>CM052099.1:13428443-13446777 GCA_028453745.1 Agapostemon virescens
TCACTATTCAGAATCTAAATAATGTCACCAAAAATAATTGAACTAATCTATACAGGCGATTACGATAGGCTGTATACGTTCTTTTATTTAAAAAAAAAAAGAGACAAATATGAATGCAAAAATCGAGAGGACTGTGACGAGCAACCACAGCGAACTATCCTCGTAAATAAATAAAGAAAGAAAAATGTTGATTCATTACATTGTAACAAGTACAGGTGATAAATACCGATAAGCAATGCTTCGAATGCAATATTTTATTTCATTTCCATACAATAAATTTTCTATGTGTTATCGGGAATACTTGGGCACTCGATATATATGGTTTTAAGATGTATAGTAGGCATAACGAAAAGTATGAATAGAGGAAACGCGGGAAATACTGAGTTATCGCTATGAGAGGGATGAATTTGAAGCGTCAGTCGCTGCTGGTGAGTCGTGGAGGCTTGAACTAGAAAGTTGAGGTCGCATTTAATAATAATTAGTTTAATCGCAAAACTATTGTATACTCAGGTCTGTTTCTCTCTTTCTAATAAATATATAATACATTATCCATGTTACTACATCTATACAAAAATCCTGGTTTTACATTTACATATGTTATTACATATTCACTGAACTCTGATGTCTGACTTGATGTTGCAACAATTTTCAAGTCCAGCGACGCCGCAACAAATGTTTCGTGCAACTTTCAGTGATTTTCCTTGCTTTTAGAAATCAGTAGCATGCGTTTTGTCACCTTCAAGTCACGAAGATTAAATATTCGGGCGTTTATTATACTTTACGGAGTGTCAGGCGCACTCAAAAATGGAGGACGCCTGCGAACCCGGGCGAAGAAAGCAGAGACTCATTCGAAAGAATTATAAAACCGTCGACAGTCAGAGGAATATTTTGTACTCGGTGCAACGACAATCAAATTTAACGAGTGAAATATTCTTAATGCGAGGAGGGGGAGGAGGGTCAGGTCTGAATTTTTCATAACAAAGTTTTCTCACAGAAGCCATGGCGCCGGAGGAAGGCGACTTTGAAGACTGTCGAGTGCGGAGGCAATTTACGGAAAGGACCCGGACTTGGTTCTTTTATTATGTCTCTATGTGATATTTACAGACGGAACTTCCGTCACATTTTTTAAAAATATTTTTCACCGTTCGCGGCAACAAAGCAGAGACTATTCCCCGACAGTTTGCGGAGACACTTGAAAATAACAATGCTGTATGAATGGATCTGTTTCGAGTGCCTGGCGTGTTTTGCTTGTCAAAGAAAACGGGAGAGTCAATATTTCACAATTTTACGCCGCCGCGAGTCTGATACGCGACCGGACTCCGATTGCAATTTGCATAAAACTTGTCGAAAAATATTAAATCGTACAAGAAGCGTGCAAATTTATTCGTGGCCACTACCTTCATGGAAATATTGAACGGTTATGCAACATTTGAACAGACTCTACTCTCGAGAAACGACTCCAATCCATCTTACAATTAAATAATAAAATAACGAATAAAGCTAGAATATGGTGGCTGAATGATTTACATTGAAAATAAATAATGTACACCTTACAGTTTGTAGTTTCTTTTGCAAACAACTGTGGTTTTCATTTGTCCATTCGACTCTCGGACGAAAAGACGCCAACATGTTTCTGAAAAACCCCTTGCTGTTTTCGAAATGTCTTTTGGAATACATTTTTTCCCAGCGTGATTTTTTCAGGCAAAATTTCGCAGTCGAGGTAGCGCAATTTTTTACACGATGAACGTAATGCGATTGAAGTACACTTTGCATTCGATCGCGCTCTTTTATTTGCAGTTGCCGGAAAAGCGAAAAATTATGTAGAACTTCCAAAGAGTATATGCGCAATGCATTTCAGAAAATTGAGAGAAAATCGTGCAAAGTTCAATGAATCGACTAGTGAAAAATATCGTGGCTGAAGTTTGAAGCACCTGTAGCAAAGGGTAATTTTCATTCTCCAAATCCATGGTGGTTTCAGTCGCAAGAAAAATTTTTCAAGATTTTTAGGGACGTTTGAATTTATAATATTTCGGACCAGGAAAGCCTCTTCGGTTTCCCAGTTACTGTACGTTGCAGAAAGATTTTGGACAAACGGATGAACGAACGGACACAAACAAATAGAAAAAATAGAGATTCCGAGGTTGAAAACGAATTCAGGTTTATTGTTGAGCTATATTTTTTAACGAAATTATCACAGTTCAGATGTTGACAATTTCGCCAGAATGAAAAATTTAGTGTTCTTGTACTTTCTAGATTCACTGTGCGTTCAAATAAGATCTCAATTTATTTTTGCAGGAAAAAGGTAACGAAAAATCATGGAAAGTATACCTGAAATAATTTTCGTTATCTGGGAAGTTAAATGTTTTCAGCAAATGGCATTATCAAACTGAATGAACCAGAATGCGAGCTGCATTAGTTGACACGTTGAATACCATGGTGGTCACCGACGCCATAATATTGTTTAAAAATAATTGTCATAAAATTAATGGCACTGAACGATTCATTATCGTCAATCAATTCATCACTGCTGAAATTAACTAGATTATAACGTACGAAGAGTTATCCGATAACTAACAATTGCCATTAATAACGCTTGTTGCGTCGCCAGCTCCGATTTCAGTCTGGGTTCATGCTACGTCGAGTCGGTTGTACCATTTTTTAGGAGGCCTGTTTGTCCCTCTTCAACATAGGTTGTAACCGGGTAGGATGATCGAAAATGCTCTTCAGCCGATTTAAATGGCCCCAGTGCTATTCGATAGATTATAATTACAAACCGCTTCATATAAAAGTTTTAATCCTCTTGATCAGAGATGAAGTTATAGAGTGAATTCGGATTAACGGGTTTCGATCAAGTTTCTCCTATTTAATTGCGTACAAAAATTGTGAAAAAATTATGACACATCAAGGCTATCAATGAGCATTTTTAAAAATTTTTACCGATTTTTCTGTTGAAAATACTGTTTATGAAAAATGAAAATTCCCAAGAAAAGAAGTTTGTGCAGCGTGTTTGTCTTTTTCGTAATAAAATTGCAAAACATAGCGAAGTTCGACGAAATACAAAACTGTCTGCATGAAAATTGTAAATTGAAATGTCACCTTTAAAATGTGCGTCAGTATCTCGTAATCTGATTAGTGTTGCCTGATATATGACACCAAACAACATCTAGTGACAAAAATCTCTCGATACTTTTTAATTGTCCAATATATTGTTGTAAATCAGTGTAGAAATTGTTGCCGTCGCTGCATCAAGTCCGCTAGCGTAGCTAAGCCGTGGATGACTCGATATCGAATATAAATGAATTCGTAAAGTTAACGGTATATGTATTGAATAGCTTTATTGGTGTTGATGCTCGCTCGAACAGTGTTCCGTCGTCGTCGACTTTGTCGTGCAAAGGTTTACATTTCTATGCATTTTTCGTGACCAGGGAAAGCAGCGATCATAGTTGCCGGTTTGGTGAAATGTCGGGTCGTTGTTACTGGTGAACAGAACAGTCTTCGACCGTTTTGTTGTCCGATCGTGTCTACGATTGCGGCAATCTTGAAAACGGCTCGTTATTAATTTTTCATGTCGGCACGCGTCGCATGGCGAATACAAAAATTTCCGTGACGTCGGTGACGCCCATAACAACACCGCCAGCCTCTGCAAACGAGATAAACGAACTCGTGCGAGGCCCATAATATTTGCGCGACATTCAACGCGTTAACAAATCGATCGACGAATGAAATACTTTGCACAACGAATTTCCCTGAACGCATTTCACGGACAGCCGAACATTTAGGAACACGTTCGGGTAATCTCGGAAATGCGGCAGTTAGGTGACGTTAGCCAAATTTGCAGCTTCAGGTACACGCTACATATTTTACTGACAGAAGCAGGTCGTGTTGATACGGTAACAGATGTTCCAATAGATATTCCGATAAATGCTATTCGTTTCCTGGGATATCTGTCAAGAAAACTCCGCCATGGGAGAGGAGTATCTTAGGATGCAGTTTCGAGAATAGCCCGGCCGTTATGAATAAAAAAGTATACGTCGAAATACCGTTCTATGGGATAGAAATTCCATAAATCAGTCTCTCCCCACTTGGATCCCGGGGTCTCTGTACCCCGCCATGAACTCGGATGGATCTTAAACTGAAACTTCCAATCCTGGTTCGTTCAATAATTTCTGTACTCCACGGGTCGCCGAAATAGTAAAGTCGCCTTACGAAATGATATCCGCGAATATCTGGAAACTGTTGAGTCCATCGTTTAATCGACGAGTCGCCGAGACGTTTTCGTTCGCCGAAAATAAGTTCGCCCATTAGTAGATTGCCGATGTTTACTGAAATCCTGGTTTCGCGAATATTCGGATCGTCTCTTAGGTAATAGAAATTCGCATATTACAAAATAAGGAGACTCGCTTTCGAATATTTCATTTGGCACACTTAAAAATACTCGCTATTTAACAGTCTCGCTAAATACGAAAACGGAAATTCCCCATACGTGGCGCTAACTGTCAATATAGTTTCCGTTAAACCGCGTCATTGACGCCATCTTCTTGTTTCGACATCTCATAAAAATGAATAGCGTTGAACACGTCGAATTTTGTGTCTGGAAATTACGGATTCTCTTTGTGAACTTTTTTTAATAATATGTATTCAAAGAAATAAAAAAAAATTTCTTTTACCATTTGAAGAAAACTGCTGCAGAATCGTATCGAGTGATAGTGGCTAATCTTAGTGGCTAGTATTTATACATTTATAAAAATGACAAGACTTCATTTGTTTAGAATATGTGCAATTTTTACCAGAATACCGGGTCTCTAAATGTGAAACTGGAATTTGTCCATTCTTGGTGCTAGCTGTCACGTAGTTACCGTCAAACCTCGTCACTGACGCCATTTTCTTGTTTCGACGTCTGAGAAAGATTTTCAATTCGCCACCATACAAGTTTCATACAAGGGTATAGTTTTTAATAGTGTTGGACATGGCGATTTTTGTGCCTAGCAACTACGATTTGCGGAAAGCATTGATTTTCTGTTACCATTTGAAGAAATGTGTTGCAGAGTCGCATCGAGTGATAGTGGCTAATCTTAGTGGCTAGTATTTATACATTTATAAAAATGACAAGATTTCATTTGTTTAGAATATGTGCAATTTTTACCAGAATACCGGGTCTCTAAATGTGATACTGGAATTTGTCCATTCTTGGTGCTAGCTGTCACGTAGTTTCTGTTATACCGCGTCATGGACGCCATCTTCTTGTTTCGATATTTAAGAAAAGATTTTCAACTCACAAGTTTCATACAATGTCCAATTTTGTGCCTGGAAACTACGATTTGTGGACAGTATTGATTTTCTATTAAGTCTCTGTTGCTTCAAAAGAGGAACAGTTTTTTTTTTGGCGTGGCATCCAAAAATTGTCAGAATTGCGAGAAATGTGTAGCTACCAATGAGCAATATTTCGAATAGAACAATTTGTATCATTCTCATACAATGAACGCGTATTTTCTATACAAAAATTCAGGTTTCATGCTTACATATCTATTTTTATCCACTGAACTTTTGTTCGGTACGTTCGCGTTTCAGTCACCTCGAAATAAAATTACAATTTTAACCCTTCGACGTTGTTGCTTCGATCTAAATTCAGCCAGCATGTCAAAATTGTCGTTTGATCCTCCGAATTCGGTGACGACATTTATTTTCGTCCGGGGTACCGAAACCGTTATTGAATTGCACAGAATTTATCGGCTAAATTCAACGAACATTTGTCAAATAGTCACCAAAAATATATTTTAAAAAATTGATAAATTCACCGCTGAACGATTTTGAGCGGAGTCAATTATAAAATTGTAAAAATAGTCTTTAGTGAAAAAGGAAATTTGAAAAAGTTTGTTCATTTTATGATTTAAAGCAACATTGTAACATACGGTAACGACCTAGTCAGGAGTGTATATAATCATTAAAGTGCGCAAGTTTATCGCTCTTTCTCTCTTCACAGCACCTTAGAAATTGCGGTGAGACGTGTGTTAGACTACGGCTCACTATTATTGCTGAGCCCTCTCACGACGCATAACATTTCCAATGCGAGATATCGATTTTTGGTTCTATTACGATCGACGTAATCGAATCCCGCGACGTAAACGTTTCCGAACGGCGTTTTCGTGATAAATGTATGATCGCTACGTTTTGTGGGTTTCGCAGCAGCGTGCGTCCGTTGGGCGATCGGAGGACATCCCGTTCGACGTTTAAATCCTTCAGGACCTGGATGCGAGCAGGCTGCAGTGCTTTGAAATTTCCACTGGTCCCGACAAATCGTCGTTGCTCGATCGCAGAGGGTCCAGGTCGCGCAGCTGACGCATTCTCACCGACTAATTCAATATCAATCGCGTATCGGCCGTTGGTGGAAGTTGCTGATGTTCGTCGATGTTGCGGATGCAGTCGGCTACAGTATCCCGGCCTAGCAGCAACACGTTGCGTTTACCCCTTTCTTCGTCCCCTATTTCGAGAGTTTCCGAGTCGCCGAATCGCCGCAGACCAGCCTCGTTGGCTCTCTCGCTCGATTGCAGTTTTTACCGTGAAGCAAAACCACGATGTTGGCAACGTCGGAAGAACATAATACCGGATACAGCTTATCCGAATGCTGATAGAGCCCAAGAGAATCCGCCGTAAGCGCGGCCGTAGTAGGCTTACCACGGCTTAAGGGCCACCCCCTTACTCTCTGCCTCGGTGTCTTTCTCTTTTTACCGCACGTCCGCTATCGTCTGCGCAGAGACCCCCGTCTCTCGTGAAATACGCGGCATTCAGAAAGGTTATCCGAAGGCAGAAAAATGTTTTGTCAGATTATAAAATAATACCCGAAGCACCTCTCTCTCGTATTCCATCCCTCGACGTCTGTGCACGCCCCGTTCCAGGCACCCCCCTATCTGTCGACTCCTACACCCCTGTCTTCGTCTCTCTCCCTCTCTTCCTCTCCCTGTGCTTTCTTGTACAATTGCCGCCTCTGCTGCCGCGAAAATTTCCTTTTCAGGAAATACGTAAGTAGAGGAACGAATGGTAACGTGACCCTCGGTTTTATATTTCATTCGCGAATCGAATTCGTAATTTAAATTTATTCAAGTTTTTTTTTTATTGTAGTTGTGGGTAAATTAATAAGATTGCGTGTGTTGAAAGGTGAAAGTAATTGCAAAATAAATTTGTGTATTACGAACAGAAGTAACTTTGGGCTCTCTCGTAAATGTGAGGATTATTTCATCCTAGTCTCGTATATTTTTCCAGAATCTAATTCAAAATTCAAATACGTTTACGTTTCTGCATAAAACGTGGATAAACTGGTAAAACTTAGATATGATAAAAGGTAAAAGTAAAAAATAACTTCATTGAATTTAGCGACGACAATAAATAATTTTGAAGTCCTCTTATAAAACCACCAATTTCATATTTCTTCCTAAAATATATACATACAATTTTTTTAATAAACAGCAGATAAACTGATAAGATTGCGTGCGATAAAAGGTGGAAATAATGTAAATGAATTTAGAATATATTAGGCGAATAAGTAATTTTTTATTCTTATCAATTTGGGAGTAGTACGACCCTTTACGACATACGACATCGATCGGAAATAAATAAAGCAGAATCTCTTGCTTATGCATCGAATCGTACGCGTATTGTTCTCTTTATGTGCAAATATCTGACGCTCGTTCTTCTTTTTCGCAGGACGTGCACTCGCTATGTGCCCGCCATTTAAATACGAGGCATTCAATGCAAATTTCTCCGTGATGGTCTACCGAACAACTTTTTCCATAAAACACGCATCTATAATGCGTACAAGTAAGTCTCCACCCCTTAGCCTACGACTTATTTTACAATAACAGTGACTAGACTTTCTTTGTCCTCCGTAGAACGACAAAAAGGGAAGACAAGTTTGTAATTATTGCATGCCTAGCTATTCTCCAATGACCGTGTAAAATTAACAATTAAATAAAATGTTATTTCCGTTTAAAGAAAATTAAGGAAATGTATATTTAAAAGATTCAGTTCGAAATCTTGATCACAAGTCTGACTCGTTTTTGTAGGACAAGGGGTTAATAATAATTCAATCATTATTCTCAATCTATCAGTAATTGCATTTAACATAATGTAGCTTAAAAACTACTTTTAGTTATTAGTCTTATTCCATTCGCAAATGCGCAAAGTCCATAGTTTAGCGCCCAAAAGAATGTCCAATGATTAAAACTAATACACTTATCGCGCGTGCGCGTTCAAATCGCCTAGTCCGCCTGAATAAAATCTACAAATTAACATGCCTCTGAAACTGGTTGCCATCTCCGAAAATTGTTTCCTCGACGTGTCAATTGCAAAGGAGTTGCAGAATGTTTGTGCGCGCGTGCCTGTACAGTCGGAAAAGAGTTCATATCGTAATAGTGCCATAACTGTCTGCTGAAAGGATGCACTCGGATCTGATCGCTTCCGACGCACCGGCATCTGGAGCACGTGCACAAGACTGCATTTTTAATCTATTAATGGATGCATCTCGGGAAGTAGGTTAAATTAAAAAGAGTTAAACACGTGGAAATTGGGGTAGGTGTCGAAGGTGCTCGAACGTCGACGTCAATTTTTCGTATTAAATGTCGCCGCTTCTCCGAATCTGTGTAATCATCTCGTCACGAATTAGTCAATCGCCTTTAAAGCTTTCGCAGAGATCTCGAGAAACTCCGTAATAATTATTTCAGGAATTTCCATTTTCAATACAATTTCATTAACCCTTAGCAATCAATTGTCATACTATTATTCAAAAGAATTTTTAGAGAAGAAATTTTTAAGATATTCAAGCCTTTACGAATAAGTAATAGTAACAAACTTTGTATGCACGAATGAAAAATATCTATGTGCAGTGAAACTATTGTAGATCAAAAAATGTCTGGATTGTGGGGGTAAAAATTGCTTGGAGCGCAAAGGATTAAAATACGAATGTTCTTCGAGAATGAAAATTCGATGCCCCTTTCCAGAAGATATGAAAATTATGGCGCTTACAAAATCGAAAATTGGTATTTCATTTTTAAATTCCATTTGACGTCAGACATTCGGAAGACACGAGATCCAGGACTTACGACGACGTCGACGGATCATCGACGCGAAATCCACGTCCTCTTCAAACGGCCATTCTACAACAGCAGCATCTACGGCTCGATAGGCTTGGGAACGACTCATTGCCAGCCAAGACAATTGGGCCCAGCAACGCGTTCAAAATCGACGAACAATTCCTCAATAACGAACGACAGCGCGAGGCCCAAAAACGAGCTATTGTGACGACGATGACGATGCCTGCGAAGCGACAGATTCAACGACCAGGTGATTTTGAAGAAGCGACATTAATCGAGCGAGCAACAAACCGGGCATATTATCCACCATTTTGATTTTGATGTAGATCGTCGTAGAAGAGGTAGTCCCCGTTACTACCTGATCCTCGTTACCAATTCATGTATATTATTATGTTATTGTATTAATAATTTACATATATGTTGTTCTGACTTAAAGTTTCGAATGTGGGTAAAATAAAAGAGCATAACTGAACGAGTAACCACAAGTTTTGTATAAATAATTATTTATTGCTATGAATATAGAAGAGTAACAAAAAATTAACAATGCTTGCCAAAAAAGGAGACTAATTGTTGGAGAAAATTTCTTAAATTGCTTCTAACTGTGATAGAAATAATTATAAGGTTGATTCTTTTGTTATTCTTCTATATTCCTAGCAATAAATAGTGATTTATACAAAGTTCGTGGTTATTGGTTCGGTTATGCTCGCTACTGTAAATATGTTTCTATAAGAAAGTTTCTGAATCGGATTGCACGGAAATAGTGGATAAATAAATGCATTCGTGTTGCTGGTTAGGCGACCCGGAAAAAAAGGATCTCCGCAAACAGCTCGAAAAGCGCAAACGACTGTGGTAAAACAACGATTTCCTAAACGCAACGTTCGCGATACATTATTCGTGATATCTGGACGGAAAAGTTCGCCCATCTATTTAGCATGGAAGTTTAAATTTTTGATCACGCGAGGCATCCTGTACGCGCTGTTCAACGGGAAACAAAAATGGTGGAAGAAGTTCCCGGGACGAGGCGTAATCCGCGTCGAAGTTTCGACCTTGTACCGCGAGCATCCGCGTCGAAGTAAGTCTATGAATAATTTTAACAGCCTAACGCACTTTTAGACGACCCGTGCCTCCTCTTTTTCCCACGTTTGTCTACAGTTCTTAACAAATTGCACGTAACTTTGCCACTACCGTACAACAATTTCCCAATCTTTCGAACAGAACTGCTCTCGTCGCGGAAATTTCGAGTTCTTGATATTTCGTCGCTTGTTTCCTTGCCGCGAGCTTTTCTCAAACATTTTGCAATGTTTATATATAGATGGCAAAATTCGGCCCATTGTGCAGGTGTTTAACATCACGTGGAACATTGAAACATTAGGGTTAAATTGCCACTTGATTATTCTTAATTGTTCTTGATCATTCTTCACTATTTTTCCACTGTATTTGTTTCATCCCTCAATATTCTAGCAGAATTCATTCTTGAATATTCTGCACTATTTCGATACTGAAATTTGCACGAAATTGTCAGGTTCATTGATCAGATATTTAGCATCCCATGGAACATTGAAATACTAGGGTTAAATTGCCACTTGATTATTCTTAATTGTTCTTGAGTATTTTTCACTATTTTTCCACTGTATTTATTTCATCCCTCAATATTGTAGCAGAATTCATTCTTGAATATTCTGCACTATTTCGATACCGAAATTTGCACGAAATTGTCAGGTTCATTGATCAGGTGTTCAGCATCCCATGGAACATTGAAATGAGTTTAAATTACCACTTATTATTCTTCCTCGTCATTTTTCCATTGCACTTCTCTTGATTGACTAACAAGTTTCTATCGATAGTATCAATGTTATTCATTATTTATTTAATTCTTTAGTAAACTATTGTGGTTGATGGAACGTCACTCTCGACGCTAATAATTAAGCAATACCGAACTATTCATAATCTAACTATTTGCGGATTCGAATAACACTTTACCTAAAATACACCTAATGTTAAAAATGTATGTGTTGTAAATGCAAGTAGCGATAATAAACTTCATATGCACGTGAAAGAAAGTAAATCCTGTACGATGGAAATATTTAACGTCAGTAGAAAAACTTCAGAATTTTTAACCCCTTGCCATATTATGACGAGCCAGACTAATATTGAAGATTTTAAACACTGTCTAACAAATATAAATATTATACCCCTCTTCTTAAACGAAATCAAATTTCCGATTTTTATTATCGGTATTCAATCATCGCACTAAATATAACTGCACAAGAAAGCTCCATTTTCTTGCCTCTTCTGTAACACATTCGATGATGAAAACATTGCAATAGCAATAGCCGCAAAGAAAATGGTATGGCGAAGGATTAATATGTACTTTAACGAAAAATTTAATTATCCCAGTATTTTTATGTTTGCGTTAAGAAGGAAGTAACAATTTGTAATCAATATTTAAGCATCGAAGTAGACGTAGCAGTACGGAAAATATAAATTATCTTTTCTCTTCTGCATCATTTTCAGTGACGAATATATAATAATAACGTTAGTTGCAAAGAAAATGATCCGGCAAGGGGTTAAGGATATTTCCAAGATCCACTCAAGGTTTTAAAACAGATTATTCAATATCGACGATAACTGCGAATTGTATATATATATATATATATGATGCGAGTAACAATATTACGGTATCCTTTTGCCGAGGAGTGTACAATCCTCGTGTTTCCACGGATTCAACATGGCAGAGCGTTCTGTCGACTGGACGCGTTGCAACGCGTTTCCATTGGGGTCAGAAATAAATGCAATCAACCCGGAGTTGCACATATCGGGTCCGATAGAATCGCGGCGTGGTCTGTTCTTGCGTAATTGATTTTTAACCGTGTTTTCGCGTTCGCATCTTTCCAGCCGGACTCGTAACGCCAGCCATAAACGAACCAACGAATTTACGCGGCGAGCTAACGACTGCACGCGTCCAGGTTACACCCGCGCGGACGTTTATTGTCGCGTAAACGCGATTACGTTCAAGAGTGTTTTCGAGTTTCTCTCAACAGATTTAAGCCCGCTCCTGGACCGAGAGATAACACCACAGGTTGTTCGCGATACCTTCGCAAATTCTAAACCCCTACAAAATGTAAAATACTGACAGTTTTAAGTGATAGCAATGATAATGAAATTGGCACATGTTTGTGCCAATCAGAAAACGTCTAAGGCGTACGATTATAATTGAGAGTAGTGAAGAGGAAGAGTAAAAACATCAATTTGGAAGTATTCTGAAACTCATGGCATAAAAGCGTTCGTTTCAATTAATTTAACCCTTTTCACTCCAAGCAATTTTAACTCCTAACTCGAGACATTTGTTCCGTTCTAGAATAATTCCATTGCACGTGGTTCATTTCCTTTCGTGCATATCAAATTTTTTACTGTTAATCATACGACAACACTTTAATTTTCACCAACTTCTTAATTACACAAATTTGTAATGTACAAATTGTTTTGCATAATAGTCTGACAATTTTCAGTGTCTAAGGGTTAAACGATGATCTCAGAATGTTAGAACTATTTTCTATTATACAGGTAACCCTCCTGGTTACAGGACTAAAGGACTAAAACACAGCAGCCAAAGAATTGTTCGATTTCATTCACTGAAACAGCAATGGGTTTTGCTGAATATTGGTTTTGCTGGAAAAAAGCTTTAACTATTTGGTACAATGTCGATAAATTAAAATGTGACCTGAAAGTTACAAGGCCCACAGAGGGTTGAGTTACTCGGTAGTAGCTTAAATCGTAACTTGAAAGTAACACCGTCCTGTGATTCACAGAATTCAGACAATATCGAACCCTCCTCTGAGCAGCGAACGACAGCGCATCTTTTGTGCGAACGAATTTCGGAAAACCAACGGCGGTTGAGATTGGATTCCTTTCATCGGCGATCTATAACCAGAAACGCAGCTCTTTTCGGCCCGAGGAATCTCCATCGGAAGTTCAAAACGAGAAAGTTTGTTAATCAGTTCGCCGACTTGCTCTCGACTTCTTCTTCTTCTTCTTTAATGCAAGAGAACGAAGCGCGAGGTTGGGGCTGATGCGTTTCGAGCCCTTCCTTTTCAACGCCCTGCAGGAAGCCGGGATAGGGGGTCGAGAGTGTAAGGGTTAAGGGTTTCGGTCTCGTTTGCGCTGGTCTCGCGAAAAGGGCACGAACGTCCCGGGTACACGCGAATAGAGGGGTCTCGAGGAACGGGTGAACGAGTGCTTTCGAATTCGCGATTTCCGCGGCGCGCGGTACGTGTATGCATTATGCGCGGCGATTCTTGAAATGGAAAAGACGCTGGATGAAGGGAAGAGGAAGACGACGAGGCGGCTCTTCCAGTACACATATTTACGGGACACCGTCGCTTTATATTTTCTACGGGACCCGGCGCGTAACTGCGAAACGCCGGGGCGAGGCGAGGAGAGACGAGGCGGCGCGGCTCGGCGGACCGCTGCAAATTTTATCGAGTGTGAATTCGTGGCGAGCGTATTCCTTCCGGTCATTAATCTTGCCGGGTTGCCCGCGATGAATTCGAGGGCGGACGTGTGCCAGTTTCGGGGTCGTTCGTAAACCGGTTCGTTCCGTTTTTCGCGGCGATATCTTGAACCAACGTCCGCCGATGTAACGGCGAACGGGATGAATGTAAACGTTGACGGTTGCATTATCTGCGGAAAATGTAGCAGAAAGTGCGGTGCAGGAAGCTGGAGGTATGTTGCGCAGATGCTCCTCGCGTGCAACGTTTAAATAAAGTCAAGAAAGAGCGGAACGTATTCCATTCGATTGTGCAGCTCAAAGAAAAGATATTTCGTAGCCGGATAAGGTATTCTAAATTGCCCTTGACGCGAATTTTTTCGCCGATTCGCCGTTCGATAGGGCGTCGTGAAAAAACATACTATTGGGTTGTTCGGAAAGTAATTTCGTTTTTTTCCGACAGAGGATTTAATTGTATTTTTTTGCTCCCAACTTCACACTTAAGCCGCATAATCATTATACGCTTTGAGAGCTGATATAGCAAGGCTTGTGTGTGAAAAAGTCCAATTGATTCTACGCAGTAATTTTTGGTAGGTGCCCTTTTAAATATGGAGAGCAATAAGCAGCATTTTCGTCATATTTTACTTTTTTACTATAGAATAGGTAAAAATGCTGTTCAAGCCAGAAAGAAATTAACCGATGTGTATGGAGAAGATGTGTTGACAGTACGCCAGTGCCAGAACTGATTTGCAAAATTTCGATCCGGCAATTTTGATGTCGAAGATGTACTACGTTTTGGAAGGCCGGTTGAAGCTGATAAAGACACGATAAAGGCATTAGTTGATGCAAACCGGCGAATAACAACACGTGAGATCGGTGAGAGGTTACATTTATCAAATTCAACTGTTTATGACCACTTCAAAGGCCTGGGTTTAACCTTGAAGCTCGATATATGGGTTCCCCATGTTCTCACGAAGAGAAATTTGTGTCGTCCCGTTGACGTCTGTGATTCGCTTCTCAAACGTCACGAAAATGATCCATTTTTGAAGCGCATCATTACTGGGGACGAAAAATGGATTGTATATAACAATGTCAAATGCAAGAGATCATGAAACAAGAAAGATGAACCGGCTCATTGTCGATTCCGCCGGAAACGCGTCGCCTACGACCGCGTGCGCGCGCAGTCGGTCTACGATATTCCCCGTGTTCGGAATTCGGTGCCGCGATCTTCGGAACTCCGAATTCCCGTGAAAACTCGATATCAGATTTCGCGAATGCGGCGCGGCTCGGGCGTTCGAATCGTCTTTCGCCTCCTTGCCTTTCACGCGGATCCTATAAGGATACCGACACCGATACCGGTGTAAACGCCGACTGGATGGGAGCTCTATCGGATGGCAGACGATCTACAAACGTCGCCGGCGACGAGGGGCCTGGAGATAAGTGTGAAGAATGGAGGAAAGTTGAAACTCCGGTATAAACGTCGAACGAGACGATTAGGTTCAGGGTGGTAATAGGACGGCGCAGGCGGCGAACACGAAGTTGACGAAGAGGAAGGCGACGGGAAAGAAGAAGAGTCGGAGGAGAAGAAGAAGAGGAAGTCGAAGAAGAAGGCGAAGCAGAAGAAGAGTCTAAGGAAGAAGAAGAAGGAGGAGGAGGAGGAAGAAGAGCGAGCAGTTCCCTTTAAAATCTGCGTCACGTAGACACCGTAACCAGAAGAACGTTCGACGCTGGGCTCGCCTAATGGCCGGATTATTAGTGACAATCGTGTTAAGGATAATTGCGGGCGTCACCGCGCGCATAGAAATCTATAGGAGGATCCGGGGAACGTCGCGCAGCGCACCGGTTGCTTCTAAAGTACACGAAACACGTTTAGTATGCTGTTGTAAGTCCGGAACTTATGGCAGTTTGGCAGCAGACCGGGCTGAGCGAATATCATCGTTCCGAGGATTTAGCCGCGTGTTCCGTTTAGCCCCGTTCAGTTTAACTGGGATACACGTCGAGGATCGGAGCGAGGCTTCGGCTAAATGGCGGCCCACCAGTAAAATAGTTCGCAGGTTATCCGAGGCGCGGGGCTCTCGAGATTCAAGCTCCAGCTATACGAGTCCTCCGACAACTTTTTACACGACCGTATCTCGGCCCGACCCTGTCCCGAACTTCGGTAACGGCCTCGACGGAAATCCTGTACTTCGCGAAGCACCCTGACGATCCGACGCTGACGTGCTTCGAGCTGAAGAGAACGCTCGCGACAGCACCCGACGCGCGTTAACGCGAAAGACGAGTTTCGTGTCGCGAGTGTAGTTTTAAAAAGATGCATTCTCTAGTTGCGACGCCGAGCGTCCTGTTGGATTA
Source organism: Agapostemon virescens (assembly GCA_028453745.1). Lineage (NCBI taxonomy): Eukaryota > Metazoa > Arthropoda > Insecta > Hymenoptera > Halictidae > Agapostemon > Agapostemon virescens. The sequence continues at coordinate 13,444,362 of CM052099.1, forward strand.
CGCGAAACGCTGCAGCCGGGTATGGCGGTCAAAAATGCCCTTCGGACGATTTAAATGGCTCCTGTGCCACTCGATAGGGTATGATTAGAAACCGATTCAAGAGCGAAGTTATTGGACGAATTCGGATTAACAGGTTTCCATCGAGTTTCTCCTACTTAATTGCATACTAAAATTATGAAATAATTCTGACATGTCCGGACTATCCATGTGCATTTTTACGTCGAAGATTTTTATTCATATGCGATTTTGTATTCAGACGCTTTAGCCGATCAGCAGACCGCTGATTGCTCCCTTTGAAATGTACTATACAGGATGCCCCAAAAATATAGTAACAGATATTCGATATCGTCACAGGGAGACTTACAAGGATTCAACTGAATAAAACAATAGCAAATGGACCGAATAAAACAATCCTGAATAGAGCGAGAGGATGGAAGAATTCAGTGCACCATTCACGCAGTATATTTTCTGCAGGATAAGAACATTAGAAGAGCCTTTTATTATTGCAAAATTCAGCCCCGAGTCGCAAATCCAGGGTGCCTGTACAGGTCACGGAGAGCATAATGCGCGCAATCCTAGGGAAGTGATTTCCATTTTAATGCAGCGCGCAGGTAAGTCTCTTTTAATTAGTGGCGCGCGATAACCGATGCAAATCTCTCAATTTTCATTAACATGCAGCTGCCTGTAAGCGCATTTTAATAAATTATGCTCGCCTAGATCCACCTGCCTTTCGCGTTACAATACTTACTGCCTCTGCAAGATCTGGATGGAATGTACATCAGTTACAATTCTTTCGTTCTTGCCGTTTGCTTGCGATTATGTCATTGATAAACAGATTTAAATTTGAGAGTGCACTTTAATAAATTGTGCTCGGCTAGGATACATCTGCTGTCGAGGCAAGCGAAGGCAGGCAATTTCAGGGTTTTTCCAACTATTGTGGAAAGAGTCATAAACCGTAGCCTCGAAGAATGAATCATCGAAGGGAAGGGGGTTCCGTCCTAACAAAATTAGCCAATCTTTGTGGACGTGTCCCGACGAGACTATCAGAGCTATCGACATGGCTCAAAGGCCAAAATCTTCCCCAGACCTTCCTCTTTAAGAAATACTCCTCACATAGAAGCTAGCATTGCAGTGAAAGTCCAGGAAGCTACATTTCATCAACACCGTTTTGCCCATTTTCGCGATTTTTACCAGCCCCAAAATTTCAAAGTCGCGCCACGGCCGCAATTCGATTCCGATTGACCTGAAAATTGCCATACACTCTGACCGAGCGTCTAGAAACGTATTCCCAAAATTACAAAAGAATCGGAGACCTAAAGATTTTTTGCGATTTTAAGAAGGGGTATACCTTCAATATTTAGCGATTTCGTGGCAATATTTGGCAAATCTTTGAAGTCGTGCCCCGGCCAAACTATTAGAGCTATCGACATGAAACAAACGCGAAAATCTTCCTCAAACCTTCCTCTTTAAGAAGAGCTCCCACAATTTAGGCTAGCATTTCAGGGAAATCCAGGAGGCTTCGTTTTATCAACCCTAATTTTTCCCATTTTCGCCATTGATCTCCCCGACACTTCAAAGTCGCGCCACGGCTGCAATTCGATTCCGATCGACTTAAAAATTGGTATATACTCTCACCGCGCGTCTAGAAACGTGTAATCAAAATTACAAAAGAATCGGAGACCTAACGATTTTTCGCGATTTTAAGAAGGGGTATACCTTCAATATTTAGCGATTTTGTGGCAATATTTGGCAAAACTTTGAAGTCGTGCCCCGGCCAAACTATTAGAGCTATCGACATGAATCAAACGCGAAAATCTTCCTCAAACCTTCCTCTTTAAGAAGAGCTCCCACAATTTAGGCTAGCATTTCAGGGAAATCCAGGAGGCTTCGTTTTATCAACCCTAATTTTTCCCATTTTCGCCATTGATCTCCCCGACACTTCAAAGTCGCGCCACGGCTGCAATTCGATTCCGATCGATCTGAAAATTGCCATACACTCTCACCGCGCGTCTAGAAACGTGTAACCAAAATTACAAAAGAATCGGAGACCTAAAGATTTTTCACGATTTTAAGAAGGGGTATACCTTCAATATTTAGCGATTTTGTGGCAATATTTGGCAAAACTTTGAAGTCGTGCCCCGGCCAAACTATTAGAGCTATCGACATGAATCAAACGCGAAAATCTTCCTCAAACCTTCCTCTTTAAGAAGAGCTCCCACAATTTAGGCTAGCATTTCAGGGAAATCCAGGGGGCTTCGTTTTATCAACCCTAATTTTTCCCATTTTCGCCATTGATCTCCCCGACACTTCAAAGTCGCGCCACGGCTGCAATTCGATTCCGATCGATCTGAAAATTGCCATACACTCTCACCGCGCGTCTAGAAACGTGTAACCAAAATTACAAAAGAATCGGAGA
>CM052099.1:13446877-13477396 GCA_028453745.1 Agapostemon virescens
CCCTAATTTTTCCCATTTTCGCCATTGATCTCCCCGACACTTCAAAGTCGCGCCACGGCTGCAATTCGATTCCGATCGACTTAAAAATTGGTATATACTCGGATCGCGCGTCTAGAAACGTGTAGCCAAAATTACAAAAGAATCGGAGACCTAAAGATTTTTTGCGATTTTAAGAAGGGGTTTACCTTCAATATTCAGCGATTTTGTGGCAATATTTGGCAAATCTTTGAAGTCGTGCCCCGGCCAAACTATTAGAGCTATCGACATGGCTCAAACACGAAAATCTTCCTCAAACCTTCCCCTTTAAGAAGAGCCCTCAAAATCTAGGCTAGCATATCAGGGGACTTCGGGAAGCTATCTTCTATCAACCCCAATTTTTCCCATTTTCGCCATTGATCGCCCCGAGATTTCAAAGTCGCGCCACGGCTGCAATTCGATTCCGATCGACCTGAAAATTGCCATACACTCTGACCGAGCGTCTAGAAACGTGTTCCCAAAATTACAAAAGAATCGGAGACCTAAACATTTTTCGCGATTTTAAGAAGGGGGTTACCTTCAATATTTAGCAATATTTGCCAATATTTGTCAAATCTTTGAAGTCGTGCCCAGGCAAACTATTAGAGCTATCGACATGGTTCAAACGCTAAAATCTTCCCCAAACCTTCCTCTTTAAAACAGCAAGACCAATGTCCCCGAACAATCAATGACAGAATTGCAACCTGTCTGTAGCACACCAAAAATGTGTTATCGAAGATCAATGATCTCATCCACTTAATTTACACGGTGAAAAGCTTTTCAAACACAGAAACGAATCCGCCCGTCCCTATCACTTCGATGAAATACAGATTTGCAGAAATATATACAGATTATTCCCAATAGATTACGAGCCGGTCAATCGATAGGAAAATAAATAGATTCGCGACAAGAAGCTGGAAATTCGCGAGACACCCGATCCGACGTCCTCGAACAAGCCATAATATAAATAAACCTTGTCGTTCCCGAGGCTTGATCAAATTTCCCTGCTTACGAATTTATCCGGCGAACGTTGAATTCCGCTGGGAAAATTATTCCTCTTACTTCTCGACAGAAATCTTCTCAGGCAAACGAGTTCGCGGATCGACGGGCCCCGGCCCGATAACGGGAAATCAAAGCGAATATTCAGCGAGCCGCGTCACAAACATCTCATATTTGAGCCCGCAAATCTGCTTCCGTCGTATAGGCTCTATTTCTCTCTCTCTCTCCTTATCTCTTTGACTCTCTCTCTTTTTCTCCCCTTCTCGCCTCGAATAAGAAAAAACACATCGTCGCCAGTCCGACACTCACCATGGACGCGCTTTTCATTTTTCCCGTTGATCCAACGATGTCTGAGATCCGTTTTCGTGAGATAAACAGAACGAGCTGAAATAAAAACGTGTCGGTTTCAGTCCGGGCACCGTTGCTCAGAAATGTTTCATTTATGTCCAGACAACTCGACTGTCGTGCGTGAAAATGACGGAGCCAATTTAAAACGCGAGTGCCATCGGACTCTTTTTATTCTGGTATAAAAATATTTCATGTTACGAGGCAACGGGACGGGCGAAATGAAATAGCCGTGCTTGCCGTCGAATTTTGTTAATTGAAACGTTTCGAAGATCATCTGATATCGCTGGATTTGCAGTATCCGATCGTTGTTTTTGTGGACGGTCGGGTTAGATCGAATTGAATCGTCGCGAAAGATTGGATTTATTAAATTGTCTTGGACTCTGCTATTTATTAATCATTTGCAGTCGACGCTGTTTCGTCTGCAAAAGCCAAGGCGTTTCTTCTGACTATTTTCATTCCACATGTTTTATTTCTACTTTCGATCGAAGAACTTTTTACTATTGCTCGTCCGTGCAACGATTAAATTTTTATCAATTTCTTGCATTCGCATATAACGATGCAAAAATTTCTTTGAATAATAGTATAGTAGTTTTTAGCCTCGGAGTCGCTGTTCAAGTACTAAGGATTAAGAAAAGCGTATAAAAGTCTTGAAAATTTAACGATATTAATTTAATTTTACTTAAATTTAAATTTAATTTAATTTAAGAGAATTTAACGAATTTAACGAGAATTTAATATAATATGACTTAAATATAATTAAATTAAAATATTAATCTTGAAATAAAGCATTTCAAGACGAATACAGTGATCTATTGGAAAGATCATTCGCGGCCTTTTTCCTATCACCAATAGCCGCCAAGTTAATTCAGGTGATCGGCTTTAGAAATCTCACCCTGTATATTATTTTTTTAAAATCGATAAAAATTTGAATAGACGCGTTCTCATTATTTTTATAAACTAATGCAAAATATTACGCCATTACTGTCTGGTCTTACAATTTTAAGTTTCCCAAATAAGTTCCTAATAAGTTTTTTAAGCTGCGTCTTTAATGTATCAGCGTTCTGTGTTAACCTTCGATTAATAATTATTTTTCACAAAACGCAGTTATCGCAATTACGTGAATTCCAAGTCCCGAGTAACACTGTATTAATTAGCCATTGGACGGTCGTAGCGTCGTCCACTAAAGGGGTATCTGAAGGTCGTCCAAGGTTATCTAAAATCGTTAATCGCACCGTTACCGCGATATATCAAAATAATAAGATAGGTTCAGCTTATCAGAGAAACAGGGAGGGTAAACGTGGTTCACCGGTCGGGCTAGTAGAATGGGACGGTTTATGGTCAGACAAGTGAAACGAAGCTAGTCTACAGTCGGACCAGTAGAATGGAGACATTATCAGATATATAGAATAAGCATAATCCGTACTCGGATAAGTGGAACGAGAATAACCTGCAGTCGGGCAAGTAGTACAACAGTGAACTATTGCCAGACAAGTTCAATGAGGATATTCTACGGCTAAACAAGTATGATAAGCGTGGTCTTGTAGTCAAGCAAGTGGAATAGGTATGATCTATAGCGAGACTAATGGAATACAAACTACCATTAGTCAGACAAGCGGAATGCCGGTGATTTATGATTCAACAAGCAGAGTAGGCATGCTCTATGATCAGCAAAGTGCAGCAGGTACACCGCGATAGTCGCGAACTTTATTTTTCATCCACCGTTCTTGAAAATCGTACATTTTCAAAACGCTCATTTCGAAAGGGGAAATTATATATTTGTTTCCCAGCCGATCGGAGAACAGCAGAATTAGCAGTAAACATTTAATGCATCGTTGTTGTTGCAGAAAATGCTTTGTAAACGAAATTTAACCCTTTGCACTCGAATGGCGCCTCTAAGGTACCACTAGAAATTTGTTTGCAGCGAAGAAATCGATAACCGTTTTAGTGTTCTAAGTAGGAGCAATAGTAATTAATTGCATATGTACGAAAGCAAATAATTTCGTATTGGTTTGATTTTGGAATGGAATTGCTTCGAATGCAAAGGGTTAATCGATTAAAGCGAATTATTGAATTGAAAGAGTGAGAGAATAACGTACTGGATTAATATGTGTGATTGTCTGATAATTTCGAAAGCTTGAATTCTTGTAAAATATTCAATTTAGGTAGCTGAAATGTTGCCAGCGTACTAAATAAAATTTTGTAAAATTTCTGAGGGTGCGCGATTAATGTCGCGACTTTGAACGAAATTGTTGGCTGACCGTATTGCAAATTCCCAGCAAACGGGATAGGGAACAGCATGGCCAATACATTCGAAATTCCCCGGACACCCGAGAAAACGTCCCGCAATTACGCAACCCAGTATTTCCCAGGTTCTATTTAACATAACCCGCGTTTGCCGCGAGATTGCTTCTCAATTGAACTACTTAAACCCTGAAACCTAAACTTTCTCACCGGTTGCACCGGCCATCGCCTGAATGAACTTCTGCCATAACTCGCCCTTTTGGGGAACTTTGAATTATACATTCATCCGGGAACCGAGAACTTGCCGATTATCGAGGCTATTAAATTGAGTGAAGACGAGAGCCGGGATGGTCTCTCGATTAAACATGTAAAACTGGACCGTTGCAACCATGGAATTGTGGACAGGAGCGAGGGGAAACGTCGTTGCAACATAAACATGCACTTCCTCTACCGCGTTCGTGGCTGCATTCGCGCAACGTTCCCGAGTTCAATTTGCCTGATCCAACACGGTCTACTCTCTTCCGAACTATATTTATTATAATAATTAGCAAAACACAAATATTGCAGTAACACGTGTAATTTATTATATATCTATGCTTCAGCTACGACGACTACTTTTCACCTATAGTTTAGCGAATTAAAAAGTTTTTTAAATTCACAAAAGAACAATTTTCGTTTCTGAATTGATCTGAAGGAAGTATAAATTACACAATATACTGTGATCAAAGTTAGCGAACTGTAGAGTTGTTTTATACAAAGTTACAGGACATCAAAGATCGACTTCTTGTCTACGATCGTTCGGCGATAATTAAAATTTTTTAATGTTGATATATGAACAATTTTCGTTTCCGAACCAATATAATGGAAGTATGAATTGTAAAACGTACTATGATCAAAGATAGCGAACTGTAGGGTTGTTTTATACAAAGTTATAGAACATCAAAGATGGACTACTCAGCCACGATCGGTTAGCGACATAAAAATTTTTCAAAATTGATAAATGAGTAATATTCGTTTCTGAACTGATACGAAGGAAATATAAATTGCACCATACACTGTGGTCAAAGATAGCCAATCATAGGGTTGTTTTATACAAAGTCATAGAACATCACATATCGACTTCTCCTCGGCAATGGTTTAGCGACTTAAAAATTCTTCAAAATTGACAAATGAACAATTTTCGTTTCCGAACTGATATGAAAGAAGTATAAATTACATAATATACTGTCATCAAAGTTAGCGATCTGTAGGGTTGTTTTATACAAAGTTATAGGACATGAAAGATCGACTTCTCGTCTACGATCGTTCGGCAATGTATACAATTTTTTAATGTTGATATATGAACAATTTTTGTTTCTAAACGAACATAATGGAAGTATGAAATGTAATCCGTACTATGATCAAAGATAGCAAACTGTAGGGTTATTTTACACAAAGCCACAGTACTAGAAAGGACTCAAAGATTGATTTCTCGTCGATGATCTTTTAGCGATTTAAAAATTTTTCTAAATTGACAAATGAACAATTTTCGTTTTTGAACTGATATGAAGGAAATATAAATTGCACCATACACTGTGGCCAGAGATAGCGACTCACAGGGTTATTTTATACAAAGTTACGGGACACCAAAGAACGACTTCTCGTCTCCGATCGTTCGGTTTCGTTTAAAACGTTAATGTTGGTGTACGGAAAATTTTCGTTTCCGAACGAATATTAAGTGAAAATAGCACAATGTAGGGAGGAGCGTGTCGCAGCTTATTAAAATTGATCTCAGGGTCGAGTGCACCAAATGAACAGCTGAAAACCGGAGCAATGGACGCTCATCCGCAATATAAACCCAGACACCGTGTCTAGGCAATTCTAGCCGCGCGATGGTCAAAGGGAAAGCGCAGGCAAATATTTTTAATATGTGCAACGCGTCAGTTAGCACTCGATGCTCCTTTGTGTGCTGCAACACGACGCCCACCAGCTCCGCGTTCAACCAGGATTAACCTGTTCCACTTTGCCCGGCTGGAACATTATCATTACCGCGTCCCCGTGTAACGCGCGTACAGCTCGCCTCTCGTTGTTGCGTGAATCTCTCGCTCCCTTGAAAAAATTTTTTTAAACAACAGAGAGTATGAAAAATATCCTCCAGCTGGGAGCTACTATCCCGGCAAAGACTCGTCGACTCGCGCTACGCATTTTATAAATCTGTAACTCACCGCCGTGAGACGACGCCGGTCAATTTGCATAGAAATGTGCGACAGCGTGAGAAAACAAAATTGGAAGTCTGTTCACAATTCGATTGATGTTAATATATGGATTGTCTAGACGTAATTTTGTATGCATTACTTTACCGGTAACCCTCTTTCAGACCGAGTTCTTCGGTTTGGAGGAAAATATATGGAGGATGCCTATTTTTATTTTTACAAGAATTTTAAACCGCACGATCGAGCCGAATGCAAAATGAACGAAGCCTCGCGAAAACGCGTGTACCGCTGTCAGAGATACCGGAATAATTCTAATTATTAAAATTAATTTTCACAAAGCTTCCAGACTGTTGATTACAGCATATCGGCGCTGAACCATAAACGAACAGTACTGAATTAAAGTGTTAATTGGATTATTAGTTAAACGTAATTACCTCCCTCGCTCCTACCGTGAATGCCACTTTTATAGCTTTGCAGTGAATCGCGAATATACAGGAGTACGTTCTATATAGTATCTATACTAAATTATAAACTATAAACAACTATAAAACAATTTGTACAGTCTCTTTAAATTCTTCTGACGTTCTCACTGTGTTAAATTACACCTGGTCTCTTTTGTCGTAAATGCAACAAACCTTTTCACGAGTCACGAACGTTTACAAGCAGAGAATAAAACTAACATCTAACAAAGCTTTAATCTATACATAAGTTTCAATGGGACAGTAATTAAACGGAGGAGATGCGTAAAAGTAAAAGAACTCTGTGTAGCCGTTCGACATGGATGTTCGATAAATAATATACCTTTGAAATAAACGAATCTGCACTTCCCGTAAACAGTCGCCATTAATTATAAAATAAGAGTCTCGCGTTTTGAAATTAATTTTTTAAATCGAGAAGTCAATCAACGAGACCGAGAGAACGATGGAAACGAAAGTGAAATTATTCGCGGATTTAAACTCGCCTGGTAAATTAAAAATTTTCATTCCTGTTCGAGCAGACATTCCAGCATCGTTGAAAATAATTTCCGCGTCTCATCCAGCCACGTTTTCAATTGCAAGCTACGAGATACTGTGCAAAACATGCAATTAGAATTAATCGCAAAAAATTTTCAATAAACACCAATAGCAACTCCGGGGGCCTCCAAAAGCATCCAGTGGATCCAGACACGAGAAAAAGAAGACGCATCGAGTGGATCAGCGAACTGCAGTATTAATTCCGTCTAAAATTAATCATGGTGCTACTAGCACCGTAGAAAGGATGATGCTGCAGCGTAGAAACGTGCAGGAGAGGAAGATTGTAGAACGAATACTCGCTCGACTGTTTCTCGTCGAAATTAAATATTTTTGTAATATGCGAGCAGAGTATTAATGCCTTTTGCGGAATCAATCGAAACAAGAATAAACGAAAAGGCACACGTTGCTGCAATACTCATTATTTACATTTAATTTGCGAACATGTAATATTTAATTTATGACTATATTGTAACGTAACGAAGGTGGAAGTAACTGAAATTATTTTATAAACCTTTCTAATTGCAATAGAAACAGTTAAAATTATTTCCTAACTCTTTCTTATTGCAATTAGAATTATTTCTTAAGGCCTTTTAAATCATTTAAATTGGTTCAATAGTTATTCAAAATTTATTCCTCTCGTGATCTAAACTGATGTGTTTGATGGATATATTCTAAGGTAATAACTCACCTACATTTCTTTAAAAACTGTTATTTTAACACTAAACGCAGCTAGTTTATGGTGTCTGATAAAAATGAAACAGTTGGATTTATCAGGTATGTAAATATGAAACCATTTTTTTATAGAAAATGCACGTTCGTTGTATGAAAATTATACAAAATATTTAATTCGAAGTATTGACCATACATTCTCCCCATTTCCCTAACAATTTCAGGATGCCACGCCAAAGAATCTGTTCCTCTTTAGAATCAACAGAAACTTAATAGAAAATCAATGCGATAATTCACCCCGTTCGCTTCGAAACTTACGTCCTCTACAACTGTATAGTCATCGAAAAAGTCCACTCTACGAGACTCAGAGCCAGTCACCAAATAAAATCGTCAGATATTGCTCCATCCAATTCAGTTCCATAAATTGCAGTTCAATTCAGCAATCCCAGCCATAAGCGTCGAGGTAGTCGTGGATGGTGATGGGACCGACACCGTATCAATATTTCCGATACCATTCGACAAACTTCGAACTGCTACTGTAAGATCTTAGGGAAAAGAGGAAGCCGCCTTCGCAATACGCGTTCTCCCAGGTCACAGCCGATCAAATACATCGCAGACTAACGAAGTCAGCTTTCCTAATCTGCATAAGTGTCTAATCTGGAAGATTCTAATCCTGCAACAACATTCTACATTACTATATTATAATCTAGTTGTATCAAACAGGTATTAATATTCATGTAAGACGCGTATCGATACTTTCTAACTTCAGTAGAGTACTGGTATCGAGTGAAGAAGAACCTGCACCCATAATTGATACCGTAAGCACCTGAAATTTCAATAGGTATCGATATCGACTTCCTTCTGAGCACTTTGGCATTGAATCGAGTGTCGCCGATAGCATTGGTATCAATCCCATCAGAAATCGTGGATAGCACCATAACAGTATCTCGCACGCGTCTCGGCGTATCCGGCCGGCTACTTTTCCGCGTGTAACACCCGTGAGAATGCGGGGGGTGTACCGGAAGTCGCGTGTCCCGGCTGTCTGGCTCCGGTTGCGCCTCGCTTCGCCTCGTTGGAGGAGCCGACTAGCGACACGACGTCCTCCTCTCCTTGCGAACGGAACCAGAACCTGAACGAGACAGAAACTGAGAGAGAGAGAGAGAGAGAGAGAGAGAGAGAGAGAGGGAGAGAGAGAGAAAGAGTACTTCTCTCTTTGCGAATGTACCAGGGGCTGAACAAGACAGAAACGGAGAGAGTCCTCTCCTCCTTGCGAATATACCAGAGCCTGAATGAGACACAAATACACACATAGAGGGAGAGAGAGACAGACAGATAGAGAGGGAGAGAGAGAGAGGGAGAGAGAGGGAGGGAGGAATGAGGAAAGAAAGAGACACAGAAGAAGAGAAGAGAGAGAGGAAGCTAGAGAGAGAGTCAGAAGCAGAGGCAGGGTCGCTTCATTTAGACGGTGGATTTGACTTGATCTGTCTCGAGTTAACTTTCCGCGAGAGAGGGATTATATACCTTTCCCGGGTGACTGTTCGGCCCCGACTCGGCTCGGCTCGGCTCGGCTCCGCGCACCAGAGCAGAGGCAGCTTGCTGCTCATCCGAGCGAGATAGAACTTTCGGTGTAAGGTTTACTCTCGGATATCCAAGAAAGTTGATTTCGCCGGAGTTAATGGAGAGAGTTCGCGACTTGTCGGCGCGGGGTTTTTCGGGCCAACACGCTCAAATGCCGAAGAGTAGTTAGCCCCCTTTTCTTCCCGCGGAACACGACCTCTATCCCCGGGCCTAGCAGCGGAGTCCCACCGATCTGCTACTAGTGTGCTCTTTCTCTCTCTCTCTCTCTCTATCTTTTTCTTTCTGGTTCTCATAAAGAACCCGAGACAATGGGAGCTTGATCAGTCGGAGATAATCATGGGGAGCGAAGTGGGATCGGCTGGTATCGGGGCTCTCTACGGTTTTGGGTAAACGAGCGGAAACTTTCACGACTCCGAGGAAACACTTTTGCAGGCTAGCCCTCGATTCAACCGGGGAGCTTCGGATAATCGAATTTCGATTAAAGTGTTTCTTTCGACCGCGTATATTGCCGGGAAGGTGAAGCTGGGTGGATCCGTGCGCACGCGTCTCGCGAATCTAGCACAGTCTTCTTATTGGATCTGTTTTCTGGGAGATGCTGATTGTAAGGAACGTTTTCTCAAATTATTGTCCGTTCACAAAACTCATCTCGTTCCTGGGAGATGTCACATAATGATCTCAGATATTTGTTTCTCGACTGTGACGAATTTCGTGAATTATGAATTAGTTCTTGACATTAAAGGTCGTTCCAGCACAGTCTTCTAATTGGATCTATTTTCTGGGAGATGCTGACTACAAGGAACGTTTTCTTAAATTATGGTCCGTTCACAAAACTCATCTTGTTGCTGGGAGATATCACGTAATCATTCTAAATATTTGTTTCTCGACTGTAACGAATTTCGTGAATTATGAATTAGTTCTTGACATTAAAGGTCGTTCCAGCACAGTCTTCTTATTGGACCTGTTTTCTGGGAGATGCTGATTACAAGGAACGCTCAATTGCTTCTCCAATTATACTCCGTTCACAAAACTCATCTTGTTGCTGGGAGATGTCACGTAATCATTCTAAATATTTGTTTCTCGACTCTGACGAATTTCGTGAATTATGAATTAGATCTTGACATTAAAGGTCGTTCCAGCACAGTCTTCTAATTGGATCTGTTTTCTGGGAGATGCTGACTACAAGGAACGTTTTCTTAAATTATGGTCCGTTCACGAAACTCACCTTGTTGTTGGGAGATGTCTCGAAATGATCCCAAATATTTGTTTCTCGACTATGACGAATTTCTTGAACTATAAGTTGATTTTTACAATTCAAGGTCGTTCTAGCACAGCTTTCCTATTAGTCGAGTTCTTCCAGAGATGTTGCAGAGAATTCACTCGTCCTGCTATTTGTTACCCAATTGTTCAGCTCAAAACCTTTGGCCTACTACATTGGAAATATACAACGTCGCGCAGCGAAGAGACAACATTATACTTAACAAATTTATTTACGCGAAAAAGACATAATTCCTTTAGCTCCCGCAAAGTACTCCAAACTTTCCTGCGCGAGTATAATTGCTAACAATTAACTTCGACGTTTCCTACAGAGAAACAATTCCATATGATGAAGTTAATTTTATCGGAAGAATTGTTGCTTATATTTAGATAGAAATTTCTTGTTTTCCGGTAAGCCCCGATTTAAGACACGCGTTCAGTTAGGTTGTTTCAGGCGTCGTCTGACCGACAGCAACACTCTCAGCTAAGCAAAGCAAACATCGGCGCCCGGGGACGACGGAAATTCTTTATCGATGCAGGGAACGCCGCGCAGCGAATTTTCAGACGGATGGAAATGGGAATAAGAACACGCTTCCGGCCGGAGACGTGATGCTGTTGCTGCTGCCGTTGCTGCTGCTCCTGCCCCCCCCTGCTGCCGTCGCTGCTACCACCGTTGCTGCTACTGGAACAACGTTTCGTGAAGCATTCGTCGCGTGATTTATTCGCCGAGGATTGGATCGGCGCGAGGTTCATGTACTGGGCGTTGAAAAGTTTCGACTCTGACAGATGGCATTCTATTGCTTAGTCTGCTGATTGTTAGTCTTGTCTTCCTCTTATCTCTTATCATCTGGCTTTTTGCGACTATTCCGTACTTTTATCTCGTAGATACGTCGCTTGACTACTGTCCGCGTTTCCACTCAATTTTTATTTCGACGTTCTAGTTGAATTTGCTGAGGTTGGAAACTGATTTGGTCTTCGACAAGAAGATATTTTATGGTGCATTGTAATACCTTGTTTTTATCGTGATGTTTTAAGATTTATTTTGAGGAAACGTCCCTGCACGATTTTAATATGTTGAGTAAATTATGTGACGCCTTTGCCAGTTTATTTGACAGTAATTGTGAGAGTTGCGAGGTTGTGAATTTTATACTTTATGCAATTTTCGTTTAATTTGATAGTCGGTCGAAGATGCGAGAGAAAGTAATTTGTATTTGATTTCAGGCACTGAATGTTATGCGACGAATAGTAATAGGTGCAGGGAAATTCACGTTGCAGTTAAGACTTGAGAAAACACAGTATTTGTTACTTGCAAATATGTAATAAATTAAAATTGTTCGAAATCTGACCGCAAGAAAATTTTGCTAGGTTTCATCAATTTTTGAATACATTCAAAACTGAATTCGAGATGATACGATATCGTAAATAGAAAAAGGCCAATTCAATTTGGAGTACATTAATAGTGAAAAATTTATTCGTGAATTGTCGTACCACATGAAACAAAATTAAAACCTAAAGCCCTCAGAGAAACGATTTTAAAAAAGGAAAATTTCTAATTCTCATTTATAGAACGGACGAAAATAAGTTTTCCCTTGGAAACTACTGAACTATCCACTCAAGTAAAATTTCCCAAACATTTTAAGGGCGAAATTTATTCCACGATTGCTATTAGAAAATTATCCTAATCTATAAAATTCGCATTCATAAATTCGCTCGACGTGTAGAGTTTTCCGAAAATAAGTCTCTCATCAGAAACCACTAAAACTATTAAAATGAAGTTCGCCCGCAGCGTTCCAGAAGCGATTCTAAAAATACAGATGTCTAGATAATTAATGTGCTTTTTCCTCATACGTATGCATGCATGAACCTGTAAGATGATCAAATATAAATGTTCCATTATTTTCGAGAATAGCTCAGAGCGTTCGTGAAAGGTTGGAGGCGAAGTTCCTTCCAAGTCGATGATCCAAAGGCGTCTAAAACTAAACAACCGAGAAAGACACATCGGTTTCACGTCTATCGTAAAGCTAGCGTCGAGGGAGAACGTAATAGAATCGCATTCCTTTCGTTTGTAATGGATATTAAAACTCGTTAACTATACCAGAGGTGATACTGCAAGAAAACAGCCGCGTGTGCGGCAGAGGGAGAAAGTTTTGCAGAGCTTCTCGCTACTTTATACGGGCACGTTGCGGTTTATCCTGCGGTTGATGGCGGTTCGGATAAAACGGGACGTGAATACAAGTGCTCATTGGCCGCCGTTGAAATTTCCGGAACAAAAAGGCGAATTATTCGCCGGGGGTCGCGTGTAAGCTCCGATAAATCTAACCACTTTCGAAGTCCTCGCTTTTCTTTCTTCACAGACTCGCAACATTAACGTCTACACGTCTTATCGTCCAACGTGCTCCAACACTGGCAGAACCGCTCAAACAGCGGATTGAAAATTGAATTACATCGTACCCTATTAAATCTTTCCTGCGAAAATGTTTTAATACCGAACCCAGCCAGTGAAAGTAACCGATAAGTCACATTTTACCAAATAATTATAGCTTTTTTCATGAGATGGCGCATATATCTTAATTCTATAACGTTGCCAAGACAACCAATATTAATATCTATGACCGTTGCTAGGCTCATCAACCTGAAATAACAAAATAAACGCTGCGCAAACTGTTTGCAGTAAAAATAAGCGAAACCATTCGATCCAATTGATATTATTTGTGTTTTTGTCAGTGATTACCAAACTGAAAATAGTGCACATAATAGAAAGCCACTATAGTGGCGCATAGTGCCTAAGAGGTTAATAGAATGTTAGAAAGCGAATAGTGAATTCTTAAACAGATGTAAGAATGTTTACGATGGGGGTGACCCGAACCCGCTATTTTTTGGGGATATTTACAGGCAGTTTCAGCCGTCTTTTCATTTATTTTAGAATCGAGATACTTGAAATTTGCCGTAAATACAGTTTGCTAAATTTGGTCCTTCAAACATTAGTTACTTAGTCGACACACAATGTGCAAACGTATAAAATGTAAAATCTTACAAATCTATCCCGGACAATAAACACATAGTGTTGTAAAAATTGTTTTAAACGAGAGAGTGGCAAGTTTCAGTGATGCCTCAGAGTTACCATTCGAGTGCTGAGAGTTAACTGCCTTCCGACATCCCAGCGTCTGAGGTAGGGTTTGCTAAGTAGCTCTATTCATGAGTCCTCCAGCAGACGCAGGACGACACGCTCCCTTCCCTTTCCTCTCTGCCCTTCCTACATCACTTTTCAACCGCTGCCATGAAATCATTAAAGAAAAGGAGGAATTTTAATGCGGCTGTTGCTTCGTGTAATTTGAAGATAAAAGTTTGATTCTTCGTAGTACTTTTTGTTTTTAATAGGAAGTTGGTTACTTCAGTTAACACGTTCACTGCTGAGCGAATTTTGCGCGCTTCGGACCAGTTTCATTTGTTTCGTTCATAGAAGTGAACGGATTTTAAAGAGAATTGTTAGTTACTGGATAATGAAGTTCTTGTACTACAATCTGATTAATTTCTATAGGAATAAATATTGACAATATTTATCTGCATGTTGTCAATCCCTTGACATACAAATAAAATGCGCGTCGACGCGTCCGTGGAATACCATTTAATTTGGTTAAATGCTTAATTTTAGCATCGCATTCGCTAAATCTGCGCAATTTCAAACAGTAGAAAAACGAAGATATTTGAAAAACGTCGATATGCCTTACTACCCTAATTTAGACTACAAGAGGAATACATTTTTGTTGATGCAAGAACACATTAGAAAACAGATTGTACAAATATTAAATAAATTCAACCGTTTCATTTTTATGAGGAAACATAGATTGAAAATTTTCAGAAACATAAGTTTACCGTTGAAACCACAGTTTCTGAAAGAATGTCGGTCTACTTGCGAGCGATCATACGCTAAGAAGAACGTTTTAAAAGAACCAGCAAAGCTTCGATTAAAAAATTTTCGCCGTAGAGAACAATCTTCTGTTGGAATAGTTTCTCTCGTTAGGTAATAAATAACGGGGAGAATCATACTTCACGATCCGCAAAAACTGGTCCGTCAATAATTAACGACGTACGAATCTCCGTGCCACGAATTCCGTGGACCCTTTTACGATTCCGGGGCCGCTTTAACTTTTGTCCACACCTCCCGGATAACAGTCTAACAAAAACGGGGTAATTGATTGGGTCGAATTTGGATTCTATTCGACTAACTTTCGGCCGCAGCCGGAAACGCGTTTCCACCGAGCGCGTGAAATTTCCACGAGGAAAAGAGGGAACGCGATCGATGCTCGTCGAAAATTTATACGACCATATACCGCATTGTTCCGCCAGAAATTTATAACGAAGCAACTCGCCGTCAAAGGACTCGCGGCCCGGAAGTGGGCCAAGCGGGAAGGTTTGAAATCCAACGGCCTGCGGACAGGCGGGAGGGTTGCGCGCGGGGGTGAGCGAAGAGGAAGAGGGGCTAACTTAATCCCCCTTTACGAAAAAGTGAATTTATTGCGTTCCACGCGCAAACTCTCTCTCTCTCTCTGTCTCTCTCTCTCTCTCTCTCTCTCTCTCTCTCTCTCTCTCTCTCTCTGTCTCCCTCTTCGTCCCCGCCGCTGCTGTTGGCCACCCGTGAAAAATAGCGACGGTGATTGATCCACCGGCCGCCTCATCCTGCCGTCGACTCGTAATTATGCAAATCTGCTTTCCCCGGGGCCGTGGCGTCATACATTTTTCTCCGGTCCGTGGGAATATGTAGCCTGTTCCGGTGCCCCTCAGCATGGGCCCGCGAGAAATGCTCGCGTAATCAATTAACAGATTGACCGACGATGTTCCCGAAACGGGATCATCCGCTTTGATCTACCTACTGACGTATTCTCGTGTTTGCGATGGTACAACGACGACGCAGAAAGCAGCAGGATATTTTCACTATTGTTGTATTCTTGTATTTGCAACTCTTGACGAATGTTGTATATGCGGACTAGTAAGTAGATTATACATCTTTGTTTAACATTGAAATTTTCAGACTGGAAATTTTAAGAGGTCAATTTAAATTTATTTCCCCTTCGATGTACACTTGCTTCGTCCAGGATGGAATTGTTCCAGAAAAATCCGGGAAATGGCCAAAATAGCCTTGACAAAATGATTTTTTATTCGGGTCCCAGAAATGTTAGCCCCTTTTATCTTGCGCGGTTGTATTCAGGGATATTTGGAGCTGTTACAGGAATTTTATCAAGACAGTAACACTGTTAACAGTAGAACTACCGAGTAATAAATCCGACTGATGCATATTGCTTCGTAATAACGAGAAAATTGCATCCATTCAGATCTCGTAAAATTTTTATTGTAATGTCTGCTTCAATGAAGAAATTCATTCGAAACTTTTCCGTGGAAATGTTTTTATAATTTCAATCATTGTAAACGAAACAATCAGGAACAAGTCATTTTTACTAAGATTAATTTTCGAGAGGTACCTCCGTGGAAAAAATAAATTACGAAAAATTATGGTTCACCGATTCGTCTGTAACTCCACTCATATGTTTCAGGATGCGTTGTCAACGTTCCTGTCAAGTTTCAGGTCGATGGCGACCGAATTGTGACTGTGGCGCCACCCTTGGGCCCGATTCCTGTCTGCCATCGCTTTGGGTCAGTTTTGACGTCGCTCGAGGAAAATGGACGGATATGCTATGCCGAAGGCAACTATCCACGCATTTACCCAACATCATTGGGTAATGATGTTGACGGCCAGGAACTGGTCCGGGTACATATTATGTGAACTGCGCGATGGACGCGTCTGTCAATCTCTATCTTTACACGAGTTAACACAATTTTGTATATTCATTTCCCTGTTGAGAGTTTGTTAAAGTAAGTTTGGCAATTACTGGCTGCCGTTGCTCTATTTGAGGAGCGTGGACTCAGCGGTCCTCTAATATTGCTGGTAAATCAGCAACGCCATATTAACCCTTAGCACTCGAGTAGCGACTCTGAGGCGCCATGAAAAATTGGCACACTATTATTTTAAACAATTCTAACATCGCTACCTTTATATCTAAGAGATAGATAAAAATTGAACGGATATAAGGACGAGTAACAGTAATCAAATCCGTAATCGTAAGGTGAAATAATTAATGTAGAATGAAAATATCCTAGGTCAGAAGAAATTTTTTGATTTTCTAGTTAAAACAGCTTCGAGTGCAAAGGGTTAAGTACAATATTAGTTTCGCGTAAGTACACCGCATTTCTGTCGGAGGATGCGAAGATATTAAAATAGTAATCACAGAACGTTCATACATTAACATATTGGAACTAAGTTTTTGATAACTAAATTGTAATTTTTCGAAAAGATATGATGCATATATTTTAACTCTATTAATTTACTTTAATAATTAATAATGCAATTGAGTGTGCTCGAGCCACTATAGTTGCGCATCGTGCCTAAGAGGTTAGAACTTAGTGTTTCAAACTTCGAAGAAGTGAATTTCATTTAGCATAAAGATTTATAGGCTCGTTACAAGTGACATTTCTTTAAGGAAGTATATGGTTCAGACACTTCTGCGTATCACGCTGACTTTATGATAGTTGAAATGTCAACCTTCACACTTGCGGAACAAGCTTCAAGAGATACTAAATCGTCAACGATCATTTAGGCACGATTGTTGTTGTTTGCGTTGTTATTACTATTGCGTTGTCCTTATTGTGCAGAAGCTGGACAGAAGCATTACAAATACGGACGTATGCACAATCTCGCGAAGGACGAGGTGTAGCCAGGGGGTGTTTAAAACATGACCCAGAAACGAAACTAATATTAGACTTAGCAGAAACTGAATTACGCTAAACAATTCTAACTGCAACATCTAGAGCGCGCAGTAATTTCGGGAAAATTTCAAACGTGAGGAATCCGGAGGAATCTAATCCACTTTAATATTATTTTTAACCATTCCTCATCCCGGCCCGTGTATCAGATTCCCAGATACTCATTTACTATATACAAAAATTACTGCTTCAACAATCGCATACCCTCTGTTGAAAATGTCACGTGTAAATTCAATCTCTAAAACTCTAAAATTAGTTCTACATTTTATCCATAAATTAATTATGGATGGTCATAGGAATTGTTTTTCACCTGAATTTTCTTCAAATTAACTAACAAAAATCGGTGCATTAACACTAGAACTACCGGACCAGTCAAAATGTAATTTTTTCTTTCACAATTCCAGAAATTATAAAAGTATCTTCATTGGAAAGCTTCGAATGAATTTCTTCATCGAATGGAAGCAGTCTTGTCATTGTTTATTATTCGGTAGTTCTAGTGTTAAAAGAAACGAAAATTTTATACAAATTAGCCGAAATAGTATTCACTGGAAAGAGTAAAAATTTTTATGTGAACTCGTCTAAATAGTATTAATCGAGACAAGTGGATACTACCACATAAACTGGACGAAATAGCATTAATCGATGCGAGTGAACATTTTTATATAAATAACTGCGAATGCATAAATTTAACGAAACGAGTGAAAATTTCTGCGTCGCCTAGCGCAAATGGTATTAATTGGAGACGAGCGAACATTTTCATGGAAACTTGCAAAAGTAGCGAACGTTTTTCTATAAAGTTGCGGAAACGGCATCAATTGAAAGGAGCAGAAATTCGTAATAAAGTGTCCCATTGCAGGGCACCTATAGCTTACATTTTATAAATACTTAAGAGGATAAAGGAAGGTAGCGAGAAACGGTAAAAAGATCGCCGAAGTAAAAGTGTTTTACAACGAGACATTTTTAAGACCCCGGGACACGTGATCGCAAAGCGAAACGACGTAAGTCGCATTTTCAAACAATCCCCGGCGAACTTCGGATACGGATACGAGGGAATTTGTATTTTCAGAAGAAGCGAGGATGCATTAAAGAAATTGTTTCCCTTAGAACGGTGTTCCAATAAAAGCAGAACGAAGATGACCCAATTTTTCGAAGAAACTCCGCGGAACGTTAATTTTTCCAAGGTTTCTTCCGACATGCTATGTGTTGCCAGCAGTAATGAGGAAAAAAAAGAAAGCAGCACGATGACAATGTGGTAACGAACTACGCTGCGAGAACCTTTTGTGCAGGAGTTCCGTGTTTGCGTAAGATCTTACCCCGCTAAGTTTGAATAAACGTATCCTGGCTGGCAAATTACACACGCGAACTCCGAGTTAAATGTTATTTTAATCGTCGCGGAGGCTAATTACACCTCGACAAACGACGGGAATGACGGCAGACAATTATTAGAAAAATTCTGGCACGAATGTTCGCGTCCGCTTTTCTCCGCTACGGTGAAACTGCAATACTTTTTCAAAGTTTCATTCATAAATCTAGATCGTTTCGCTTCGTTCTATGTACTCACAAATCGGCCTGCACTATTCCGTCGTTCGACATGCTAACGTAACGAATCTGGAAGCCGCGACTCACCTGAAACAATAGAAAATGCTGTCTTAGATATGTATATTTCGTCGAAACTTTTCATGTTAAGTAGATCAAGATTCTCGAGAGTTTGTCAGACTCTCTTGACAAGATTCGAAGAATGGAAAGTTCTGAATACTTTTGAAATTTTAAAGACTCTTTAACCCTTGCGAAACTAGCCAGCCGGCTACCTACTTCCAACTTTTCCTTTAAATTTTCCTTCCGTCACCGTTCGAAAAATTGAAAAATAGTTTTTGATCCACGTTTCATCCAACGTCCAGTTAAAAATTCGTCTTCTGGATGGGAACGGAAGTTTCGTCGTATTTAAGAAAGTTTACCTTTCCGTCGGTTTTTATTTTAACCGTATCATGTAATTTTACCAAACTATCGCTTTTTAGCATAGATCTTTTCGTTTCGAATGGGAGGTTTGCTTAATCGAACTCCCTCAGTTCTCTTTCATGGGACAGTAAAAGAAATCACACGTCAATTTTTAAGGACTATTCATTCATTTTTCAAACCCATTTTCATTTTTTCACTTGCTACATAATGTAAAACTATCTTGGTAGAGGCTTCAAGCTTTAACCCTTTGGGGGTGAGGATATTTGAAAATATTTTCTCCAAAAAGCTAAATAGGTGTCTTAAATATTTAAGTTCTAAGAGAAACTAAAAATATATACTGATCTTATATTAATACAATAATTACATTATAGTTTTTGAAAGTGTAAAAATTGAATATACAGACGTGAAGTTGGCAATGTGACGACATCCGTCCTCAAAGGGTTAAAACGAGCCTAGGCTTATTATCGTGAGATTTTCTTTTTAGAAATTGTCGAGCATCGCCATTTTTGCTAAGAAATAATTGTTTGTTGCTGTTGCGACGCGAATGTACTGTACAAATTTGTGAAAAATTATTTTACAGATGTAGAAAATATTTCATTCATCTTTGAGCGAACTAAATTACTCTGGACACCGAAAAATGATTGTGATTGGCATTCGAATTTGTGGAAAATAGAAGTCTAAATGGAAACCTCGTTGCATTTTAAAAATGTCATTTAATGTTCGGTATGAGTAACGACAGTAAAACCTTTTTAAATTTATAATTGACCTTTTACATATTCTGAAATATATGCGTCGATGTAAGATAAATAAGAATAGACATCGTTTTTTTATTGAAAGACTCTAACATATTAGAAAGGAGAAATTAAGAAGGGAAGAATAGGGAGGAAGAATTAAAAAGAGTCAATGTAATTAGGTTTCATTTTACACGAAAGAAATATACATTGTTCCATCGCAAAAATTTAGAATTTTCTAAAATTCAAAAGAAAAGATCAACAAAAGAGTGTGTTTCTCAAATGAAGAAACATTTTCGTGCATTTGCTGATCTCGCCTAACAGCGAGTGGCAAATTTGTTCGAATTAACGAGTCAGTCTAACAGTCTAAGTACAATATGTCAGACAATTCAGTTCCATCTCGTTCGCATAATTCTCAGGGAATTTAAATTATTTCAATAGCGTCTGCATTGT
This sequence comes from Agapostemon virescens, assembly GCA_028453745.1. NCBI lineage: Eukaryota > Metazoa > Arthropoda > Insecta > Hymenoptera > Halictidae > Agapostemon > Agapostemon virescens. Next base: position 13,467,143 of record CM052099.1, read on the forward strand.
TGTATTGCGCGGAGGAAGCCGCGCCTACGGAACAACTCCTTCGCTGAACTTTGCAGAAGCAAGATTTTCAATTATTACACAAAGGTGCTCTTTGTTTTTCAACGTAAACTCTGCCAGCACTGTGAAATCGTGAGTCACGACCTCAAAGAGAAGCGCAGGTCTTGAATAAGCTTTCCCATTATCATATCGATGAATTTCTTACAAGCATCGGTCGATCGTACGTACGGAAAGAGTAGCTGCAGCCGCCGCCGCCGCCGCCGCCGCCGCTGCCACCACGCTTTCCAACCTTTGCTTCATCGATTCTTGTTGACCTTATTAACCGGAATACGAATGCTCAAAACATTTCGATATGCAATTTATTTCTGTTTGATGTGAACGTGAGATGACAACGGTTCGAGGGTCAAAGGCTGGAAAAGATTGAATTTAAATGCGCTCGCCGACTTCAAATGAAGTGCAACAGGAACGAAAAGGTGCATCTCGCGATACTGGAATAATTGATTAGCTGTGAATACGATATTTCTTATATGCAACGTGGAATTTGTATGTACATCGAACATTAAATACACTTTATCTGATTCCACGTTCTCGCGAACGACTTCTGCGGTATCTCAGAACTGTTTATACGCAACCTTCAAAATATTAATCAGAGTGTAATTTACAATCACGACGTCGCACTAGGAAGACTTTCTACTCTCGTTGCTGTAACTTCGAAGATATTCTTTATAGTGTAAGAAATACGTACAGTGGCTCACAAAAGTATTCGGACACTCTTCAAACCTAAATAACTTTTTTGAAATTGGACCAAACGTCTAGATTTTTCTTGAGCAATTAGTTACATTGATTTAATAAATGATATGCTGAAGAAAATAATAAGTAGTTTTCACGAAATCTTTTCTACAAAAATCCAAGAATATTTATTAATCATTTTTATTTTCATCATTTATTTCAAAAAATTCTAGTACATTCATCGAAAGCTGATGAATAGTTGTAGCAAGTTAGAAATCACGCAATACATCTGTTTAAAAAAAAAAAAATTGTGAATTCAGCTTACATCGTCAGAGCGAACGAGACCTCTTAAGCTATCATGACGTTCTCGATGACGTATCGACTCAGCTCTGTCGTCCATTCCCGAAAAACGATTCCCGGTTCCTGGAGGACGTGGATCGTAGACCTGTAGGGTTAGTCGTACTCGTAAATACTCGGGGCTTAGGCGGAGCCAGGCCGGATTGAAATTGAGTTACGAGCGCGGCTAGTTAAAGTGTTCGGTTCGCATCAGTAACGTCCGGTCCCATCGGGCGTCCGGCCTGATAAACGAAGTTTCGAGTTCTCGCATATAGGTAGGTAGCTAGAGAGACGGCTCTTAAGTTAAGTTACCGTGGCGTATGATTCTATCAAAGGCTTCGGAAACATACGGGGGCGAGGACAGGGCACTTTCTCTCTCTCTCTCTCTCGCGTGATCCCGAAAATTCTAGTTTCCTGCATTCGCGTGCACGCCCGCGGTCTATGCCCCGAGGAATTATGCAGGGATGAATTTATCGTTACGCGGTTATCGCCGCACTAAATTTATATTTAAATTGAATCGCGGATTCCGGATGGCCGGGAAGTATTAACGACTGCTAACGATTTCGTTGCGCACGCCGCCTGTGTGTGCCACGCCACGCCACGCCAAGCCACGCCACGCCACGGCGCGCCGCGCCGCGCTGGCCCCCGTAGAAATACGTGCCTTTCGGGGAATATTGCGATCGTTCCACCGTGGAATTATGGCTCGTCGGCGATCGTTTGTGAAACTGCGTGTGCTCCCGTTCCCGGGACTCTATATAAACTTCCACACGTTCGAATGTATTTCATGTATTCATTAGTTATTCGATATTTGTTGAAATAGCTCCCCCATCGACGCGCGAATCCTTCTCGGTTTAACACTTTCGGCGAAATCGAACTCGCCAAAAATTATCCGATGATTTTTGCGATCCGTGCAACCGCACCCCTGATAATATCTTTACACAGAGCCCTGCGCAACTGTGTATTTCGGCCGTGATTCAATGTCGAAGACGTGCTGCTAGCTAGTTGTCTACGTAGTTACCGTCGAACCGCGTCATTCACGTAATTTTATTTTTTCGACGTCTGATCAAGATTTCCAACGAACAGCCATACAAGTTTCATACAACGGCATAGTTTTTAACACTAGAAATACCGAACGATACATCTAACGATATACATTGCTTTGTAATAATAACAAGACTCCATCTATCAACCCTTTGCACTCGAATGGCGCCTCTAAGGCGCCACTAAAACTTGCCATACTATTATTTAAACAACTTTTACGTCGCTATGTTTGCAGTTAAGAAATCAATAAGAATGTTAATGTTTTAAGTACGAGTCGTAGTAATTAATTTTATATGAACGAAAGGAAATGAACTATCTAAAATGGAGCTATTATACATAGAAATATTGTTTCGATTTTGGAGTAGAATTGCTTCGAGGGCAAAGGGTTAAAACTTCATTATTAAAACTTCATACAATTCTTATTGTAAGGTATACGTCATTAACCTCTTAGGCACGACTGAATTTTGCTGTTTCTTGTTCGCGAGTTCCGTGTTAGTCTCTTTGCGATTTCGTGACTGTCTCGTTCGCGATTTCTAGATAGTCTTTTTACGATTTCTGGATAATCTCCTTCGCGATTTCTGTATTGTCTGATGAGTCTTGTTGCGTTCTGTCCGTCGTCGCCTCGGTTTTGTCGTGATTGGTTGAGGGTAGTTTGAGGCGGAGGAACGTAGCGGTTTTTAATTGGTTGTAGAAATGATGGAAGGAGTGTGCTCGAAGGCGTGTTGCCTGAAGGAATATACCCGAAGGAGTGGGAAACGGTCAATGAGGGATTATCGTGATTTATTGCAGGGTTGTCTGGTTTTCGTGTCTTCAAGTGCGTCGCACGTGGAGTACGTTCGTCGGGGTAAAACTGTCCGCGTGCGACGCGTGTCGTATTTCATTTATGCGTTACAAATTTCCGAAGACAGGATTAGGCACGTACAACCTTCGTTGTTGCCGTCGCAACAAAACGCTTGACTATTTATTGATTATTGATTACGCAGGGATTTATGCGTAACTGATTTATTTTATAATTCTATGAAAACGCGACTACAAAAGTTAAATAAAGCTTCTGTAAGTTGAAAATGCAGTAACTCAACAAAACAGTGGTCTATTCGTACGTGTAGTTGCACACAGACTCATCAGAAGAAAAATCACATTCTTCAAAAGGTACACAAACATCGAGCTTCTTTTTATAGCCAAATGATCCAAAACGGTTAAACGGCGAATGTTTAGTTTCCCAGGAATCTCATAACTGCTTATATGCCTTATTATAATAATATGCATTATTTCATCGACTTTTTCAGTGTTTGGTCGACCAGAGCGAGGCTCATCTTCAATATCGAAATTTCCAGAACGGAAGCAAACAAATCATCTACATGCTGTTGGATTCGATAAAACATCTTGACCGGAAACACCATAAATTTTTTCCCGGACTTGTGCAACGTGTTTGCCTTTTTCGTAGTAAAATTGGAAAACATAGCAAATTTTTAAAGAAATTTCACTCATTTTCACACTAATATTACTTTTGACACGATCAACGAAATACAAAACTGTCTGCATGAAAAGTTTAGACACAATCTGATGAGTGTTGCCCGATATACGACACCAAACATCATTTAGTGACAAAAATGTCTCCATATTTTTCCGACTATCCAATACATTCCGAAAATGGCTCGACGACTATCCCGACAAATCTACCTTAGGATTCAGCCAGAATGTGATGGCGCAATCGAAAAATTTGCGAACAATGCGAGGAATAATTTAAAATCGTCGAGTTTCAACGACGGTAGGCTCGGCGAATACGCGGGAAGCGGACTGCGCGGAAGTTTGGCGGGCCGAGTAAGCGAAAAATGTCGTTGCCCGCAAATAATACGATAATAATGGGTTAACAATTACAGCTATTACCCGTAAACGGCATCGAAGGGCGGAAACGCTATCGGGGTATCGCGTCGCGGATCTTCGCTTTCGCTGCAACGCGGGAATAACACGCATGTAATTAATTGATCAACGGCGGCCCGTTCTAATGTTAATGGCGCGAAATACAGTGTCATGTATTTTCAGTCCGCCTAATGCATTGCGGAACGGGTCATGCGTATCTTTTGATCGCACCAACATAACCGTGCCCGGCCGTTGCGTTGGGCCAACGTGCAACGGTGCGCGCGGCCGTGCACACCCGTTCGATATAAAGGATTGTTATTTACGGCACGGTTTATATTTCATCGGAATATAATGGAAAATGGACCCCGGCGTTATGCGGAACGTATAGTTTCCCTCTCTTGACCCCGCTATCGGCGAGCCGGCGTTCTCATTTCGGCGCTCTCGGATGCAGCACCGGTGCGGCATCGCTCGGTGCAGCACACCGTGTGCCCACCGTTGCATTTTGACGTTTGTTCGTCGTTGAAATATGCGCCTATAAGCATCTCTGTAATTATTCGAACGTTGCCGGCCGTGCCACAACCTACCGGCCATCTCAAATTATTAATCCGACCAGCGAGAACTATTCTCGATCGCGCGTCGCCGCACACGATTCTGTCTAATAGGTCGAATGTGGAGCACAGTTCTGTTGTATTGCCGCCAAGGAGATGTGCCGGACGTTGGCAATTCTGTGCACAGAGCGTACCCAACTGAAAAGTCTTTTTTATTGGAGCTGCATTCTGGTCAAATTGCGAATATTGCGCTAGAGAGATCCTTCTGTTTCGAATTCACGCTTGCCACGATTATTCGCTGATCTTTGAAGCTTTTTAGGAGAAGCTGTTGAGTATTGTAATTCTTTTCTGGAAGGCAAATTTTCGGAATTTTTAAAAAAGAACGTACAGAATATTGTAGTTTCAAATTTACCACGATTATTCATTGGTATTTGAAGTACCCGTGTGAATTTTTTTAGATCATTATAATTGGCTTCTTCGCAGTTATGGCGTCAGCGATGCGATGACTTCCCAGCGATTTTGGAAGGCAAATTTCGAGAATTTTTTTGATAGAAGGTAACGAATATTGTAATTTCAAATTTGCCATAATTATTCATTGGTATTTAAAGTACCCGTGTGAGTTTTTTTAGACAATCGTAATGGATTTCTTCGCAGTTATGGCGTCAGCGATGCGATGTCTTCCTAGTGATTTTGGAAGGCAAATTTTAACAATATTTTTAAAAGAAGGTATAGAATATTGTAATTTCAAATTTGCTGCCATTATTCACTAGTATTTGAAATACCCATATGAATATTTTAGATAATTATAATGAGCTTTTTCCCAATTATGGCGTCAGCGATGCGATGAATTCCTAGTGCTTTTGGAAAGCAAAATTTGCGAATATTTTTAGAAGAAGGTAACGAATATTGTAATTTCAAATTTGCTGCGATAATTCACTGGTATTTGAAATACCCGTGTGAATTTTTTGTGGCCGTTTTGTGACCGAAACTAGGTAACTGGCTCGTGATTGGAGGACTGCTCGAACTGGACACCGCGCAAACTATAAAAATACCATCGTCGACGAAAGTTCAGAGTTTGATTGAAATTTACTGCCCCGCTCATCGTCGAATTCATGACCTCCTTGAAAAGTTGTTATGCGCTATTAATCTCGGGGTCCTGGATCGCGATAACCGAGCATTGCATTCGTTTCAAATTTAAATTGTAGATCTCTATGAGTTGTGTGTACCGTTGGTCGTCATAATTTCTAGCACACCCTACTGCGCTAGTTTCCGTCGAAAAACCGTTGTGTAAAAATGTGTCGCGGATCTGAGACTGCAGAAACGTGCTAAAAGAAAATTACCGTTTTCGTTTATAGCATAATGCGAAAAACATCCTTAAATTCCTCCAGCGTTTGCATAGTTTCATTCGTCCATTCGCGAACGTATAGTTTCTACAACGGCAGAATTAAAACAACTGCGACTGCAGAGACTCTGTGCGGTAACCCACCAGTATTTTACCATAATTTCCACTGCGTCATCTGCGCAAACAAATACACTTAATTAATAACATTTCTTTAAAGAAATACCTCTACAGTCCCCGTAACGATACGATGAAACAGCAAGAAACAGTCGTGCCGACCTCTTTGACGAACAACGAGCGGTGCATTCCCATTGAAAACTCTATGAAAACGCGACTTCAAAAATTAAATAAAGCTTCTGCAAGTTGAAAATGCGGTAACAAGTTCCTCCGAGCCATCGGTCTTTTTTAAGTCTGCAGATTTCGCGCAAGAGGGAGAGAGAAAGAAAGAGAAAGAGAGAGAGTTTTGTAACCAAATTGAAAAAAGGAAGAAGCCAGAATGCAGAGCAACGCGCAAATGAGAATATACAGTATGCATAAAGAGGGAAAGAAAAGGCTAGTGGAAGAATGTCAAGAGAACAAACGCCACCTGTCGGAAATAGTTTCGAGAGTTTCAGCAGAAGCGGATGTGTCCAAGATTCGTTTCGCCATGGAAGAGCAGCGACCACGAATGCTCGGCAAATAACCGCCGTGATCGATTCTGATCGACAACATCGCAACCCGGTGACATCATCAAAATGGTCAAAGCTGACCATTAGTCAATCAACAGTTTTCGAGGACACATAAATCACTTGAAACTGTCACAAGCTCGATGTTTGCGCACCGCACCATTTGACGGAGCCGACACATTTGCAGAAAAATCGGGCGCGCGAGCTACGTGTCGACCCAATGTGTACACTGTCTTTTAACAGTGTTTGCACGCTCGTCGTACTCGCAATTTACAGAAATAGAGGAGATAATTGACGGGGCTGGACGGCCATTTGTCATCGCTGTTTTATCGTGTCTTCGATCGGGGCTCAACTTTAACTAGATTGATGCAGTGCTAGTTGCATCAATTAATTTTATGACACGCTCGTAACGCGGCGAAAGGTTTCACGCGTGTGGCGGTGAAAATGGACAGGTGTAAACGCGACGGGCAGGAGAGTCGCCCGGGTGGTTCGGAAACGTTGATTTATTATTTTCACCTTATTAAAACCGTCCAGGAAACGGTCATCTGCTGTGACCGTTCCCTCTTCGTCGAAATCCATGAATGAAATTTATTTTCTGGATCGAAGGTTGGAGTCTGTCTATTATAATCGTATTTTTACAAATTGAAGAATTTGTAAAAATTTAGATGATCAATTTAGAAATATAGAAATTAATACAAGCATTAAAAACGATGCAGCTATTCGGTCATATTATTTTTTAAATAATTAAATTGATTGGAAGCTTGATTTTGGAAGATACATTTTGAGAATTTTTTTAAAAGAAGGTAACGAATATTGTAATTTCAAATTTGCCTTGAAGATAAATTTAGAAATATAGAAATTAATACAAGCATTAAAACGATGCAGCTATTCGGTTATATTGTTTTTTAAATAATTAAACTTATTGGAAGCTCGATTAAATTTTTATTCAGTCCTTTGCCTTTTGTAATCTACGGCAGGAACTATGTTTTCCAGTGTATTCGTAATTATTGCGAGAGGTAGAGTGATTTATGCACATTCTGATTAAGACAACACAGTGTTTTGTACATTTTCAATAATTAATACGATCAGTAGTAGAAATTTTTGCAGCATTGTAGATAGGAGGGCGTGTAGATAGGTAGATAGAGAGATAGATACGTATTGCGTGCTGAGTGCCTATCCACTCACATGGGTGAACATGTAGAAAGGTAGATGGTCAGATAAGTAGATGAATATGTAGATAAAGTGACGTGGAAAAGTTTCCGACTAAGGTAGATTTTTTACTTTACACCTTGAAAGCAGTATCCTAAAAATAATCTCACCAGATAAGCACGAGCAGTCTCTTTCTACACCATTTTCGGTATCTGCGTTCACAGAACAGCGTACCTTTGCCTAATGTACCATTTTCGAGAAGATTCGAATCTCTACTGCCTCTTTTAACGCGGGTTCGCCGTGAAACGGGCACCTCAAAAAATTCCATTAGATCGTAACAAATTCTTCGACAACATTGACGCTGAAAGATTAATATTCATTAGAGCATATCTTCTTTATCGTTCTTTAGTAAATTGAATTCGCGAACAAAATTAAATATCCAAGCGATCGCTAATAGCTGGAAGTACGATACGCGTGAAAAATAGTACGGAAAATAATAATGAATAAAAAGGCGCTTGTAATGTTTAATTTTTAATTGGTATCGCAGTTCCTCACTGTCATGCAATTTTTAATTATTTACAGCTCATAGAAGCCTTTACCGATTCCTTTTAATCTTTTCTTCTTTGCAGGCGCAGATAAACGAATTTTTTATTAGAGTTATTAAAGGATTAGTAAACTAATATTTGCATCGACTCGAAAAAGTTGTTTAGTACAATTTTAAAAAATGAATCGCTTTCAGAGGTCCGCTTAATACTTCCTCCGACTAAATATTGTTTCCATCGAATTAAAATAATTCTAATTTTTTATAGAGTCACTAAAAGATTGATAGACTGATCCTTGTAACGACTCAAAAAGGTTGCCTGGGTCATTTTTAAAAAATGAATCGCTTTCAGGTGTCTACGTAATACTTCCATCGGCTGTGTTTCCAACAAATCAAAATAATTCTTATATTTTTATAAAGCTATTCAATTAATCCTTGTAACGTCTCAAAAAAGTAGTTTAATTTTAAAAAATGAATCGCTTTCGAAACTCCACTTAATACTTCCTCCGACTATACATCGTCCCCAAAAATCATAATAATCCAAAAAAAAAAGATTACCTCATCTTTCTGACAGACATCCTAGAAAATGTTCATTTTACACGGCTACGCATCGCTCATCCGACTCAACAACCTTTCCCAACCCACGTCGCTCGTACCAAAGAGTCCAGAAAAAAGAAGAAGGAACGGTCGTCGAGAACGTTCGTCGAGGGAGTAGAACATCCCGGCAGCCTATCCCGTGGCTCCTAATTTCGCAGGACCCGGGTCCTTAACGTCCGGGCAAGTTTAAAAATTGACGCAGTCGAAACGAGCTCGCACGCAATTTGGTCGAGAACTCCTTGGCGGTCGGTGGGGAAGGAAGAATCCTTTGAAAATTTGGGTAGCGAAAGGATCAAGCTACGGGTCCTTTACTCCTACGGTAGCACCGGCGAATTTCAAGAAAAGCCAGCCGGAAATCGGGGAAACGATGTTGCGAAAACGAGAGAGAAAGAGAGAGAGACCATGGCTCCTGGTCCGGCATGGCGGACTCGTTTCTCTCCGCGCTCATTTCGGCCAACTTTTTCTTCGGCCGGGGCTAGATTCTGCACACGCCGGGCTTCAAAGGATGCAATTTCCCGAGGCAGCGAGAGACTAAGAGCCGGTCCGGCGAACTTTCGCGGATTCCGAGGCCACGCATATCCGCACGTGCGTGCGCCGAAACTTTTGCATGTCCGTAGAACGGGGAAACGCGTGTTATCTGCGAAAGAAACTTCCCCGTTCTCTCTCTCTCTCTCTCGCTATTTTGCAGCTTTCCCAGGCGTTTTCTGTTTCTTTCTCTCTAACTATCTCTCTCTCTCTCGCTATTTTCCAGCTTTCCCAGGCGTTTTCTGTTTCTTTTTTTCCTCTCTCTTTTCTCTTTTTTTTCGCTGTTTCAGGAGAAAGCAGGGGCCACTCGCGTGTCTGCCACGGCCATCTCCGCCTCTCATCTCGGATACTTTCGACGGAGTTGGCCGGCAGACGCGGAAAGACGACACGGAAGGCCGCCGAAGGATCAGCGGGAGACTGCCCAAGGGAACCGAGCTGCAACTATGAACGGGAGAACGAGAGAGAGAGAAAGAGAGAGAGAGAGGGTGGGACAGAGAGAGTATGAAAGTGGGCAGGCTACGGATTGTTACGAGAGCGGGTTTACGAGGTCCCGGTGGACAGGAAGCCAAGGAAAGGGGGACACGTCGCTCCTCTCCGAAAGGGGAAAAGCGTTATCTTACCGTGTGTGACTCGAATAACGAGAGCAAGCCGGCCGTGAAGTCCGCTCGGCAGACGTCTTATCGTGGCAACGTTAATGCGATTCCTGTTTCTACAATTCCGGGACTTTCATGCTCGATTTCCTGGCCCCTGCTACGGCCGCGCGCACGTCTCGAGCTGACTCGTTCTTCGGCTTCGCGTCGATCAGTATGATGTGGCTGGATCCCCCTTTTTATCGAGGTTAATCGAAGATGTAGGCGAGGATGAGATGTTGTAATTGTCACTGTATTAATAATCGATTTTGTGATTTGTCGTTTCCCTTTGGAGAAC
>CM052099.1:13477406-13522196 GCA_028453745.1 Agapostemon virescens
GCAGGCTGACCTGTAATGGGACTCCATTGATGATAGAAGAAGATGGTGTGTAAAATTGTGGGCATATTAGGAGATTTAAGGGTCGATGCTGTGTTCATGTTGTTTCATTGAAATTATTGAGAAGGGATCGGTATAATGAGCTTGGATTTACTTTTATCGAGGCTGCTCGAAGATCATGGGAGTCTGCGACGCATTCTTGATTGTTGGTAAAGATGAAGTGTGTGTAATTGTTTTTCCTCTTGAAGAACACAAACTGACTTGTTATAAGACTACATTAATGATAAAAGGAGATGGTGTGTAAAATTGTGGGCATATTAGGAGATTTAAGGGTCGATGCTGTGTTCATGTTGATTCATTGAAATTGTTGAGAAGGGATCGGTATAATGAGCTTGGATTTACTTTTATCAAGGCTGCTCGAAGATCATGGGAGCCTGCGACGCATTCTTGATTGTAGGCAAGGATGCATCGTTTGTAGTCTTTCCTCTTGAAGAACGCAGGCTGACTTGTTGTAAGGTTGGACTGATGGTAGAAGAAAATGATGCATAACATTGTGGGAATTTTAGAAAATTTAAAGGTCGATGTTCATGTTAATTCATTGAAATTGTATTAATAGGACTTTCAATAATTGTGCTGTAACAAAATGAAGCTTAAAAATTGCTTGTACATTGTAACTTATAATGAAATTATTAGGCAACGTTACTGGGGAGTGCTCAATTGATTCGCAATAAAAATGGCTGTCAACGTAGAAAGATCTATTAAAAAGTTTTCAGTCATGAACCGTGGACCTTGGAGAATTCTAAAATGTCGGTCGCTAAAGTGTTAAGTGCAGAACAAACACATGACTATTTTTAAATCCGATAACAAAATCAACGAAACGATACTGACGATGGTGCACGTACGTTAACGGAAACCAAGAACTATACTCGAATCATCATTAACAACTGATTCCACGCTGTACATGAAATGCATAAGTGTCGAAATACTTATGGACGGAGGTGTATGTATAATGATTCAAAGAATGAGGCCTTCAAGTCGCTCAAATCGGCGGAACAGCAAGTCACGTGACAAGTCACGCGACTCATTATGCGACTTCGCTTGTTGTGTAATTGCGGCGGTGATAGATCATTCGCGAGTCCTCTGTCATTTGTGCCAAGTCTAAAATGATTCGGCTGAAAATGCGCAATTGTTTTAGGAGAGTTACTCGCTCTTTCTCTCCCCTACTCTCTTCCTTCTCCCTCCTGAAGCCAACGATTACTCCCTCGAACATCAGTGTTGCGTATTACCTACTTAGCGCTTATTATGAGGATGAGAGTCTTCTGAACGCTCAGGGTGGTAGGAATGTTTAGAGAATAAGGATTTCAGAAACGTGTCCAACGGAGTGGATGAGTGGCGGCTGCGAGTGTGGGTGGTTGCGCGTAGACGTAAGTGTTCTTAGAGGCGGGCAGTGCGTTCTGAGAGTCAGAGTTTGAGAGCCAACGAGTAAAAAGCGATTAGCTAGAGAGTTTGGAATAGTGAGGGAAATGGAGAGACAGAAATAGAGAGCCAGCGAGAGAGAAAGAGAAAGAAATTTGAGAATCAGCTATGGGAGTATATATTAGGAAAGTTCTGTCCGGTTTTCGAATAAAATAAAATACAAAATTTTTATTACCGTCGATAAACTTTCTTAAATAATGTAATTGCCATTATCATTAATGATTTCTTGCCAGCGTGAGCGCAATTTGTATATCCCATTTTCGAAAAATGTTTTATATTTTGATGCGAAAAATTGAACCAGTGCTTGTTTGATGTCATCTTCAATTTTTAATTTTTTGCCTCTCAAAAAATTTTGTAAAGACAAACACAAGTGATAGTCGCAGGGTGCTACGTCCGGGGAATATGGTGGATGCGACAGACTTCCTCAGCTTAGTTTTGCCATTTTTTGACGAGTTTTTTATTAAAATGATTTCAGAATACAGTAAAATCGCGTTATTATTTTGGCCAACGATTTCAATTTTCCTTGGCATTTTAATTTTAAAAATAGTAATAAATGGACCATGGATTCTATGAATTTCTGAGAGTAACGAGCAGGCTCTATTTAAGCAAGCGAAGATATCAAAATGATTTCAGAACGCAGTAAAATAGCGTTAAATGCGACCACTTCGAGCCTGAAACGTTGTTCTTATCGTGTACAGATACGAGTCGAAATGCGAGGCTTCTCGAGAAGCGTAGCTCGCAGTAGCCGACGATGGGAATACTATGGCAGTCCTCTCAATCCTTCTAAATCCTCTGGCGTTTGGAATGTAGATTTAAAAAGCTTTTGATTTTTTGTTCCAGGTAAAAAATTGAGGGACTTGTCGTTTCGACCGCGGAATGAAAAGAGGTTCTCGTTGCAGTCATAGCACCGTCATTTTATAAAAATAAAAATAATTACGAAAACATTTTTGTTCACACTCCAGAATCCGTCTAACAAAGACCTGTACACGAATTCTTCATTTCTTTCGCCATATTTTCACAAAAATATCTCGAAAATAGACTTGTTTCTCCTACTGTAGAACGACTTTACCTTGCAGGCATATCGACGTATGATTTACAATGTTATAAAATTGTTAAACGGAGCAATAAATTTCTATCCGGCTCCCGTTTCTCGTAAACGGAGCTGTCAATTTTTATTTTGCATAGATATCCGCAAGTAATAAATATTCATCGATAAAAGCATTAAAACCAACCAAATCGCTTATAACTAGACTGCGGGTTTCATGCATTCACGACAAAACTCAGTAATTTAAAGCAGTGAACGGATAAAAAGAAATTTTACCGTTAAACCTACCGAGCATTAAAATTTGAATGTATACATTGTCTCGTAAATATCACAAGATTTAATTCATTTAAATTCGCTGCGATTTTTCCTACAATACATGATTGGAAAAGGAAATTTATTGAATCGTTTCCTATAAAGGCAATTTTACAGCTGCAATAATTGTAGAATAAAAATTCCGAAAACCGTCGCAGCTACCTAAAATCTTTAGAGGAGGAATAACTTCTCTACTTAGCTTTCACTTAAGTTCGCAGCAATAAACATTCACCGATAAGAACAATTTAACACTAAACCTACGCAAAACATCCGCAAATCATAGTTTCCAGGCACGGTATTCGACATGTTCAACATTGTTGAAAACGATGCTATTGCATGAAACTTGTATGGTTGCAAGTTGAAAATCTTTATCAGCTACCAAAATAAGAAAATGGCGTCAATGACGCGGTTTGAGGGTAACTACGTTGACAGCTAGCGCCACCTATGGGCAAATTCCGGTTTCGTATTTACAAACCTATTAAACACCAATGTATTATTTCACAACCGCTTAAAATCTTTAGAGAAAGATTAACATAACTCGCGGCTGGTAAGTTGGACAATTTATGAGGAGAATTTTTCTTTTGCTCCAAGATCCGCAGCCTATCTACAGTAGTACACGCTCCGACGCGTAGGAAAAAGTAAAAATCTCCCAGTGCCAAGAAAACTATTGTGGTTTGTCGCATTCCACTCCAGCATCCGTGATTGCTGGGGTGAAGAAAAATTTTCCAGCCACTCTTCGGGAACAGGAGTAATCGTCGCCAAATTGACCGGACCTATTGTCCGTCTCACTGTCTTCCTGCACGAGCCCGTGTGCGAATCGACTCGGCCGGTCCTCTCGTCGGACGTCGAAAAGAGCGTGATCTCAAATAAAAATCTACAGGAGAAGGCGAAGTCGCTCCACGTACGGTCAACAATAAGGTTACAAAGAACGAAGATGATCGAATCACCGGGCACAAGTTAATTGGATAGTAATTGGAGCGGGTCGCGTATTATCGACGCGGTGTGCCCACCTGAACGGAGACGGACGCCGGAAACGACAAAGCTAACACGCGTTAATCTTTTGTCCCTTTGATACGCTATCTCGATTGCGTTAGAGCTCCTTTTTCGGCCGATGTTAATGCGAATGTTAAACTGTTACTTAGTCTCCATACTTTTACCGGTCCTTTGCGTACTCATGCTACCTCTCGGAAGGCACTCGTACGATTTTCTGAGTGCTGCAATTTAATTTGTAAATGCGATTATCTGCAGAAGTGAGCATTATTTGAAAATGAGTTTCAAATGTAATTTCTGCCGTTTCGAGGGAACCGTAATTTACTAATTTATATGATTACACGTTTTATCTGTATAAAAGAGTATTACGTTGATACTAGCCGACAGACATTGCTTTTCCGCTTAAAATTAATATTTACTGGTTGTCGTACGATTTTTCTTAGCGGAGTTATTCGATTTGAAAGCCACGATTGTTGCGTGGATCGACACTGTTTTGTGAAAATGAGAAAATCATAGAGGAATATTGCATAAAAACGTTTTGAAAACGCGTGTGCTAACTTTTTGTATTAAATGGCAGTTTTGTAGCGTATCGTTTTGAGCATGCGCTTTCAAACGGCACAAAATAAGTACAGTTGCGGTTGAACAAGTGAAGTAGGACGACGTGTGGTCAGGCAACCAGAACAGCGACCGTTCAGTCTTCAGATTTAATGCTTTTGTAAAAACAATGAACAAATGAAACTGAAAACCGTACAGGAATTAGACGAATTTAAGAGTATAAATGTTATATTTTTAACTTATCGGAAATATTAAGTTAACAAATAAACTTCTGTGTCGTTTCAGAGCAATCTCTATTACGGATCTTATACGTTTCTAACAAAAATTTATAAGTGAAACATAAAATTATAAAAGCGTTAGAGAAATGAAAAAACGAAGAACCACATTTTTCATTAATTTTTGTTCCGGTACCAGACTTGAGAAACATTTATTTTTTAATAAAACACTGTTTTTAACCTCTTAGACACTACGCGCCACTGTAGTGGCTTTCGCGGTTGCCATCTCTCTGAACGACGCGCCACTAATTATTAATTATTAATTATTAAAGTAAATTGTTAAAGTCAACATACGTGTATCATATCTTTAAGAAAAATTATAGTTTTATGATATACTTCTGTGATATATTAACAGGTTAATGTCAACTCTCAAAATACAGAGTCAGTAAAGAATGGATAATGGATAATGGATGATAATGGACGGCCAATTAGAATAGAAGTACTCTAAAACCGTACAAATCGAATGACAGGTAGCTGCGTTCATGCAAATACAACAGTAACGTCCTGTAGTCGTATAAATGGACATCTCCGCGAAATATAGAGACAGACAGAGGAATGGTCAGAGATACATGCAGAAGGAATCTCCGGGAAACACGAATTTGTCGCGACACCTGTATTTATATCATGACCCGTTTCCAGCTCCGCCTCGAAGATCATCTATAAATTATGCAGACATCGTCTAGTACGTGATATTAAACGCGTCCTCCACATAATGTCTTCATACATATGCAACGAGCATGAAGAAATTCCGAAACAGAGGACCGTTAAGGGCAACAAAGAATCGCGAAGTAGACGTCTGATGGCGCACTTTAAGGAGCGAAGGTAAACGCGGCTCGGTAATGCTTGAGAAATATCTGGCTCTCGTCTCGGCTTCAGAACTTCTTCCTGTAAAACGTCACCGTGCAATCTATACCCCTCGCCAAAGGGCTACACCTTCAAACGCGGGATTTTCCGAGATATACCGAGAAATTTCTGCCTTCGAATTTTCAATCGTTATCAAAACTACGGACTAGTCTCTACGACAAAATCGCATTAATTGTCGTCACCTCTAAATACCGTTAAATATCACCAATTCGAGTCCTACATGTTGCACTTATCGTGTAGAAATACACGTAGAAATTCGAGGCTTCGTTGGTGGGGATGATACTCTAACAGATGGTACATTCTTTTATTTATTTTATTTTATTTTTAGCGTGGATGCATAAAATCGATAGCCTACGTGTCACACGTTCAGATGCATTATTTCGATGTTAGATTGTTATTTGTATTGTAATAGTTTTAGTCTTATTTGCAGTTTTATCCTTCTCGTGATTCTCTCTTGAATCTGATTTATGCAGTTCCATATGAAATGTAAAACTGTAATGCGATCAATGTAATTATGCTTGAAGTGTAATGATAATTTACGAGTAGACTGCGACTCTGAAACGCAGTGAAATAAAATTTGCAAGAACCCCACGGAAATTTCTTTTTCGAATAATCTGAATAAATTAAAAATAATACATTTGTAATCTTGAATAAGCTCCTTATAACGTTCGTACTACCTTCAACTGTACTTACTATCTTTTGTGATAAAATTCGAAAATCTATAGTTTACGAGCATATATTTTATCAGATATAAACTTACATCGAAATGTTGAAAGCTGAAAAGCTGACACCTACACTCGCCATCATTTGTTTTTGATAATTGATGCGTCGAACGGATGACAAATTACAGCAAATGGGTCGACGTCGTATCAAAATGAACGATTATGCAATTTCATTTGTTAATATCGATTTAAAATTGGTTCCGACAAACTTGTACGCTCAGATTCGAACGACACAGATTATAAATATATAGTCAACGTAAAGGTACACATTAATTAGACGTTTTCCGAATTTTTCCATAAAAGTGCGCTACCACCGTTTTCAGAATAAACGCCGGAAACGTTGCTGGCTCTCGAAATTCGCAATGTACGAGATTATCCTGCCAATAAGGGCCTAACTGGCCCCAGCAAGACACGTTTGACCGTTCCACCGGTGACCTCCATTGACCAGAAGCGATTAGTCCGTGCTTTAATTCCCCCTAAATTCGATTCCGACACTAATAAACAGATTTGTCGTGGCCAGGTTCAATCAACGCAATTTATACAACAAAATCGACAGCTAACCGATAATTAACAACCACGATTACACATTGAGTGTACTAATCAGCGCTGGTATAACGCCGTGCCGATGTCACCGAATAAACTGGTAACAATATTTGTTGTACAAAGCGCTGGGACACACGGCCCGCGTTCCGCGACGCTAAACCGAAATAAATCACTTACTCGTTTAATCTCCCGGTAAACGATTATCGGTAGTCTAGTTTATTACATCCGACTACGGGAGTCGTCAATTATCCTTTCGCGAGACCTTCCCAAAGCAAACCGCGCGGATTCAAGGGGTTCGAAACATGTTCATCGACGCGCGATAGACGAGATCGGTGGAATCGTAGCCAAAACTAATATTTCCACTCGCGAAATAAATTATTAGATCATATCCGATGCTCGGGAAAACACTATTTCGAAGAGTAAATAATAAATAGTCCATTTTATTGGAAATCGTACTTGCACTTTCGAAAATAAAATATTTTATTTGCCGCTAAAAGCTTTTCAAAAAGTATTTAAAATAGTTGTTTTAATATATTTCCCTTATTCAATATGTCTCGGTATTAACACTAAGCCGATTTCATTTGTTTAGATTTTGCAATATATGACTTAATAAGAAAATCTATCGAGTTGATTTCTATGAAGGCAATTTTACAAGTTAAATAATTATTGAATAGAAAATCTGTTAAAATCTGAAAATTTAAGATAGTACTATTTACAATTTAAGATAGTATTTGAAGTACTTTTTCTCCAAAATGACTTTTAAAACTGCTAAAGTCCGTGCAAGGTAACTAATGGAACTTGTAGAGGAACCTCTCAGCTTTAACTTGAAATAAAATGGCGGCGAAGATACTTAGTGCCTACCTTCGCAGCTAACTCTTATAGCAGCGTTAAAAATCGACACAGGCTATTGAAACCAGTTTTAATACAATCTCCAAGCAGTGTGTAAACTGTCAGTGTCAGTATACAAGCAAAAGATCAAAGTTATTTCAATCGTTTGCGCTTTAACATCGAATCAGACTTTTTATGAAGACTTCCAACAGGATCGAAGAAATATGTGTGCAATTCAGTCTTTTGAAACCGGAATAAAATTCTATATTGTTGTTGTCGATAAAAATCCATGCAAAAGGTAACTTTTACTTTTAGGAAATTGTTAACTAATTTCGAATCGAATTTCAATATAACCATAAAATAAATGTCAGTGAAAAATTAAATAATTATCGACTCTCGACCAGAATATCTTCGAAACAATTGTCATGAACGTTTCAAAATTACTAATACTGTATAGATAGATGTCTCGTAAGCCGACAACGATAGACGAGCTCGAAGAATTCAGTCAGTTTTGGTTTTGACTTTCGGCCAGGCTTTTCCGGTGACGCGCGCCACGTCGAAGCTCCGCGCGATTGGAAATTCGGCATTATTCTAGTTCCGTCGCCGCGATCCAAGCATTCTCCTCCGGTAATGTTTAACCGGTGACACGGAGTCGATACTTGTTCGATTGACGTGCAAGTGACAGCCAAAACTATTACGTAATTTAGAGACGCGAATTCGGCACGACTCGAATCGCTCGGGGCCAGGCGTCGATCGCGTTTCGAAATTGCGATTAGCGACGGCTGCTTTCGAAAACGGCGATAATTCCTTTCCAATTATACCCCGTTTCGGGTCAACATTTTTTTTCACCGATATGTGTTCTGCTGTCTCTATCTCTCTATCCTATTTCTCTCTCTTCTGTCTCGTCGGACGTCGAATATGCTGGCCCCGGATTTCGAATTCGCCCGAAGATTACTTAGCGAGATCCGTGATGGATGGGAGCCTCGTGAAATCGAATACACCCGATGTTTCAATTCGAAAGTGGATTTTATTTTTAACTGTACAACGCTCTGTTACCCGGCCAGGCGTGGGCGACATGAGAAATTAATTTTTCATCGATCCGACGCAAGTGTCGCGCTGCCATCAGGCTCGGTACACTTCCGAAAATTAGAGGAATCAAAATTCCAATGGGAACACACGACGATCATGCGTCAGAAAAGAATATGGGGCTGTGGCCTTTGCTTGAAGTGTTTACTAGGTCAGTAAATACGAAACCGGAATTTGCCCATGGCCTACCATGCAGATTTCAGTTTCTGCTTAAACTCCATAAATTCTTACATCTTTCTACGCCTGTCATTTTTGCGTGTCAATCGGTTTCGGTGAAATTTTAAGCATGTGTATAACTAACACAGTTCTGAAAAACGGAAATTTTAAATTTTCATTACGAGTTGAAATAAAAATCTTTTAAAAAATGTCTTTTCTACTTTCCTAAGTAATTTCTACGAATTAGAATTATTTCAAAATTGTTTTTGCATATCATTTAGTAAATCAATGCTTCTAGTTGCTCCAGAAAAGTCATGTCCTTTGGTTCAAATAAAGTTATTTAGATTCAAAGTTGTAGTTATCCTCAAGCTGCGTCATTGACGCAGTAAGAAAAGTAAAAAATTTCAACTGTGCCAGTCTGACCCATTTCTGAAATAGTACCTATTCCACTAATCCGACTACAGCTCGTATTCCACTTATCTGACTATAGATTGATCATAATTAATATATTATTTACCATAATTAATATATTACATCCATATTCAATAAATAAATCGACTAATCTTGCACAAATTTAGAACGTCAATAAATAATGACTTAACCCGATCACGTTCCACTTATTTGATCATGGATTCGTCACAATTGATTCGTTTCATCTTACAGTGTTTCATATTCATTAGCAGATTAATTTTTGACCAGCTCGAAACGTTAATGAACGATGGCGTGGCTCGGGCACATTCTACTCGTCCGACGATAGATCGACCGCTATTCTATTTATCTCGCGCGATTATCTTAAATGATTAAATTGCTTTTGTTATTTGCTCGTGTAATTACGATGATAGTAAATCTTCTTCGTTGTCAGTGAAGTCGTTAACCCATCGATAAATTTGTACACAATATTGGACACGGGAATTCTACCGGTTTAAAAACGTCGATGCTTCTGGTTTAGCTCTCGCGCGAGTACGTCATCCAAATGGAAGAACCCTTGTCAATATTTCATTATAATTACCTCTCGCTGCCCTCTCCGTTTATACTAAATGTCATTACGCAAATTCGGAATCGTATCGGATATTTTATTTATGTACAAATTATTGAATAATCGATTAGATTCTACGGATTTCTCGTTTCTCATTAAATTTTATGCACCCGTTCGAAATCTGCGAATTTATTGTCTGCTTTTTATTGATCGGTGTAACGCTTTATTGGATGAACAGCGTAAATCAAACGAGAAGCCAATCGTTGCGTCTTGAATATTAACGTGTTTGCGTGATCCTCTTAATTTCATGTAACGAGATACACGTGTCACGTTTCACAGATCTGCCGTTGCGGTTTGTAGACTTCGGTCGTTTGCACGTGCTGTGCTGATTAATTTATTGTTGTTAACTTTGACAGCTTCTTGAAGGACCATCTTCCCTTTCAAGGGAGGATGATATTGTGCAAATCAGGTATATATGTTGTTTGAGATCCTTTCCTGCTACTAGCAGATAAGCGATGAGCAAGTGTCTCCTACACTCGCCAACAGAGGGACAGATGAACAATTCGATGCTCTTTCTCGATACTACCTGATCCATTACCGATTCATACATGTAACTTTCGATATCCCAATTTCTCAGGCAGTTAATTAACATTAAATATTAGTGTTGAATATTTAAAAAGTATATGTCATTAATGATGGAATTTGATTAGCGGTTGCTGTACTTATTAACGGTTTAGTATTGCTTGAAACAACGTACCGAAAGAGTAATCGATTCATCAATCAACCTTTGCGTACACCCACTGCCTCGACTGTTAAATAATGTTTCGTTTACCGTTTTAATCGCTCTATCATTTTAATTACCTCGAAAAAAGCACGCAGTGAGATATAAAACGAGTGAAGCAATGACTCACTAAAAACCACGTATTACCGGGGACACGATGAAATTGTTCTGTAATAAAATATGCAGATTTTATGCATTTATAATCTTCGCGAACGAACGGAACGCAATAAAACAAACAATTTGGCTGAAATTTAAAATAGTTCCTGCATTATTAATACAACAACGAACTCCTGCAATAAAGGAGGACAAATTTCCATTCGAACGGAATTTTTGCGAACTGGTGTAATTAACGAAGTATTGTTCACGACTGTTTAGATGTTTCTTGATATGGAATATTGTTGACTCTCCAACAATATTTCAATATTTGTTCAATGATCGTACAACGAATACTGCTTTGTAATTTTCTGCACTGTAAAGGTGACCTTCGAATGACTTTGATAATTGTAATAAAAAATATTATCTACTTATAACATAATCTACAACAAAAATAAGGGTATTCTACAATTATATATAATTGTATTAGTCTTGAAATAGATTAGACTAGATATACGTAGCTTACAA
Organism: Agapostemon virescens; assembly: GCA_028453745.1. NCBI lineage: Eukaryota > Metazoa > Arthropoda > Insecta > Hymenoptera > Halictidae > Agapostemon > Agapostemon virescens. The sequence continues at coordinate 13,488,634 of CM052099.1, forward strand.
GAGAACACATTCAGATGCGAAAATCCGATTTTGATGAAACTTATAAGAGGTTATAGTTATATTGTTTAAACAAAAAATGTTTAAAAATGTTTTCCCGTAGAAAAACACAATTTAAAAATAAATTCAAATTTTTTCGACCTCTGGTTTCCGAGATATCTCAAAAAATATGGTTTTGACCCCCAAATTTGAGGGCTGTTTTCACCCCTTCAAAGTGGATGGTTGCCAATAAAAAAAAACACGTGTGAAATATTTTTTAAAGAACTATAAGCTCCCATAAGTATCATTGAAATCAGATTTTCGTGTCTGAATATGTTCCTTGTTTAGTCTAATCGCATATTAACTATTAACCCTTAGCACTTCAATGGCTCGTATTTAAGAAGTTAGTAAAAATGTAAGTGTTGCACGTACGATTAATACTAACAAATTTGATATACACGAGAGGAAATGAACCACGTACACTGGAAATATTTTAGGACAAAAAAATATACCGACTTTCGAATTAAAATTGCTTGGAGTGCAAAGGGTTAAGATAATTTAAGAAGATTTAATTTAATAAGATTAAATCTCATTTTATCTTTCAAAACTAAGTAACTTTGGTTCCTCTCAATCGATGCAGAAGATGTTTTCGCTTCGAGATCCCCGCTAAAATAATTACGATCACAGTAACTGAAAACAAAACGATTCGCTGCTATCTTCGCATATTTTATAAAGAAACAGGGTAAGTGTCCAAATATTTATGAACCCCGTCGCATATTGAAACTGCAACGACGTTTCAAAACGATCCGGGCACCATCGTTCCTGAATCGAGCTATCTATCGAACGATCCATCGTTCGAGAGCGAGGCTCGATAAGCGTCACGGCGACGATTGCGCGCCGCGACGCAAAGTTTATACGAGCCGCAGGATTCCGAATAAAAATATTTACGCGCGAGAGGATTCGCATTGAGGCTTCTTCTCGGAACGGCGCGTTCGTAATCGATAACGCTCTTCTGGAGGAAGCGGATTGAAAATCGAGGGCCACAGAAATTTCCGAACGCCTCGGAGGAACACTTTTACCCGACAACGTCGAATCGACGATCGATCGACATCGTGAGAAACGTGTGCAACGCACGGCGCATCGCTAAATCGAAATTTTAATTGCTACATCTGTATAACAAGTCCTCGTCGTTCAACTTCCTCCGCGTTTTCCAGAAAATTTAAGACCGAATTCAGAGCATCTCAACGTAGCCTATATTTATTTACGCGTGATTGAGAAGTCACCTAGTCTGTATTTGTTCACGCGTGATCGAGAAGTGACCTAGTTCGCATTTATACAGATTTGATCATTTCGTAGGACGAGATCTGCAAACTTCTTTATTGAGACGACTTTACCTTTTTCGGAGGTAGTGAAAGTGTAGTGGCGTAGCAATCGATAGGGTATAATACTCTGATATTTTTTAAATGTATTGCATAATTACAATTATGTTTGAGTTCACATAAATATTTTCACCGCTACAATTGTAAGTTCGAAGAGAATTATGATTGACAAAATTTGTTGATTAAGTATAATATCCGATACATTTCATTCAAACAAATTCATATGTGAAACACTCTGTTATTGGTACAACTACAATTACCATTGCAATATTTAAAAAAATAAGTTGACACTGGTTTAGAAGAGTTAAACATATTCTTCGAATAATTTGGTTGATAAATGAACTGAAATGTAATATTAGAATACTAGTCACATTTTTCTTTAAAAAATTCGCAAACATTGCCCAACAGTTGACATTAAAAGAAGCAATGAATCTGAGGATGATCTTAGCACCAATGTTGCAACTTTCGCAAACAAGAGCACAATCGCACAAAAAAATATTAAAAACGTCCTCCGAAAACGTAATAGCCAACAGGGTCCCTTAAAAAATTCTGAAAATGTCCCCATTAACCCAGCAGTGAACCTAACAACTCATTCCTTACTCATTTTTTCATTCTCCAAACTCAAGTTCCACCACAAAAAAAAGGAAACCACTACTGAAATCCACATCCCCATATGCACATACATAATCGCACAGAAATCTGTTGAAAACATCCTCCAAATACTAATATAAAAATTAACGCTAAATATAAAAACGTAATATCCAACAGGGTCAATCAAAAAACTCTGAAAATGTCCCTATTAATACAGCATCGAACCTCACGACTCAACCTCACAAAATTCCTTACTAATTTTTTCATCCTTCAAACTCAAGTTCCACCACAAAAAAAGAACCACTACTAAAATCCACATCCCCAGAAATGGCACTTGGCGACCATCTATCGTACCGGAAAATTGGCGAGCATCGAGCGCGATAGAAAAACTGCGCGAAGCAGACGGTTCCGGCGAAAATGAGTCGAAAACTGTTCAAGTTTCGCGGCCGATGCAAAACAGGCGGGCTTATCTGGTGCTCGCACGGTGATTTATCCCTCAGGATGTCGGAACCTCCGCCTCTAGCTGCTGGCCTACATACCGGGAGAGTTATGCCCGCGCCGTTGCACCGTGTCACACGAGTCACCGCCGCGAGACGTACAAGGAAATAGGAGCATCACCTTGCCCGAGCGTCGCAGGAAATTCCGATGACGGTGTCGAACACGAGACAACGGGCTGCGTTTTCGACGGACGTCCCGCGAAAATGCCCCGTCGATAACCTCCCGGACGCCTGGTTTTTCGCACTGTGTTTTTATTCTTTTTTCTTTCTTTTTTTTTTTTACGCCGCCGAACGTCCGCGACCAACATCGATCGGATGAACGATAAACGCGCGTTGATAGAGCTGCTGCTGCTGCTGCTGCTGCCGCTGTTGTTGCTGTTGCTAGCAACGCTGTATCCGTTTGGTAATATTCGCAGAGGATCGATTGACGTGTGTGCACACACGCGAAACTGCAACCCGGTCGCTGCGGAATTGAGATTTTGTTTGGGATATTAGGCCGCTTTGTGCGGAAGGACCTCGATCGTTGTAACGACCATGATTGTGGCGAGGTCTGTTGCACCAGGACAATGGCTGTCCGATAAGAGGAGACTGTGCTGCGATTTTTTCGGAGGTTTAATTGATTGCCGGTGTTGACTGTGGATTTTTCCACGAGAACTGAATTTTACGAAGAGTTTAGCGGTATAGCTAGCCCCTTGTGATTTTAGTTTCGCGGAGTTTATTTCTCGGATGATTTGATGCGTTATTTATTAACGATCTATTCGTACATTCTCGAAGATACTTTGTATATTAGCCAGCTTCCGTTGTTTTCGTAATTTTTCGACGAACCTTTGCGAGAAAGGACAATTTTGAGATTTTCATCGTTGACGGCCCCAAAATTGTTAATTGTCCGCTATAAATACGTAAAGTACATTCTCCCTACCGTGTATCAGCGAAATGACTAGATTAAAATTTTTTATTTTAATCTTGTCGAAATTGTACGCATTTATTCAGTATTATTATTTTAGATAATAACTATCGCGTGTACAAAATCGTATAATTTTTATAAAGTACTACGAACCGTCTATTTTCAATTCCTGAGAAGTTTAAATTTTGTATTTTACAGTTGTTGATATTATAGTAATTAATCACATGCATAGAATCGTGTCATTTTTCAAATTGAAAATGAATGAGTGAAATGAATCGACGATGCCAGGAATCGTTGGAGCAACTATTTGTTCGAATTGTCCACCATTTTGGAGACATTGAATGTTTTATGAAGCGGCAAAGGGACGCTTTGGAATTCGGCAACTAATTTGTATGTTAACAGTGTCTTGAAGGGAAATGATCTTTTCAGGAGGATTATTCTGCCGCCGGAAGCGTTCGAATTCGCTACTTTAAATGCCCCACGGCACACATTATGGTTATTTCTATTCCTGCCGTTCCGAAGCAAATTCCAAGACGAATTCAACGAGCTGAATGAAAACGCGGCACCGGCAAACTATACACACAAGCACATTCATACACAGACACGTATCTATCAACGAAATATGAATTGTACGAACAGTGGCGATAAATGAATGAAACCTTTGTGGGTCAAGCCAATTTGTTCTCCATTCTGAAACCTGTATACTTGCCGTGCACCGCCAATACCAACCAGCTCGTACATAATTGATCAGAAGTGTATTATTCGGCTCGCTGAATTCGATCCGCACAATGAAACGAATTTGATGCGAACGTGTAGACGAACGAAAGAAACACGCAATAAATCCAACGAATAACACTGTTACTACAAAAATTGATTGCGTTAATTCTTTATCTGTCAGCTATCCAACAAAATGTTATTCTCGTCGATGTTCGGCGAAGAAAGGTTCGATCTTCGGAAATCTAAAAACGAAAACGTCAAGAGACACTTGAATCTGAAACTGTATTTGAGATCCTACAATCCAGAATTTTATTTGAGATACTTAAATTTTGTATTGGATTTAATATATATAAATCTATAATTTTATTTGAGATTTTAAAATCCAACATTTTATTTTAGAGACTTAAATTTAGAATTGTATTTGACGAACGTACATCTAGAATTGCATTTGAGGTACTTGAATCGAGAATTTAACATAATCTGTAATTGTATTTGAGGTACTTAAATATACAATTGAATATGAGTTGTTCAAATCTACAATTTTATTTGAGATACTTAAGTCTGGAATTGTATTTCAGATGCTGAAATCCAGAATTTGAATTAAAAGACTTAAATTTTTAATTGAGTATCAGTTATTTAAATCTTCAATTGTGTTTGAGATACTTAAGTCTAGAATTGTATTTGAGGTACTTTCGGTTCGAGATGCTTAAGTCTAGAATTGTAATAATAGTTATTGGTCAGAGGCTAGGGAGGGTAGATGTGGGGTATGTAATAATGGTAGGGGTACGTAAAAGCACCTCTTAGAGGATTGTTATAGTCTAGAAACAGGGAACTGTACTTTAGAGGAGGTATTATGCGGAAAGAAGGACAAGAAAATAGTGGACTGGTTGGGGAAGATAGAGCATAAATTAGGGAAAGTAAGAGAAAAGCGGGTAGAATAGAAAAAGAGGGGTAAAATATGTTGTGCGAAGAATGCAAGAATAAGTGTGGGTTAAGTATTTGAAAATTATAAACGCAGTCGATTCCTTATCTTTGAGACTGGAATTCAGAATAAATAAACAATAATATCTAAAATTCTATTTCAGATAATTAAATCTTGAATTGCATTTAAGCTATTTTGCAAGAATTGCAATTGGTCGATATTCCACAGACACCAAAAATTGCTTTTCATAACCTTTTTAAATAAACCTACCTAGAAAGTTGAAAAAAGTATGTTTTGTAAACTCTGCAATGAGCTACAAACATTTAAAGTAAAAATTGTAATTACCACAATTTTTATACCTTAACCCTTAGCGCTCCAATGACGCCTTTGGGCGACACTAAACATTCCCTTACTGTTATTTAAAATAGTTTAAACATCGCTGTGTTTGCATTTACGAAGTAAGTAGAAATTGAAATGTTACACTTACGAGTGATCGTAATAAACTTTATATTCACGAAAGAAAAAGAACCATGTACAATGGAACTGTTTTAGGTTGAAAATATGTTTCGATTATGGAATTAAAATTGCTTGGAGTGCTAAGGGTTAATTTTAATTTAAAAATTGCATTCCGTATTGCACCGTATTGATTTTGATAAAATTTGAACATCACATATAACTGAATTACACGTCTATTATTATAGACAAAAAGATGTTGTAAAACATAGCCTTTGCCAATTACAGTCGCGAAAATTTTTCCGACTTGCATAAGACGATCGAATAATTAATGAAAACTGACCGAGCAAAATACCGAATTCGTATAAACGCAGCCGGTTACTGGACCGGCAGGTGGACATCAGGTATCACAAAGAACGGGAGTGGAATTCGGTGGGTTTCGGGTTTCGCGTTTCACGCAACTCGCGTCAATCGAATGATTTAAAAATCAAGAGTAGTCAGCGAATAACATAATGAGGAATGGATTCGAACTGAATTCCCCGTAACACGATAACAATGCCGAACGGTGGAAGGCACGTCGAAATGGACAAGCCATTCAAACAGGCTGATCAATTAACGCGGATGTTTACAGGCTCGATGGTATACGCAGTTCTATGCGGATTTTGTCGTGGGCCGCAGTGCTCAATCTCTTACGAGAGACTTCGAAATATTAATAATTTCTAAACCAACCCATTTTCTACCTACTACATTTTTTAAACCGAAACACCAAGATATATAGATTAATGGAAAATAATAAAAAAGTTCTGAGAATATCGAAGCGACCTTAATTCTTTTATTAAACAAACAAAAATTCTGTCTGCTAATCTTTTAATTGTAATTTGTTATCGTATTATTACTGACCAATTTTCGTTTGGAAAATTTTATATCGGATTGTCAGAAATGCGTGAAACGCTACATGCGATGCACTCAGCCACCGTTATATACGTTCCGGGAGTGACCGCGTCACGTTTCGACTATTTTCTCCAATTTCGGCAAAAATCAGTGGATGAAATCAATTGGCGATTAAAGTATAAACTCCAATCAAAGTTGATGAACAGTTGGCATGAAAAACTCGAACAATCCGTTAATATTTAAAAAATTTCTGATGGATTTTAAGGATTTTAATTAATTTCATAATAATACATAATATAATAAATTCTGTGAATTTGTGAAATCATATATATTTTTGGTACTCTTTATATATCATACCTTGCACACTTTTCATCGTTGATGTTTTTCGAAGGTCTTGGAACGACGACAATCGTAGAATAATGTTATAAGACAGACGTTTTCGAATTCATACGTTGAAAGTTGGACTGTTTCGCATTGTCTCGAACACTGTGGCGGCCTGTGAATCGTCTTGACGGTGTATCGCCGCGCTAATTGAGGGTATTTCGTCGGAACGATTTCACCGCGGAATTAATTGTACCCGGCATGATTTCCGCATTAACCGTGACGCCGTCGGAACACGCAGAGGCACACACGCCGATGGAAATCCCGAAATCAGTGCACATCAGTGCCTGCGCGCGGAAACGTCAAGCCGTCAGTTACTCGAGCTCGTTGCAGGTTGCACGAGGTTTCGCGCGCCTGAGGCTCCCTCTGTATCGGTGTACACAAATTGTTAAAATCAAACGCGCACGTCAGAATTGACGTTTCCTCGCGCAACGAAATCTGTTTAGTTTAGCCCGGGCTCCCGCGGATTGTTAAACTTCCGAGGAATTGTATTAATCCTGTGGAAATGGCGGAAGTTCGACGATATATTGGACCGATACGATACCCGGCGGCGCAATATGTGGCGTGCATTGATCATTCCGGAACGTTCGTCGACGTTTTTATGACGGGACAAGAGCCGAATGATTGCCTGTCGAATCATCTGCTGATCAGTCAATTAGAATTTTTGGTAATTAGTCGTTCCAATGGTCTGCGAGTATCGACTGGCTAAGAATCCGAGGGCAGTGCTTAACTTTTAAGCAAAATCTGTTTGATCATTCTATTGAGAACGTCGACACTCAAGTGTCATGTACACAATGTGTATGTATGTACAAATATACATACTTTTGTAATTTTAATTACACGTTTCTAGACGCTCGGTCAGAGTCTATGGCAATTTTCAGGTCGATCGGAATCCAATTTGCAGCCGTGGCGCGACTTTAAAATTTCGGGCGTCCAAATCGAGAAAATCGGAAAAATGGGGTTGATAAAACGAAGCCTCATGGATTTCCCGGAAATGTTAGCCCCGATATTGAGTACTATATTTAAAGAGAAAGGTTTGGCCAAGATTTTCGCGTTTGAACCATATCGATAGCGCTGATAGTTTGGTCGGGGCACGTCTTCAAAGATTTGACAAATATTGGCAAATATTGGCAAATATTGAAGGCCACCCCCTTTGAAAAATCGCGAAAAATTGAGGAAAATATTTAGGTCCCCGAATCTTTTGTAATTTTGGCTACACGTTTCTAGACGCGCGGTCGAAGTCTATGGCAATTTTCAGGTCGATCGGAATGGAATTACGAAAAATGTGCAGATCGGGGAAATCCGACAACCCCCAAACTGATATTTTCTGAGAGGGATAGATATCGATCGAAAAACTTAGTTTCCCAGATTCTTTTCTAAGTCTGGCTACAAATAACTGGACACATAGGAAGCATGTATTTCAATTCCCGGGTCCATCGGAAGCGAATTGCGGCCGTGGCGCGACTTTGAAATTTTGGGACCGTTCGAAATCGCGAGAATGGGCAAAATGGTAGTATATATACTACTACTATATACGTGACGTCCCCCACTACCTAAGTGATTTGCGGGGAGGGTGTGCAGATTCTACACACGGACGGGGTAGGGGCACGTTTGTGTGCAGCGCGCTGGAATCAAAGTGAGCGACGATGTTACATCAGAGAGGGGAGGTCGGGAATTTGTCCGACGTATCACGATTACCATTACTCCGCCCGGTGTCGCTGGTACCCTCTTTCTCCTAAAATCGTACGTTTGTGGAATCGACTGGGTGAGCTGAGGGAGGCATGGGAAATGATGACGCTAATGACAATGATGGACGAAGCTAAAGACAGCGAGAGAGTGTCGCAAAGGCGCAGTTCGCGGGCAAAGCGAGATAATACCACGTGTTGCGAGTTAAAGACGGTGCTATGGGGTGTGTTTGTGTGTCAACGATGCTCGGGCGAAACGTTTCAAAAGCGGCGGACTCGCGAAAACGACTCGCAAGACGACCGAATGTGGGATTAGAACTTCCGGGACCGCATACATTCAGAGGTTAAGAAAAGTCAGCGGATCCCGTGAGTGCGTGCGCGAGCTGACCAACTTTAAATCGCGAGTTCCAGGTTCGAGTCCCAGCGGTGTGGTAAGTTTCTTCTTTTCGTAAGATTCTACAATATAAATGCGCACGGTTGTCTGTTCACGTTACAAAACAAATTTTATTTTTATATTTTGTACGTTCGACTGGAACTAAAAGAAGTTACCCTTTATCTGCGAGTCATGTATTATGTAATAGGACAAATCTTTGTGTGATTTCAATTTATAAAAATTTATTCTGTAGGATCTTACACGGGAACGTATTCAGATGCGAAAATCCGATTTTGATGAAACTTATGGGAGCTTATATTTCTTTGAAAAATATTTGACACGTGTTCTTTTTTATCGGCAACCATCCACTTTGAAGGGGTGAAAACAGCCCTCAGCTGCAGAATCGCGAGAGACAATGGAATGATTTTATTTTCCTACGATTTTAAAGGACTCGCTAAAAGAGACACTAAAAGTGCCACCTAATGAGACTTTTAGCACGGTTAAGAACCTGCAACGCCTGCAACTTTAATTTCCTTTCTGTTCTGCATCAATTAACCCCGAGCAGTGGATTTTGATGTCAAAGTTTCAATGTATTCATTATGGACCGAAATCTCTTCCGTACTATCAAGCGCTAAAAAATATTATAAAAGCAAGTGTCCGCTAGAAATCGGATCAAGGGTCGCTGAATTATTGAACCACCCAGTTTGAAAAACTTTAAAACTGGAAACATTTCACACCTTTCATAGCTGTAGAATATTCTTGGATCCCTTGGTTGTTACGGTATTGATAAAAAAACCGTTTTTGTTCATAACAATCTGCAAAATTATTTAAGATTAGACCAAAAAGACTCGACTGTTTTAGCAATTAACATGAATGATTAACCAAACGATGTGCAAAAATAATTTCCAATTGCAATTGGTAGGAATTTTATGACAAAATAATTTTCTCGTGATTTCCCGTTTTCGTTTGAATTAAATATATGCTGAAACCCATATTTTCAATTTTCATCACGGACTGTAATTAAACAGGTTTGAAAAATGCATTTTTCCATTCTTTTCTCACGTAATTCCAATCAATCGCAATTTTCGCAAAATCTTTTGCGCACGTCGTTTAGAAAATCGATGCTTTTAATTGCTCAAAGAAAGTCAAGTCGTTTGGTCTACTTTTAGGAAAGGTATTCCGATTCAAAGGGCGTTCGAATAATTTCGTGGCGCACTTGTATGTCGTCGAATGAATAATTCACGACGACTGTAGAAGAACGTTTATCTCATCGTTATTCATCCGATGCAATAACTTTTAAAATATTTAATGATAGTTCCAAAATAACGAAATATAATTCTTTTCCGAAAATGAATTGCACCGATAAAACCGTTTAAACTTTCAAGTCCGATGCGGCACCTCGGTTACGTTTGCAAATTAATTTACAGCGAACGGTTAGTCTATTGCCCACGCATCTTCTCCGCATATTCAAAAGTGACCCGCGTTGCGGCAAAGATTGAAGATACACAAAGCGAAAGCGGATCAGATCGAGGAGGAGTTCACAAAGCGGTAACACGTTTATCCTCGACGACTTTATTTTCAAATAAGATTTTCCACAATGCTTTCGATACGTCGAGTATAGTATACCGCAGCCGCTTTCTTCTGTGTATTAAAGAGGGGTTAAGCAGAAGAAAGGGTAGGTCGAGTCTGGCAGAGGAGGAGGGGTGGTCGGCGAGGGGTTGAAAAAAGGAATTGGTTCTCGAAACTCTTTCAAACGTTATCTCTATTGACAGGCCAGATAACCGGGTTCGGGGTATTCTGATCGCGCTTTCGAAACGATATCGTGTTCCCTAACTGTAATGCATACACGTGTGCGCTCCACAATTCTACAGGATGTTGCAAAACATGTGGACATGACCTTGCTTCCGAATTACGGCGAAGTCGCGTTCAATGGCACCGTTTCTGCTTCGAAACGTTGTACTTATCGTGTACAGGCAAATTCCGAGCTAAATTCTCCTAATTCTCGCAGTAGTGGGGATAATGCAGTTATACTGTAGCCGTTCGAGCAGTTAAAACGACTGTAACATTAAGTTTACCCTTTAACCTTAAAATCGTTTAAATGACGAGTTCTAATATTTTTACTTTACTGTAACAGTTCATTTTCTTAGATTTACATTCGTATGTTGCAAAAATGATGACTGAAAATTCGGAAAATACATTCTAGGCTGTCGCATTTAACGCGACTTTGTTTATCCGTTAATTTTTTTCATTAATTTTAATGACTCTGTTACTACATCGTTAGATTGTTTACAAGCAACGCTTCTTTCTGGTTTTCTGTGTGAACGCTATTTTGTAATGTGTTTCAATGATTTCAACAGCTTAACTGTTGCACCCTACAGTAGCCACGAAAATTCTATAAAATCGAAGTAAATTATCGAGAGAAATGAAAATTGAAAAAATGAAACGTGTGACATTGAGTGGATCCTCGAATCCACTTGCATTTTCTGGATCGCCGTCAAATTTCACACAACCAATATTTGAACGTGAAAATTCGTTTAAAACCCGTATAAATAATTGCGTAAACCACAAATGGGTGACGCGGCAGTCAAAGTGTCAAACTTTTCGGGGCCAATCGAAAAATTGAAATTGAACGTGAAATACCGAGCTGAATTTATGATAGCGAAGAGAAATTTATAAATGAGGATACTGTATCGATTCTAAAATCGGAACGACACTTTATCCATTCTAACGTGATAATTTTATTTTTCTAATATCACGAAAAATCTGTGAATTACAATACAATGATAAAAATGGATTACTTTTTAAAAATAACTAATAAATGTTCATGAATTATTTCATTAAAGTTATTGTTTCAAATAAAACTCATAGTTATTTATTGCTTTAAGTCATTTATAGGACATTCAGTTAATTTTAAAAATAGTCTAAGTCAGTTCAAACTTTGGAAACAACATTTTCGTATGAAATTCACACCAAATTTCACATTCATAATAAATTTCTATTAATCAAGACTAATAAAATTATAAATTAAAATGTCGCATAATGTAAAAATATATTTTAATTTATTCAAATGCAATTCCGTAAATATCTCGAAACAAGAAATATATGACTTAGACCACTTTCATAATTATGGGCACATTTGTGCTTACACAAACCTTCTTCCCTGAAGTTCTGCCGACACGTTTTGGAACATCCTGTATATGCGTGCGTATCGGTATGTAGAATGCACAGGCACACACGTTCACGAACACAGAGGGAAGAAAAGGGTTGGATAGGCAGAGTCGGGGGTGTAACAAATAACGGGCGCACACTTATCTGAGTCATGCACTTTTCAGTGACAAGGGTGTATGATTTATTGCCTACAAGCTTGCTACAATGAGTCCAGGACGTGTTAAACTGACCGCGTTCATCATTAAAATTAATGGGTATTGGATACCGGCCCCAAACCCTGGAGAAGGGGGAACAGGGGATATCCCGGGACAGATAGAGAGAGCCAGTTTCCCGCGTACTGCAAAAAGGCGTCGTAATCATTTGCCCGTATTAATTATTCGACGCCGGCGTCGCCACCGTTGCCGCGATATGGAAGCGTATCGAGCATAAGAACGGCCTTACGCGTACGTGAAAGGATATCAAAGAACTCGAGCCTTTTTTCGCTAAAAATATTCTTAGCCACGGATTAATGCCGATGGGAAAATCTACGGGCCCGTAACAAACGGGCCGTCTTCAAAGAGAGAGGGTGGCTCTTTGATTTCATTGAACCCCGGGAAATTCATATCGTTCTCTTCTGGAAACACTGCTGGCCACTGTTCCAGGGGTGAGTTTATTCAAACGGAAAGAACCAGTTAATAGTTAATTGGTACACCGGTTGGTTACTGGTCGGGGCTTTCAATTCGAGAATCTTCAGTTGGGATTTATTGTTCGTGATTAGTTAACCGCGTTTGCCTCGATCGATCGTTGTTCGCGTTGTAGATATCGTTGGGTCGAGAGTATTCCGTTTGAAATTATTGCTACCATGTCTGCGATCATTGAGAGACAAAAGTGTTGACAATGTTCTTAGAATAATAGTTGATAATGGATTTTAAACCGTGTCGAAGCAGGAAAAAGTCCCAGTACCGTTATTGTAACTTCGACAGAAATGATTATTATGGTACCGAAATATTCGAGTATGTTCTCTATAAATTTGAAATTATAATACTGCACACATTTCTTCGAAATATTCCTAAACGTCGCTTATAAGCTTATAAATATGTTAGAAAATTTGTAAGGACTGCTCTTTTCGAAGGTTCTGGGGTAAGAAAGCACCCTTGCTTTCCCCACTCCGAGGCCAGATCCTTCAGAAAATGCTATCCTTGTTCTTTTAACACGTTGAATGCCAAGCGAATTTTGCATGATTCGAACAAATTTCATTTATAGAAATGATCAGCGTTATTGAACAAAACAATTGTTAGTTACTACAATAAAAACTAAAGTTTTCACCTCGTACTATAATCTGTTTAATTTTGGCAGTACTGTGTTAATGTTCAATGTTGTTAATTTATCGATAAGCGTTCTTAAACGATGTAACGGTGTCGGTCACCGGTGACCCCCGTGGCATTCAATGTGTTAAAGAAAGGGTTGGAAAGTCCAATCGACTCTGATCGCGACTTTTGGCCAGAGGATGGAAGGACGGGGACGGGTACGAGGATGGAACCAGGTAGGAGGATGGAGATGTGAGAGGTAGGGTCGAGCGAATTGAAATTCGTAATATGATGTAAAACTTGCAGGTTCTCCCTCGTGCTATAGCTCTTGTAAAAAGCACTTTCGCGGGTAGGTAAAGTTCCCTTGGCGTGTAGAATGCGGCGCAGTCATTTGCGTCAATCGTACGGAGGCTGCATCTCAGGTGTTTAACGTTCGCCATCGCGAAATTGTTCCGGAACCGGCGTCCATTGTGCCCGGGAATATGAAACGTGTTAAACTAACCGCCAACATCCATTAAAATTAATGGGTATTGAATAGCGGAGATGGTCCGGCGGAATGGGGGCTCTGCGTGCAGCTCGAAGTCGAATGAAGTGCTGCGCATCGTCTGCCGATGAAGCACCACCTGAATCGCTGGTATCGCCCTGTCGTCGATACAAACTACCCTCGCTGTTACTAACGTAAGTCTACCCTAGCTGGCGGGGATCATGCGCGACGAAGACCGAACGAATATCAAATGAAGAATGGATTAAACGCGATGCCTGTGATTTGTAACTCGAGCATGTCGATAACGTGATTGACTACGCCTTGAAGTGTAGGCTTCCTCCTTGTCTTATCTATCGTTTTCTCCTCTTGGTTGATCGTTGGGTTTCAACGCATGATTTCATCTGCAACACCTTCGTCCTTAGGTTGTTTCCTCGCGTAGTTAAATTTTAACAACCTCTTCGGGGATTACCTAAAAGAACATTCTTGATTACTGTATTTTCAAATGTTTTTTACCAGTTGCAACCATTCTCTTCGATGTTACGATGGTATCAGAAGTAACGTCAGAGCAAGGGATCTTCTAATTATATTTTTTGGGAAAAATCGAAGTCGGATAGCCCGACGCTAGTCCGTTTCGTCCCGGGCCATCTAGAAGCTAGAGAACTAGTCGGTGAAGTTACCCAGCAGACCCTGCCTTGCAGTGGTGGTGGCAAGGATCGTCCAATTATTCATCAGTCGATCCGTTAGCGAGCAGAAGAGGTAGCTGCTACAATCTGGTCCGAGTCCGGCAAACGAATAGCTCATCGACCGCACATTATCGAACGATTTTCGCAGAAGTTTCGTCGAGGTTGGACAGGCTGTCGCCTGAACTGTCTTGTCGCAGCTCGACGGAATATCGAACGAAAATTCTGCAGAAAAGAAAAGTGATTACCCAGTGACGGCACTAGGTCAAGTATGACTCGAAGCGAGACGCTGGAACCAGTCGTTACGCTCGGGGTATGAGGGTGCACGGGGGTGGGATCTCCGGAATTAGTGATCTCCTCTGAGGCACCCTTGGCGCCATGTTCGCGTGTTCATCCCCGCCAGTCGATTAAACGTTTCGTTTCATTGGGAAGGAAATTCTTTTTCGCCGCCATGCTCCCACGGCCACGCGAGAACCGAAACGGAGCGAAACGGCGCGAGGTTTTCCTTTCAATATTTCAACATTCATCCACTCCCGTCGCGCGCTGGAAAACCCTTTGGTGTTACGAGCACTGCGGGAATACAAGCGAAAAGCCAGCAGAACGCTTCGCAAACAGACAGGGTGATTCTTAAGGGTGCGTCGCAGCCCGCGGGACGGGGTCGGGGGTTAATCAAAGCACAAAAGAAGAAAAACCGCTTCCGAGAATATCAGTTCCCCGCCGCGCAGGCGCGCGAGCTCCGTAGACACAATAAAATGATTTTCTGTTTATTATTCTCATTACTGCCGTCCTCCGGCGTCTTTGTGTATTATTACTAGACCGTGGTAGTGCGGCCCACGGTTCGTTTTCATAGATTGTTCTGCACAATCGAGAATAAAGTTGTTTTGGTTGCACCGGAAGCACGAGGATGCTCGAAGCGCGACACGGATCATTGTAATCTTTGTTAATAATATAAATGCAACGTTAAACTCTCGTCGCTGAACGACCAATTTAATACAGCTGCGACACGAAATAAGTAGGCGAAACTTAAACCAGCTAAGAGACTTTACTTGAACCTCTTGTTGTATCATAGCGAGTTGATGCCTGTCTTTTCATGAAATCAAATTTTATTCTTTTGTAATACATACTTGAGCATTGAAATAAATGTAGCTGTACGAAAAATATACATTTTCTCTTCTTTAATGTTTTTTATGATGAAGATGTTAGAATAACTGTAGAGAAATGGTGTAGCAAGAGGTTAAGAAGCCCTCATAATCAAATAATGTGTTAAGACACACTGACAGAAGCTTGGCAAGCGAAAGTTGAATACTTTACAATTCAAATTAGTTTAGAAAATTCAATTTAGTTTAGAAAAATTATAACACTGATCTCGAGTCTTCGGTTACCCCATTGTGATCAGTCCAAGTCATAAATTTATTCAAGAAATAAATTCCCGTCTCGTATTTACAGATTTGCCCTCGTTTTTATCATAAATGCACAGGAACAGCGATCCGATAATAGCACGGAAAAATCGTTAATCTCAATGTAGGTATTTTTCCGCGTTTCGCAGGCGTGCAAACGCGCAAAGACCTAATCGCGACGATTAGCGTTGGCGCAAATTGCCAACGAGGAACCGCAGAGGTAAGTGTCCCATATTATACGCTTCTCGTGCGGATCGATTCGGGAATGAAAAATGAACTTCATCAATTTTGAGACATTCAATCCGCGTGCATAATTCACGGTTCCCATTTCACCGTGCATGCCGCGCAATAACCGACGACCGCGCTCGTCGAGTTTATTTATAAACGGCCGGCGCTCGTCTCTTTCTTTCTCCGTTTCCACCCTTAATTTCTCCGCTTTCCGTTTGCAATTTTCATGAGCTTGCGAAATAAAGTCGGAAACGAAAGGCCGCACCGGCGTAATGAACATTCCTTGAAGACCGAAACAACGCTGCGCCATTTCTAAAAACCGGAAAGAGAGAGAGAGAGAGAGAGAGCGAGAGAGCGAAGAAAGACAGAGAAACAGCGTACAATTTTTTCGGGATGAGTCGAGCTCGGTGTCTAATTGATAACGAGCACGGATGCTCCTCGTTAAATATCGAACGGCAAATTAATTAGTCGAGGAATATGTGAAAAAATATTGGCGATTGTGGAACGACGGTTGGTCAAATATCTCTGGCATACCGTTCAAAAGGATTCGAAAATTGAAGAATTATCGAACTTTCGATATTTTCATGAAATCTTTTCGGAGAAACAATTCACTGCTCTCTTGAAACGCTCTCGATGAATGACGTTTTTCAAAATGAAGATGTACAGAATGTTCGGAAATAATTCCTGAGGTCCTTTAAAGTAACTTTTTCCGTTGCGAAATTTTCCTCTCCGTTTCGTTTTTGAGTTATTAACGACAGATATGGACCAATCAGAGCGCGGCTACCTGTTGCCGAACCGTAATCCATTTGTGCCAGACGTGCTCCGATTGGTCCGCGTTTTACGTTAATAACACGAAAGCGAAACCGAGGTGGACGTTTTCTGATAAGAAAATATTATTTTAAATTATCTCAGAAAATTCGAGGAGATCCAACATTTTTGGAACACTCTGTATACTGTAATTACTGGGCTGTCAATCTTTGAGCATTTGCGGTTTGTGGAAATTTGTAGAATGCAAAGAAAAATTTATTCTAGCCAGGATTAATAAGATTTTTAAGTCAGCTTGGATACAACGAATCTTCTATTAAATTTTCAATCATAGCAGCCAAGCAATATAAAAGATAAAAAGAACTATTGTGAAACATTTGCATAAACATATATACTCAAATAATCGCAAAGAAATTAATATTAAACGAATTTTAATAAATATACTAGCAATGTTCTCTCACTTAATTTACTATATCAGGCCCTTCTTGTTACAATAATAACTTTCATAATGTTACAACTATTTTAAAACTCAATACATTAGTTTTTATATTTTCCATTCTATTTTACTCGGTTTGTTCTTCTTACTATTTCATTTTAATATTTCATTCCAACCTAATAGATGACAAACATAACGAACTCTCTACCGGACGATGCAAATAAAAGTAGCGGGTGGGTCACCAGTGATCCAGATCACAGAAAAGCAATTAACGTAAAATTTCGAAGGAAGTTTTAACGCGAGAACATGTTAACACGTTCGCCAGCGCCGTATATGACTTCCGCAAACCCGTAATTAATTCAAAGATAGCCTAATTAATTCTATAATTAATTCTATACACTTCACCACGTAAAGTCTGGAACACGGATTAATATTCCGAAACTTCATGAATAGTCTGTTCCATTGTATTCGTTTAATATTTCATAATGGAGACGCGCGCTATTAAATAAAACATTTCAACGACCCATATAGACAATGACTGAACGATAGGGCGGTTCGTGAACGTGATTAATTCCGTACCAAAGTTTCTCGAATTCGACCGAGTTTTCTCGATCGAAAAATTAGTGCACCGTGTTCGGGTGCATCGAGGCTACTGCATCCCGGCACCTGCAGGCCTATGCATCAGTCGACCGAGATCAGAGATCCTCTTTCATCGAGCCTCGCGATCAGCCGGAAGGTTCTGCCGCGCCAATGCACGCGACTCGAACTTAACCCGGCTCTCTAATGAACCACGTTGCAACAATGAAATTTCATGGACAAGAGGATGAGGGGGCAAAGAGGGCCGAGAGAGAGAGAGAGAGAGAGAGAGAGAGAGGGAGAGAGAGAGAGGAGAGAGAGAAAGAGAGAGGAGCCTTAGACGAAGGCAAATCGATCTGTCGGCGCACGTAACACGCGGTTAAGTAGCGCGTTAAAACTCCGCGAACGTTCCGGGTATGCTTTCAGCATATTTGCATAGGACTCTACTTTGTGGCGGATGCACGCACACGCATCCGGCCGGTGCAGTGTCTACGACGCGAGGATGCATCGCGGACGTTTACATGGTCACGTGAGGTGACAGCGAGATAGAGTCGCCGCCACACGAACTCGTAATCGAGAGGAAGTTTGACCCTTGGTCAACAAATGTTAGGTCATCTTGACCTACGAGCATAGTGAGCTAAATCCTGGCTGAAATTAATATTCCCCGCTGTAAAGTGAACCGACCCTTTGACGGGTTTCGAGAATCTCCTGGCGGCCATACTTGGGCTCGTTCATGGCTCTAGAATTATTCTTTGTACGTTCAATTTGCTATTCGCCGCGATTCAGTTACGCGCAGCAGTTTACATATCCAGTGAAATTTATTAGTTTTACTTGTTTCTTCCGATTCAACCCTTTGCACTGAAACGGCGCCTCTGAAGCGTCACTGAGAATTGCCATACTATTATTTAAAACAGCTTTTACATCGCTGTGTTTGCATTTATGTAATTAATTTAACACTAGATCTACCGAACTATAAATCCAACTATACAGGGTGAGTCACCAAACGTTTGCACCTCAAATATCTTTGTTGTTTCTAAAGATACGTAAAGTATGGTGAGGACAAAGTTGAATGGTACAATGGAGCTGACATGATACTATCAAAAAATGTTGTTTTATATTTTTTTGGAGATATCAAGGTCACCTTGAGTTTTTTAAATGGTACTACCATTTTTTAAACACCTACAATGATAGTCCCTTTCATTAGGAATTCAGTGACTATATTATTCCAAGGTCATTCAAGGTTAAGGACAGAAAAAACGTATAAGATTTATAATATTTGTACCAAACAACAAAGATATTTGAGGTGCAAACGTTTGGTGACTCACTCTGTATACATTGTTTAGTAATAATAACGAGACTGCATCTATTGAAACTTCATACAATTCTAGTTGTAAGTTTGCATAACTTCAATAATTGCGAAAGAAAAAATTAAGGACCAGTCAAAATGACTGGTTTGGTAGTTCTAGTGTTAAAACAAAAGCATTTAAATCATTTGAATAATTATCTGAATAACTAGGCTGTTATCGGTGATAGGAAGGAATGCATCAGAGCAAAATTATTTGGTATCGAGGATCTGATCATCCGATGTTACTAGTTTTTTTTATAGATGGAGACGTGAAGGAAATACGAAGTCATCTCTATTTTTCTACTTACATTCTGATAGAGTATTTCAAGACGAATACAATGACCTTTTGATAAGGTCATTCGTGGATTGGTTTCAGCCAAATGCCCTGCTCAATTAGCACGGATAATTACTGGATTCCTTAACGCGATATTCAGAGATCGTTCGATTGGTCGTGCAGGAAATCATAAATGGCCCGCACGTTCTTCAGATTTAACAGCTCTGCACTTCTATTCGTGGGGAAAATTAAAGCAGCAAGTGTATAATGAAATACCAACAACCAAAGAAGATATGACAGAGCGTACAAGAAGAGTACCTGCGCTTGCGTGCATCAATGTTCATAGTCGCCATTTTGATATTATGTGTATTACCATTAAATAAATAAATCGACGGTGCTTGATCTGTTTCTTCAAACTAAATTATTTTCCATTGCAATCGGCTTAACTCAGACCACGAATAACCTTTCCAATAGATCATTGTATTCGTCTTGAAATATCAAAAGGTAAGTAAAAAAACATGTCGTTGCGTTTAAAAAAAAAAACAGAAATGACCTATCTCCTTGATGCCTATGAAGAAAACTAGTAACATCGGAAGATCAGCCCCTCGATACCAAATAACTTTAACCTATATTTTAACCATTTAACCAAATTATTTTAAGTGCCTCGCCCTGTATACACGAAAGAAAATGAATAATGTACGATAGAACCATGCTACTTCAAAAAGTGTCTCGATTTTCGAATTAAAATTGTCTGGAGTGTTAAGGGTTGGTACTTAATTCCACTTAAACCCATATGTGGGTGACAGAATTATTTGTACATGTTTAAAAGTAAATTTTTATGTTAATATGTTCGTTGTACTCAATTTAATTGATATCTGGAAAATACAAGAAGGTTGAAAGCGAACCATTTGTCATACATTTTAAATTTTAAATTGTAGCTATATTAAATAAATTATTTTGGTTTTGTGGAATTTTTCACGTTGTTAGTCCGGCAGTTAAAGTGTTAAATCGTATTATAATCATCGAGAGTACCTACCAGCTTAGCATGTTTTATTTTTTCGTTTATGAATACGTGAAATGAGATCGTAGAATCTCGCTGCGATGATCGTGACGTATTTCCTTACAACCCTGTATATACAAGAAACGCACGAATGAAATCTATCGATGATAAATGTGAACGAGCTTCAAATTCCGTGGCTAATAGATCGATGTAAATAATAGACTGTCATGGGAAACTTTGACGAAGCATCAAAATGATCATCGTTCGAGGGTCACGAAGTTCGGACACTCTGGCGAAGAAAATAGCGGCAACTAGTCGTTCCAAGATGATCGATCGTCCAACGGGAGGATCGATGATGATTGCCGGACTCATTTGTCTTGACACATCGCGCCGATCTTCCCGAGCATTTTCCGCATCGCGTGACGAGTTAGAATATTTAGTGACTTCTCGAGGAAATTGAAGTACGTATGGAGATTTCTTTCGTCTGCTTCCTTTCCTAGCGCTGTTGGCGGCCGTTCTCGATTCTCAGCGGGAGAGAACAAGAGGGTGAGCTGATCATCGGTCTTTCAACTTGCTACAGTTACTCACAAAAGTTTATACACGCTGTCTCAGAAATGTTTTTCGAAAGGGGTGATCCTGAGGTTATTCTAAGAAACTTTTTCCTTTACAGATCCGCGATGCGACGCTGCGTTTTCGAGTTATTAACGGGAAAGTGCGTTACGATCTCTTGGCCGCCATCTTTTTTTCGAGACTTGACGTAACGCTGACATAGCCCAGCCCCACTGCGCTGTGATTGGTCCATGCTTATCATTGGTAACTCGAAAACGAAGCCACGTATAACATTTTCGAAAAGGAAAAGATCTTTTAAAATAATCCCAGGAATCTTCCTTTTCGAGGAAGTCTAACATTTTTAAGATATTCTGTACACACCTGACAAACTCCGAACTCTGTTGCTATTGAGAAGCAAGTGTTGTTTCAAACTGCAGAAATTAATTTGATTGTTAGTGGAAACTGGATAGTGTCTGAAAAATGGTCATGATTCTATAAACACTTTTCTATTTGAGTAGAAAATAAGGCAGATTTAAAAATTGACGAATAGCGTGGCAAAATTTATGTATACCTGACACAATTTACTTGATGAAATAGCAAATTAAAAATACATTAAAGAAATATAGGAAAATTATTTACAACCCCTGAAAAGTTACTATGTTCCTACATTTATTTTTGTATTTAGCATAGAAAATTTGATATCACTGTATTGGCCTGAAGTAGACTCCAGATTCGAAACTACTAAATGAAACAGAAAAGTATACAGACATTAAACATATTTAGTAACACCGTTACACTCTGTTGAATTTAATGCAATTATCGAAAGGAGAAGCACAGTGTTAGTTAAATTTCTGTTTCTTACAGTTCACTTTAAATATTTCTATTTTATGTCAGGTTTCGCAGTGCTGTCATTAATCACGAAAACTAACTTAGTTTTGATACGATTTGCGTTTATTGTGTTAAAATCTGTTTCTCCTATCATTTCTGAGATTTGTCAGGCGTATATAGAATTTCTTAAAACGTTAAATGTATTTTCCACGTAGACTGACTTGTCCGTTTCGAGAGCGATTCGAAGCTCTCGCTGAGCACCGGCGTGAATAATTTTTTTTTCACCGAAACGTCGTTAATTGCAGGACTCACCGAACTCTTCGCGTAACTCGAGTTTCATAGTCCTCGTTATTTACAGTTTTATCAGAAGTTCCGAGAATCCCCGTCCCGTTGGCACAATTATTCCTCCGGGGGAAGATTAAATATACAAATGTAATAGAAATTAACTATGCTCGGGATACTCCAAGTTCTCATCGTTCCTCCTTCATATTTCCATAATTGAGAGGAAAACGCAAACGCCACTGTTTTAGATCGGGAGCGAACGGGTAAGTATCCTGATGAAGTTGAACATCTCATTTCAGACGGTCGATAAATTAAAGAACAACACCGGTTGTTGCAATTATTCCGCTCGTTGTCCATCCTTTAACGCATTAACTAACGCTGCTATCAAATGCCGCCTAAAAGTTTGCAACTCATCTAAGTTTACTTCTAACAATTTAATTCTATTTCGTTTAGATTCAAACGAGCCATTTTATTTTCCAATGCCACTTACGCTTTTGGTTTTGAAGCAACAAACGCCCTGAGGAATATTACTCAATCATTTCCTTTTCAATTGTCATTTTTAAAATTTGTTGCTCCTTTTGTTTACATAGTATTACGATTTAAAAGCCTATTAAAATCTTTGCGGTCGACGAACTATTAAATATCATAAAAACTGAAATATATAAGCGGATGAATTGTAGGAAAACCGGTTTATTCGCGATACCCCTGCAAATTATTTCTCGTTTTCGAGTCTAAACATTTATACACCACTTCCTATCATCAATATTGTATTTGATAAGACAGGTGATCGTTAAATGGAAGTCTTCGTGTATAAATATTTTCGTGTATAAATGAATAAAAATCAATTTCTAGATGTTTGCGTTTTTAACGTTTCGATATTCACATAACCAACTACAAGAAGCATCGCCGTTCATGGGATTTGCCTAATCTCGACTAATAAATAATCGACGGTGATCATGAACAATTCATGCTAAATGTTGACACAATTTTGGAGCAATTAAACGCGATAAAGGTTTTAAGAGCGCCGCAATAATTTCGATACGTTTAAACGAACAGGCAAATAAATAATTTAAATCAATCGATAACAGAAGCCGATCAAAGAGGAAATAAAACGTCGCGCAGGGTAATTAAAATTTATGCGAAACAATTGTTGAGCATTGACGTTGCCCGACGAAAAAGACAGAGCTCACCGTAGACGTTTTGCAGTGACGTAACAAATATTTGCTAAAATTATTTCCAGCATGAAGAACCCTTTCTTCGTATTTTTTCGAGGCAACGGTGGACGGAAAAAAGGATTTTGCATCGAAACAGATAAACAATATTCGCGGAGTCTATAAAAGGGGCGGATGAGAATGTTCAAACGTTCAATTTGCTATTCCACTCTGCGATTCAGTTGCGTGCAGTGTTCACATATCGAGTTAAATTTATTAGCGATCCCATTCGTTCGGATTTAATACTTAATTTCAGCGTTGCGCTTAAACCGCGGGTATAATCATCGAGAGTACCTACCAGGTTACCGTGTGTTTCATTTTATTTTTTCTGTACTTTTATTCTTCGTTTTCTTTTTTCTTTTTTGTCCGTTCCGTCAATAAATGAAACAAACGATCCAGTTGTCGCTGAATCAAGCGCGGCTAAAGCGACGGTCGTTCCGGGTACGTATTAACGCGCGTTAAAAGCGGCGCGTGACTTATCATACCGCGAAATGAAGTTATGCCAGTGAAATTGGCCGCGTTATACTCTAATAAAAGCGAATCACGTTGTTCGTATAACTCGCGGTTACCGCGATGTCGCCTAAGTGGATCATTCCGAGCTATATCATTGGTAACGCGCTGGATAAAACTCGCACGGCCGATGTAACGTCGGCCTGGTTTTTACCCGCTTTAAAAAAAACTACAAAGTTAATTTAATCGTACGGGTACACGACCAAATCTCACTCTTTCCCGTCTCACGAAACGCGCGATTATAGCTCTCTCTCTCTCTCTCTCTCTCTCGCTGATTTAATCGGCGATTACGCTACGCGGATATTTCGTGACCGCGAATCCCCGCGCGAGTCTAGCTTTTTATGAAACGCCGGCACCGCTGTCACCGCGATCCGGTCGAACACGTAAGCATAAAACACCGAGAGTCACCTGAAATCATCGGCGTGACAAAAATTGTCTCAATATTTACGACTGCTAAACGACGGGATCGCTTAACGCCGGACCAACTGGAATTAGCGGTGCAGAGCGTTTCGAGTAATCGCGCGTTATCTGTAACGAAATTTTGTTCGTGGGTAAAATTTTGTTGGGGAAAGCGATTAGGATTTAGGATATCGACGTTTGTCCATATTTTAATCCGTGGACAAAATTCTATCGTCAATATTGTCATTTTTATGTTGAAGCTACGTATAGAATTGAGGGTGTGCGGTGACTTGATTGATTATATGTTAAAATGAAATTTTACTTTTTATTTTAATTGTAAATTTTATTTGAATTTATGTTATTGAGATTTTCCCGCATTTTAATCGATGGGCAAAATTATTTCTTCCATATTGTCAGTTTTTAACAGTTAGTTTAATGTTGAAGCTAGATATGGAATTGGGGGTGCACGACGATGATTTGATTGATTATACTTGTCCTAAAATGAAATTTTATTCGAAGGTGACGTTTAGGGTGTATGATATTGACATTTGTCCACATTTTGATCCGTGGTCAAAACTATTTCTTCCAGATTGTGATTCTTTAACAGCCAGTTTAATGTTGTAGCTAGATAAGGAATTAAGACAACCTATTTTAACGTTACTGCTCTTTATTCGTGTTTTGTTAATGATGGGAATGCAATTTTTTATTTTTTAGCAATGCGTTTATTACTCAAACTGGTAACAGGTTAAACGATTAATCTGTCATTTTCATTTCTAGAATTGTCTAAATTGTAAAATATATTTATATGAAACATCTGGATACATTCTTCCATTCAAATATATATTACAGTGATCATTATACACAAACAGAACTCTTCTTATTATTATAAAATAAAATATCATTCGATGGTTCGACTAACCGCAATGTACATCGATATTCGAACAGTCTCTAAAGCTGAATAACCTCTTAATAATTCCTCCAACCAACTCGAGCTTCTCCGAAGAACTGTACTATGAACGAAATCCTTTTCGATTCATTTCAATTAGTCGAAATCGCAAAGAAAACATAAAAATTAAAAGAGTAACGAAATATTGACGCATTTTCCATAAGTAATTCCATTCCGAAATGGTATACTAACTTTCCCATCATACTGTGCTAGTCATAAAAATGTTCAAATAAAAAAAAAAGGAATCCATGCATTTGTTATGCATCTTGATAGGACTCAGTAATATTAGTGAGCCGTAGTCTACTGCACTTGATGACCGGTATACGAACTTTGCTTGTGAACTTTAATGATTAGACACACTCCTGACTAGACCGTTATTTGAAATTAAAAAATGACCAAACAGCGTATGGACTATAGTTAAGACGGAGGTGCGCGTGTCTACAAAGGACAACATTAATAAACCGACATTCCGAGCTCCGGCGAAAATACTAATTAAAGCATCTGGCATTTTCAGATGGACGGTTCCTCAAAAATAGCGGAACACAAGCGTCCGTGCCATAAACCTCTTCATACATTTCAAAAAATATTCTTAAGGCGCTATTCGCGTCTTAACAGTGTTCGAAGAATAACATGAAGATTTAAAAGAGAAGATGGGAGGAATGAACTGTTGGAAACTACCTTGTGCACGTCTTTCAGGAGAAGTTCCAGAAATAATTTGCAAAATTCGCACACGCGACGCTTTTCATTAGCTTCATCAGATAGGGAGGATGGGAGAAAGTGAGACAGAGAGTATGTGTGCGAGTGTGTTTTCGAGAGGGTGGTAGAAGAGGAGGGGGGAAGAGAAGGAGGTACGTGCATCGTTTCCCAGATAGAAAAGCTCCTTGTTCGTTCCGGGGTATCCGGGGCTCTGTTTATTACTTTTCCCCAAAATTAAACGAAATATTTACCGTGAACGTTCCGCTTTCATGCAGGCAATAACCCGCCCGCCAAAAGAACGTCTCCGAGCCGTTCTAGTTGACGCAGTGGCGCCAAACACACCGTTACCCTATTCCTCCAGGCACGTAACTCCCGAGACTCTCTCTCTCTCCCTCTCTCTCTCTCTCTCTCTCTCCCTCTCGCCTCCAGTCGATTATAATTTCATTCTGCCGAATTTCCCGCGATTAATGTGGCTGCGCGGAACACCGTTCTCTCTAATTAAATCCCGCGTACAAGCCCGAGCACAGTTTCGAATCCGCCGTTCGATCGATCGCGGGCTCTTCTAGGTACCATCGCGAAGAAATCGCACAGCGGGGTTCGCGACGCGGATCTGGGAACCGCGAGAATCCGCAAAACAAGGGAAACATTCTTCGGAAATCGTGTTCCCAATTTTCTCTCATAACTGAACGTTTGAAATTGTTCTTGTCACGGGTGCGTAGTCCCGCGATTCATTTTTGGACCGTGACGTGATGAGGAAATTTATGAAATATAATAATTCATTTATTTTACCGAGGATTAGTAGCCCGTTTAATTTTTATATTGCTATAACGAATCTTCGGAAAGTAGTCAAAGAATGCATAAATTCAGAGAAGTGGTGGAAACTCTTTTTAGAAACCTTGCCCAGATTTTTGTAACTGCAATAGTTTTTTTAAATTGTACGCCAATATGTAATTCTACGATTCATTTCTAGATTGGTATGTGAAAATTTGTAAAATATAACAATTCATTTATTTTATCAAGGATTAGTAGCCCGTTTAATTGTTATTGTGCTATAACGAATTTTCAGAACGTAGTCAAAGAATGCATAAATTCAAAGAAGTGGTGGAAACTCTTTTTAGAAACCTTGTACAGATTTTTGTAATGGCAACAGTTTTTAAAATTGTATTTCTTTTTTGCACCTATGGTATGTGAAAATTTGTAAAATATAACAATTCATTAATTTTACCGAGGATTAGTAGCGCGTTTAATTTTTATTCTACTATAACGAATCTTTAGGACGTAGTCAAGAAATACAAAAATTTCGAGAAGTGGTGGAAACTCTTTTTAGAAACCTTCTAGATTGGTATGTGAAAATTTATAAAATATAACAATTCATTTATTTTATCCAGGATTAGTAGCCCGTTTAATTTTTATTGTGCTATAATGAATTTTCAGAACGTAGTTAAAATATGCAAAAATTCAGCGAAATGGTAGAAACATTTTTTATAAACCTTGTTCAGATTTTTGTAATGCCAACCGTTTTCAAAATTGCACTCTAATATGTAGCATTACGAAAATTAGTAAAATATCAGATTCCATTTATTTTCTCCGGGATTAGCAGCACTTTTAATTGAGTTTCTCAGAAATAAAGTTTTACAAAGTTGCTGAAAAATGTGACAGATCGGTGTGAAGTAATAAAAACGATTTTTAAAGTGTTTCATTTTAAGCTATCAATTTTCTTATTTTGCGAACGCATTTCGAATGTTTTGATTCGGTTTAAAATATCTTCAACTGCTTTGAATTAAGAAGTCGTTAATTTTCTTTTAGCAATTATTTTTTGCTTCAGTGTGATCCATAAACTATCATTACAGATTAGCATAAGAATAATTAAAAAATTCGATTCCTATTGTTTAAAAAAATAATCTCTTTAACCAACAGCACAAATATCTTTATCGTATCCATCTCAACATGGAAATTAAAAGAGAAAAGAAATCCTTTCGATTTGATATTATAAGCTATCGACTGAAAAATACAAAGGAGCTCATAATCATATTAAACACTTAAAAATCAGCTTGAGAGGAGAAGAATAAAGCATTAAACTTTGCAATTCCGCTTAATTTTTCAGCGACAGTACGGGTGCATCGATTCAACACTTTTTTTCCGACACAGAGCTTTATGAAAGTCTATTCTACAAAATTATTTCATCCCCAGGAGAATTGAAGCCGTATTAAACTCTTAACGCGCAACTATTTTTTCCTACACAATATTCCATTTCAAAGCTCCAAATGAATTTTTAAATTTCTCTCAACGCGATTGTCAAGAGAAGATTGATGTCATTCGATACCTCGCGGTAAAACCTCTCGCGCGTGTATGCAGAACGCGTATCGTACATATTGCAAACATTGGACCACGGACAAATCGCAGATTCCATTTTGAGTCAATTAGACCCGTATCGACAGGTTTCAACAACTATGAAAGTTCGATAAAACGTTCCGCAACCGATTGCAAAACCCAACAATCATATAGATAAATTATTTGTTCGTTCAACAGTTTCTGTTTTTCCACTGCTCCTTTCTTCTCGCAGATGCACGAAGTCTGCAGTCTATTATGAACTCGATCGAAAGGTACAGGATCCATATCGAAACGCCCAATTTACCGGGGATCTATCCTATCTAAAGATACCGGCCGAAAGATACAGGAAGTTCAGCCGAAATAAAGGAATTTCAAATATGCTCCGAAGAATTGAGGTCACTATCGCAAACAAAGGAGGTCACATAAAATACAGGCTGCGGCAAATAAATCTCCCGGATCTGGATCCGCCATTGTTAGTACTTTGCTAAGGCAGTAGAGCCTGTGGAAAAGGATCTTTCGGTAGCACTAGCCTACGAATATAGGTGCATTGAATATGAACGTCGCAGCGTCGACAATATAACTCGTAAAACGAGATAAGAAAAAAGAAATGCAATTGATCTGGCTTTATCGCATTAAATAATTCTTTTAACTGTTTGAATTAAGTGGAATTCTTTACAAAGCCATTTCTGATATTAAAACTCGTTCATTTGCTTCGATAAAATTGACAAGCATAATTACGAGTTGTTCATTAGTATTATTACATTTTACAAAGCTCAGAAGTCGCAAATAAACTACCAGTATGCACTGCGAGTGCTCGCTATTGAGTATCGACAAAGAAATGACATCGCAAGCATTGCCTCAGGATTGAAGTTGACTTTGTCAAAGAACATAATCCCTTTGAACGTGTTCTACGCATGGTAGCGTGGGACAATTATACTGATACAAGCTTAGAAAGCCTCGAATCTTTTAAGGAAGAATATATTTGTTCAGGAACTGAACCAATGGAAATATTGTTTTTAAGTATCGTTGCGTGATCTTGAAGTTTATAACTGTGAGAAAGTATTCGATGGTCTTGAAAAAGTTTCTGCACAACTATTCGCATGTTTAAATAATTTTCAATAGTTCGACTAGGTTCAACAGAAACCTAGTTCATAGATAAATGAGAAAATCACGAAAAGTAAACACTGTTCAGAATTTCGAACTCGCAGATGGTGAAACACTATTCGCAATTTGGTTAACTGCGTTTCTAGCATCAATTCAAATTGCCAAACTGTTGCAGCTGAATTTTAAACTACAATGAAGTAGAATGAGTATTAATATGTAACTTTTGCAACCACCCCCTTTGTCTTATCGTTTATGTTATAATTCATTTGGTTATTTATATTATTCAATATTCATCAGAGAAATATAATAAATATTTTTCGTAAACGTAAAAAGAAATTATAGGATTTCAGAATTTGTTGTTCCAATTTTTCAAAGATTGCTTTTCATTTATAAACTTCTGTAGAAATTATGTTGATATTAGAAAACAATGTGTTGATATAATATAATGTTAATCGACAATAAGTTAAAATGATATTTTGAGACATTGAATTAATAAAAATCCAAAATTAGATTTTCTGTCAGCTTACACAAGGAGCACTATTAATTTCGGAAAAACGGATAAATCTTTTGCTTCTACGTTAATATTGTCTGTCACATCGATCATACGTGAGTGACACGTTTCTACATCCATTTTTCGAATCAATTTTCGTCCTATCATATTTATGTAAAACAAACATTATTGGGATTTACGGTTAAAAAGAAACGAAAGCACCGTGCTAAATTTTATCATTTAATTTCCATTTCGTTTAAGTAAATTGCACGAACGTTACGAAGGATTTTAGAGTGGCGATGTCATTCGCAGTAATACATTCGGATACTTTTAAAAAGCAGTAAGATACTTAGGTTAGAACGAATCGACTTGAATTTCTTTCTGAGAAGTTAGAAAAAACTTTTTCCATAAGTTGTAATTGGTCAGAATTACGAGAAACATTTTCACGGGTGTTTTTTCCTACAATTTTTTAATTGGAGTTTCGCTTGGAAATATAAAAATTGTATTCGATAGTTATACATATTCTGAAAATTTCATCGAAATTGATTGATGCGACAAAACACCGATAGGCATTGAAAGATGTCAGAATCTCCAGATTGATTGCAGTTAGGGACCGAAAGTCGTGAAAAATAATAATCACTGTCTACAATTGCTTCTAGCTCGTTGACAAAGATCTCCAAATATAATTTTTTAAATTATCAATATATTGTCAGTGTAAATTATCAATGCATTATCAATAATTCCGACTAATTGCAGTTTTTTCAAAATTTCTTCTTCATGTAGTACAATGCTATTCCAGCAGAAAGTAAAAATTGTACAGTTCAATCTCGAAACAGTTATCGCCCTTTTAAACGTGACCGAATATAAACCCAATGCACCTGAAGGAATTTTAGTTCCAAAACTGAGACGCGTTTTGATCTAGCCTAACTCTATTTTTTTAAAATGCATTATTTTGTAGCATGCAACCATTGTGACGTAAAAATTGTTTTAAATAATATTATTGTTGTCGAGTACACAACGTGTCAACGAAGGCTTCCCATTGAATCCCTTGCACACAAACTATCGTCATAGTAATTCCCGTTGCACCGATCAACGGAGTACAAAATAGTGACATCAAAATTGTTTTAAATAATATTATTGTTGTTGAGCAAACAACGTGTCAACATAGGCTTCCCATTGAATTCCTTGTACACAAACTATCGCCATAGTAATTCCCGTTGCACCGATCAACAAAGTAAAAAATAGAAAATTGTTTTAAATAATATTATTGTTGTTGAGTAGACAACGTGTCAACGCAGACCTCCCATTGAATCCCTTGCACACAAACTATCGCCATAATAATTCCCGTTGCACCGAACAACGAAGTAGAAAATAGTGACATCAAAATTGTTTTAAATAATATTATTGTTGTTGAGTAGACAACTTGTCAACGCAAGCCTCCCATCGAACCCCCTACACACAAACAACCACTGCCAAAATCTCCGTAGCATCGTAGATCAAAAATGTAGAAGTCAGTGTAATCAGAAAAATGCCGCGAGTCTCACGCAACCCGTCCGCACAGTTCCCCCAGAATCTGCTACTCACCTCAATTCGATGCTCTGGTTCCGCTTGTCATTGATGCTAACAATCACGTCCCTAGGTTGTATGGTGTTGTTCTCGTTGCACTTCGTGGTAGTCACTTTGCCTCACGGCTGTTCCGCAATCTCTTAAAGAAGAACGGCTGCTAGCGCGAGTTCCGCGCGCGGACTCTCACCGCACGTTGCACCGGGGCATCAACGACATTAATCCAAAAGCCCCCAAACAACGAACCCCGAACCACCACCCTCCTGTAAACTCCTGTACGAAGCAACCACCTGGAACCGGTCACAACCAGACGACGAAAACCACAGTCAAAAATCTCCGAATCGAACCTCCACGACGACACTAAACCAACTCGAACCACACTGAGCGTCTTCCGTCCGGACACACGCGACAGTCACGAGGAATCTCGGTACCCTCGCCTGCACCCGCACAATCCAGAACGAAACCGCGCCAAACGACGGCAGCGACAACGAACGATCTTAGCCAGGTCGTTATCGAACTCCGATCTCGAAATGTGAAACAACTCGTGAAGAATTAAAATCGGCGAACGACAAAAGCTTGTTCGCCACGCTGTACACGACGCTCGGCAGGATCGAGCAGAGGCGGTCAGCTGATCGAGGGATCCAGCGGTAGGATCACGCGAAACACGCACGACGGAAGCGAGCCAGGGGCGGGTAACGGGCGCGCGTGTATTTACCCGCGCGGCGACGTAAACACTCCGCACGAAAGCTCTCGACTGGCTCGGCAGGGATGACCGAGAGAGCGGGTACAGAGTTCGGTGTCTCGCGCAAGCAGCTCGGTAACGGAACAGTGCGCAAGCTGTGCTTTTGTGCGGCGGATGCAGCGCACAGTGGGATCGGCAACCTGACAGTCGCTCGCCTGGCACGGTTCAGCCTCGTGACCGGGCCTTCCCCGAAACCAACCCCTTTCGGCTCGGATCCTTTTCCGACGCGTATCGATCGATCTCGTGGATCTCAAGGAGATCGTGGATCCTTCCTCCTTTGTGCCCTAGCACAGCTGCCGTACTATCGCGCGACCCGCTCTCGCACCCTCGTCGAATCTAGCCGCGGCAACGCTCTCTCGCCCTAGTCCCTATCTCTCGTCAGACCGACTGACTCCGACTGACCGTTCGACCTGTGTGTACCTGCGCCGCGGCAGAGGCGGCCACGGTGGATCGCGAAAAGTAACTGGCGATCCGACCGACCCCTATTGCCTCGAGTCTGCGCCCTAGCGACATTTCTCGTGTACCGGATATAAAATATAGACGCCAGCTACAGTGTACGTGTACCTACGCGTACCCCTCTCGCGTACCATTCCCGCTCACCCGCGGGCTTCAACCTTCTTTTCCATCTTCCTTACGCTGGGGAAAGGGACGAGAGAGGCAGAGAGAGAGAGAAGGAAAGAGTGAGTGTCAAAGGGCCAGAGAGAGAATTCACGCGTGATAGTGAGAGGAGAAGGGCCAGAAAGAGAGTTTATGTACGATAGTGAAAGAAGATGGGCCCGTATAGAGAGAGAGAGAGAAGGAAAGAGACAGTGAAAGAAGGAAACAGTGAGTGTCAAAGGGCCAGAGAGAGAGAGATAATTCATGTGTGATAGTGAGAGGAGAAGGGCCAGAAAGAGAGTTTATGTATGATAGTGAAAGAAGATGGGCCACGTATAGAGAGACAGAGAAAGAAGGAAAGAGTGAGTGTCTTGAGCCACTTTCAAAATGAATGACATATCTTTAGTAATTGTTGAAAAGGCATAAATCCATGGAACAAATAAATTTACTTTGAAATAAACGGAAACATATACGGTTTCATGTTATGGAATTAAGAAATATTCAACTTTTAACTTTTTGTTTCTCTAGAGGATTAGTTGAAATGAAATCGTCTCGTTTCATTTCGTTCAAAATGAATTAATTTTTTTCGACACCTTTTTTCTGACTACGTAATGTAATAAGTATCCTGTTTTACTGGACACTATGAAAGAACCGTACATGAAATCTTAATACGCCTCGTGGACTTTTGTGACCATCCCTAGCCATGTTCCAACCATAAATCTTCAGTCACCCTATACATTATCCTGCCTCTCCGGTTCGTTTCATCGTAAACCTCGTGGACACTAATTACCACCGCTAGGCACGTTTCAATAACAAAGCTTAAGTCATCCTGTACAATTATAATTTAATAATGTTGGACTAATGAAACGAACAATTAAATCTACCTTCTCACAAACGCACTTCAATT
>CM052099.1:13522206-13540924 GCA_028453745.1 Agapostemon virescens
TTTCGACTCTACTTTCATGGATCCGTTTGTTTAGAAGCATCGTAGACACTCATTGCCATCACTGGCCATATTTCAACAACGAATTTTCAAGCACCCTATATATTATAACTTGACAATATTAGACTGATGAAAGACACAGTTAAATCTTGTTTATTGCAGGCGCAGTTCAGTTTTTCGATTCTACTTTCACGGATCCGTTTGTTTAGAAGCATCGTAGACACTCATTGCCATCACTGGCCATATTTCAACAACCAATTTTCAGGCACCCTATACATTATAACTTGACAATATTAGACTGATGAAAGGCACAGTTAAATCTTGTTTATTGCAGGCACAGTTCAGTTTTTCGATTCTACTTTCACGGATCCGTTTGTTTAGAAGCATCACAGATTCTCATTGCCATCATTGGCCATATTTCAAGAATGAATCTTCAGTCATCCTATACATTATAACTGAACAGTACAAGACTGATGAAACACACAGTTACATCTTCCTCCTCGAAAACACAGTTCAGTCTTTCGACTATACTTTCATGGATCCGTTCGTTTATAAGTATCGCGGACTCTAACTGCCATCACTGGTCATGTTCCAGCACTAAATCATCTGCCACGATGCACTGAACAATATCAAACTGATGAAACGCACAATTGAATCGTTCCTTTCGCGAACGCAGTTCTGTTTTTCAACCCTGCATTCCCGGATCCGTTTGATCCCACGAGTCGCGGACTCTCGTCGCCGTCGCCGACGCGTCTCTGATTCGTTGTTTTCGTCCTGGTTGTTGTCGTTCATAGACTTTGTGCAGTTCTCCCGCAACAAAGAAGATGCTGCGAGGGCAACGGGCGTAACGCTCTTGCCGAAGTACTCGCAGTTCTTTTTTTTTTTATTTTGCGGCGCAAACGAAGTCGTTGCATCCGAGTCTCCATTCGGGTTTAGCCTTCGCGAGTTCAGTTCAAAGTTCAGCTCGGCTACCTTTCGGTGTTTTTCAACCTTCCAACTGCAGCGGGATTATATTTAGGGTGTGGCTAATGTAAATAAGAAAAATCAATTGACCCCTAGTCAATCCAGCTACTTAGGCTATCCTAGTATATAAATATATATATTTATTGTATGAAAACTATACAAAATAAAAAATTCTCATTTTCTACGTACCCGACTGCAAATCACAATTCTTAATAGATTTGTTTGCTTACAGGTCGATTTTAACTACTTGCTATTTATACTGATTATTTCTATTAGATACACCTGTATAGTGCCTACAGGTCGATTTTAACTACTTGCTACTTCTGCTTATTATTTCCATTAGACACACATGTATATTAACTCTTTGCACTCGAACAGTGACTCTCAAGCACCACTGAAAATAGCTGCAGCATTGTTTAAAACAATCTTTATATCGCTATGCCTGTGTGAAAGAAATTCGTAAAAATTTAAACATTGCAAGGACGAGTAATAGTAAAGAAATTTCGTATGAATAAGATAAAATACATCGAGTAGAATGAAAATAATCTAGGTCAGAAAAAGTGCCTTGGGGTTCGAGTGCAAAGGGTTAACTGTGTTAATTCAAGTGCTCTTATAAATAACTAATACCGTAATACCATGAAACTTACGTCTACCCATATGATTTATCTTAACTACTTACTGGATCATATTAATGCACCTATCAATGTTATCATTCAATAAAGCTTCCGCAGAATGAAATTTCATCCATTTCCTTTCCTTTCTTTTCCTGTACTCAAATCGTGTCCTGGCACAAAAT
The DNA here is from genome assembly GCA_028453745.1 of Agapostemon virescens. Taxonomy (NCBI): domain Eukaryota; kingdom Metazoa; phylum Arthropoda; class Insecta; order Hymenoptera; family Halictidae; genus Agapostemon; species Agapostemon virescens. Next base: position 13,523,963 of record CM052099.1, read on the forward strand.
TCGACATGTTCAACGTTATTAAAAACTGTACTGTGAAACTTGTGTGGTTGTGAGTTGCAAATCTTGATCAGATGTCAAAACAAGAAAATGGCGTCAGTAACGACACGGTTAGGCAAATTCTGGATTCATATTTACAGATCTGTGATGCTTAGAACTTCGCCGGAAGGCCTATTCGTGTTGTATCAGTTCGCATTGCTCTCTGAAGCGACGTTAAAACCAATTTGATAGTGTAAACAACCGAGCTAGATGTAGATTATGCCTCGGTTAGTCCTGATTTTGTTGAGGTAGGTCCGTCCAGCTTCTCTTTGATCCGGGATGCGATTAGATCGGGGTTATCAATGGATTATACCTAATGAGGAACACCATATAGAGTGTCACCGACGAGTCGGGTTTGGCTTAGGAACCTTGTCTATGGCTGTGTGTACATGTTTCAGGATCCCTGTAGACTCGGGTTTGATGGGAGATTGACGCTTCGGCTGTTTGGCTCCGGGCTGACGTTCTTAACCCTTGTGCATGATGGCTCTGGAGCAGAAAAGTCAATAAATTCGTAATGTCTGTTAATTAAGCTTCGTTGAATAGCTTTGGGAATTTCTGTGGTGGAACGGTACAACTTTGGACACGGTTCCTTCACCAGCATGAGAAACTGTGTTTTGAAAGGCATTTTATTCTAAGACAAGAAAACTTCGTTAGTTGAGTTGTTGTAACTAATATGGAAATATGATAAGTATTTTTGATAGGATTGAGTGAGGAAATTTTAAGTGGTAGAAAAATTAGAGAATATCACTTTTGTAATTTTCAAATTCACGAAATTATTAACCGAAGAAGAAGATATCTATTTAGTTTCTATGGATCGGGATTACTGAAGAAAATGTATATTTTGCATAAATGTTTAGAGTATAATAATGAGTAATCTGGCAAACTTTAAACCTTAACTATATGATTGTCACAGTACTAAGCAAGTTTAATATAGTTTAATATAATTGCTAAAACTATTATTACATAAATCAAAAGTGTCGTTATGTTTCTAATACTACAAAACAAGATTGATTTACATCACTCTAGTTGATTAGAATTAATACCAAATAAATTGTTCGAGAGTATAATCGAATTACCATTCAAGGTGTCAAATGACTAAAAGATTGTTTAAATGGAAAATGATAATTCTGTTTAGAGAATATAATGGTTATAGAATTGTCGTGGAATAATTTAGAAATACTATTTAAGAATTTATTGTAATTTCACACGAATATACAGGGTCTAAAATAGAAATAAATACTTTAAACTTGTTATAAAATATTCATGAGTGAGCCTCGTTTACTGACAATTCTCTAAATATTTTATGAAAATGTTAACTGATAAAAATATCTCTCTCATCGCCTTCATATTCAGTATATTGTTGTTTGTAGAATTTTTCAACTAAATTTGATACAATTTACAACGAAGAAATTAAGTAAATTGTAACTGTTATAGATTTCCTAACAATTGTAAGCATCTGTATACTTTTGGACGATATTTTACATTAAAAAATTTACAAGTTACGATTTGATCTTTCTTGTCATATAGACACGGTGATATACACCGTAGTCTGATTTATGACAGTGTTGATCTACTTATTCGAACGTGCAGTTGCCTGTTTTCATCTTAGTAACTATCAGTTGAGATAAAACAATTTATTGGATATTTCTTATATCCATAAGTAATGGAAATATAAAGTTCCCCTGCCGGAAATCATTAAGTAAATTTCTATTACCACTAACTGGAGCCTCGGTAAACGCAGTCTAGTAATTTATAAATTACACGGTTGTCACGTCGCTTGCTTGGCACTTTCAGTGTTAAGCCTGGAGTTAGGTTGTAGTGCGACGTTAATGTTACGTTCCGATTATGGGATTGTTTGCTACAGCGAGCGTAATTGGCACTAGAACTCTCTTGCATTATAGCATACGTTTGAATATACGCATTTAGGTATAATCCGGTCTAGGCCTGTAATCTAGTGTACAGTTAGAGGTAACTTTATGTAATGTTCATAAACCACATGTTTAATAGAAACCATTGAAAATTAAATATACACGAAACAATCATTATAAAATCATCTTTAACAAAATATGAATTCGAGTAAGCCAATGCATATTATACAATCATCATTGGAGTATAAATTTCATACACTTGTACAACAAAAATAAATAGATGAAACGTAACGCAGTGAAGACGTTTAAAATATAATAATAATTTAAATTATACAAATTACCAAAACGAAAAATACAATTTTATTCAACTTCTTTTCGTTTTTATTTTGTATAAAATTCGACAATCTAATCTTGATAATGATAAGAAAATAAAAATATAAATGACTCCAAAAAAGACTGTAGAAAGACAAGTAAATTAGTAACATCAACGTTCAAGGTACGAAAATCCCGTTAAACGTTAATTGAAATAATTTTTTACATCTACTAGATGTTCAAATGTACACAGAGCGAAAGCCCGGGTAGCATTTATTTCTATTTAAGGGATGTTTCCGCCCCAAAGAACCGAAAATGGGTCAAAAAAGGAACATTACCCGCCGCTTTCTCCAGAATTAACCAGCGAATCTGCGAAATTTAGAAAAAGAAAAAAATAAAAATCAAAATGCTCGAGGTTCCCGAAGCTCGAATTAAAACAAGCACGAATTATTTACCGATTTTACACTCGGTTTCTCGAAAAATACCATCCCTCTCGGAAGTCCATTTCAACAAATTCGTCCGCCACGCTCGAAATTCCTGGACCGTCGGATTTGAAACAGTTTTCCGAAACATTTTTCGCAAATGAGAATTTCTGTAATACTCCGCGGGGCGGGGAGGGGGGATTAGGAGGAGGAGTAGGAGAAGCAAACGTGCAAAATTTTCGCCGCGGCAAATTGCTAACGCGATAAAATATTTAGCACGTCGCCGCGCGCGCAAACTAATTTTGCGACTATTTTTCTTTCACCCCAATTCCGCGGATATCAATTCCTCGCTGCGAGAGCGTCCTGACCCACCGAGCGAAGGATTCCTCCTCGAAACGTCGCCCGTAATTATTTACATCGCCGAGTTTAGTACAAATATTTGTCACCCTGTATAAAATGCAATTCCATTCAAGTCTGAACAGTTCATCCCCTCCGTCGCCTTTTATCCAAAAATAGTAGCTTGCTGAAACGATTTTGCAGCAGCCCGATCGCTATCCTATCGCAAGTAAGAAACCTCTCGTTGCTATAGTACTCGCGTTTTGACCATTTTACCTGGGCTGTTACCAGGTGCGAGCTTGCTAACGATGGGTCTGACGACACATACTAGAGCCAGATTTGGCCGGACCGATTCTATCCAGCTATCTTCGGTATACGTATACTTATTGTTCATGGTTGATCCGCACAATCGTTCGGACGTTGATTGTTATTGTACGACGTGTGCCGACTGGGAAAATACAAGAATAAGGAACCACCTTCCCACTCGGAAGGAACAACACAAATATTTAAAGAACGCACTGTGGTTCGCTAAAACAATTCTCTTCAATGTATCTAAAGTTAGTGTTTACTGTCAACATAGCTACCGTCAAACTGTGTCATTTACGCCATTTTCTTGTTTTTGCGCCTGATAAAGATTTGCAACTCACAACCGCACATGTTTCATACCACAGCACAATTTTTAATAGCGTTGAACGTGTCAAATTTTATGTCTGGAAACTACGATTTGTGGATAGCAATGATTTTCTATTATCATTTGAAGAAAACTCCATCAAGCATGCACAAATTGTGAGAGTTATGGGAAAAATGGATAGCTACCGATGGGCAATACTTCATAACATTTTCATACAATAAACGTGTATTTTCTGTACAAACACTCTAAACTATCTGATGCCCAGTAATATTAGAGGATCGCTGAATCATCCTTCTTTCGAGTAGATGTAAATTAACGGCAGTCTAAAGAGATTGTTTTAAAATGGACTAAACTAAATGAAAATGGGCACAGCAAATGCAAGGCGTTATAATCATGTAAGAACTATAAAAATACCGTCGCACATTTGGCGGTGGCTGGAAAGATAGAGTGGAGCGGGAAAGGAAGTCAGCGTTTTGTCCTGAGCTTGCTGGAGAGAAATGAGAAGAAAGCTATCTAGCAGTATAACAGTTTTGTTATAACTTTTTAATAAACCTGTATGTGGCCTATGTTTACATAACATTTTTTTTGCGCCATAGAATCTACTGATAAAGTATGATCCTTAAACCCTGAGACACCCTGTATATCAAAGATATATCTAAGTATATCGATGGCGGATCAAGTATTAGCGAGAAAGTCGTCCAATTGTCCATCTGATGGTGAGTGTAGGAAGTATAGTCGTTTCACATCTTTTCCGACTGACTGAAATGATTGTAAAGAAAGTAGCTATAGCGCCTGCATTCTGAAATTAATACAAACAATTATTTAAATTACGAATTTGAAAAATTAATAGAGGTATCAAGAATATCTATCATATTGAACGCGTAAAAATGACTAAAAGTGAAAATAAATGTCCATGTTACTTCCGCATCATGAAACGAATGCAGACGAGTTTTATTTTAGCTTAAAGTCTAATCCTGAGAATTATCTTCCAGCTACTTTTTATTCAGTATAGCAATGTAGCTTAAATAAACAGTATTTCCCAGTAATTAATATTTTGAACGAACTGCAATTTTTAAGAGGAGATTCCCGTTTAGTTTCAACTTCCTGCAACCGAAGCATTCTTATTTCCCCTGAAAGATGCACCGTGTCTGGTAATAATAATTCCTCGATAAAATACGACGTCGAGTAGAAGAAAAATTCTGAAACATAGCCGTATTTTGTGTTACACTGCGCCGTCGCGTCTGTGTGTATATGTGCAAGGAAACGGGAAAGTTCTTTGATCAAGGTGAAACACCCTCGAACCAGGGGATCGTTTACTTCTCTCTCTCCTTTTTCTTTCTTTTTTTTTTTTAACGAAACGTTGTAACTTTACGAAATACTGTAACGAGCCACACCTACGGAATACATTAACGCATCGAACGTTTATTTCCCCGAGAATGCGTTTCCTTCGGGCCAGCAAACAGCGTACTATCGGTGTACGTGCAATGCAAACAGCGCGGGAATCCAATTTGCAAGCGTTACCTTGAACACCGCGTGTATCGGCGAGACAGTGGGTCAAATAAAGTTGCACGGCGAATCTGGACTAACGTTTAATTTGACGCAGTTACCGGATCATTTAAATCCACCGTTCGCGCTCGAATTTTCCGTGTCGCGGCGAAATCCAAAACTAGCTACCGGTGTCCACGGAATTCGATAACAGGGGCTCCCATAACGCGATGTAATTCAAAATCTAATGCCTTTGAGGTCTAATTATTTATTCGACTAACCTCGCCAGCGGATTCTAAATACCGAAATTTCGACGCGTTGTTTGATACGTAGCTTTGCACGGTTAATTAATGCGAATCGAATTGCATTTTCATCGCATGCGAACTCAAATTCTCAAAATCGGACGAAGAATTAGCTGCTGCTCTTTGAACGCTAACCGAGTACTTTAATTACACGATCATTTCTGTAATAAGCTCATTAATTGGCCAGCTGCGCGAACAACGCGGCACCTAATCGCACAATTTTCTTTAATTTTGTACGGTTACGGTTGTAACAATAACTTCACGGAGAACTGAAATCACTATTGTGAATTAGTAAAGAAAAACAACAAGATTTGTAATTTAATTTGTCATAAGTTTTATGACAGGGTTTCGTTATTGTTGCTTGGGTCTTGCCACTTGAAATTAGAATCTTAACTGTATGAAACCGGGAAAATTAATGATCGCTGAAAACGATGAACAGTGCGCCGCGATTTTACCTTCGATCGAAAGTGCAATTTCAAAGGACGAAATACATCAATAATTTGTTTGAAATATTCGGCATCTTAATTGACCCTTTCAACGGAGCCCACAACGGGACATCGGTCAGCCATTTACACGGTTGCTTTAACATGATCGGCTGGCAGAGCGTGCCCGTAATTTTATCGATGTTATTCGACGAATTATATCGAGTCTATTACGTCAACGTTACAGTCCGTTGCCCGGTAAAGTGAATGCAAGAGGCCGTTTCTAGCGGGTCATTACATTTCGTTAATGCACGGAATCCCATGCAGAATTCATAGATCGGCCAAACGTCCGGGTGTATAACCAGAGCCGAACTCTCTCTCTCTCTCCCCTTTTCTCTCCTTGTCTCTCTATCCGACCCTTTCCCTCTCACTCAGATTCGTACGAGCACTCTCCCCCTCTTTTTCAGTCTCTCTCGCTCCCCCCACACTTTCTTCCTCTCTCTTCTTCACTCACACTCTCTCCCTCATACTCTCTTCCCATCTGTCTCTCTTTCTCTCCCCTCCACTCTCTTTCTCCCTCACTCTCCTTCACTCTCAATCTCTTTCTCCACGACTCTCTCTTTCTCCCTCACTCTCTTACTCTTCCTTGCTCTCTTTCTCTCCCACACTCTCCCTCTTCCCTTCACTCTCTGTCTTCCTCACTCTCTTTCTCCATCGGTCTCTCTTTTCTTCACTCTCTTTCTCTCCCTCATTCTTCGTCTTCTTCACTTCCCCTCTCCCTCACACTCTCTTCCTCACTCTCTTTCTCTCTCATTTGCACGGCCTCATTCTCTTTCTCTCTCATTTGCATTGCCTCACTCTCTTCCTCTCCCATTTGCACTCTCTCTCTCCTTCTCTCTCTCTCTCTGTATACGTGGCCCATCTCCTTTCACTATCATACATAAACTCTCTTTCTGGCCCTTCTCCTCTCACTATCACACATGAATTCTCTCTCTGGCCCTTTGATACTCACTCTTTCCTTCTTTCTCTCTCTCTCTCTCTCTCTGTCTGTCTCTGTCTCTCTGAAAAGTGCGCAACCCGTAATTCGACGTTGAATTTAACGCTGCTATCGGGCCTTTAAACGTTGATCGCCCGGTCAGTTATCCTGTGACGCGCGTACTGCGCCGGATTAACTAACCCGGAAAAATACCTTACATTGAACGCAACAAAATTTGCCATAACATAGCGATTTGTTTATCAGACCACCAATAGTTTAATTACACCGGGACATCCCCGCTCCATCTTAAGAATTAAGGAGTCACGCTCGGTTATGATGCGGAGGCGCAAAGAAAATGATCTTCCGAAGTTTTTTTTGTTGAAGTAACGCGTCTTTTTTCGAAAAATATTTATGCGTTTGAAATTGTTTGTTTTAGAGAGGATCTCAGAATATTTTCACTTGAACATATTGAGAAGAATGACATTTGCGAATTTTTTCTCTAGCAACTGTTGGAATCTGCTCGAAACATTCTTTTGAACGCCTTGTTTTAGAAAGCAGTTGATAATTTTCTTAATTTAAAATATTTATGAATTGCAAAGTTGTAGGTGAACCTACGAAGGAGTTGAGAAAAAGGCAGTGCAGTGAAAAAAAATTTCCAAAGCTCGCTTTTTAACATTTCTGACTCTGAATATACAAAAGAGAAATCAGTCTTTACGGGCCTTCTTTAAAAATTGAATCTCTAAACGATACAACTTCTATTCGTTGTTCCGAACATCAGAATTTTATTGGAAAATGTCCAAACTTTTTTATCGGAATAGTGAGAAATTTATTTTACGCATGTTCCCTAAATTATTTTGGTAAAGTTACATCGTGTTTTCGGAAGAGTGGATTTTACATCCATTTAGAGATCATTGATAATATTGAGAAATAATTAAATGTATTTACATGGAAACATGAGTCGGAAACACGAAATTATAAATTTACGTCGCAAATATTGTAATTATTGCCATAATGTATTTGATCCGTTTTAATACGTCTACGGTAACTGGTAACGTGTTTTCATATCTGCTCGTTTTGAACTTATGCATATTGCTTCGTAAATAAGGATAAACATATCGCCGTGTATGCCGAGTCCCTGCAATATTACTTTTAAATAATGAACGAATCGATAGCGATAGAACATGGAAAATGTAGTCTCCTTTATCAGTCCAGAGATTATCTAATTATTATTTCGCAATAAATATCCGAACAAAGTCAAAATTAATTTATGATATAATTAAATTATAGTTAAACTTAGACGACTTTCACGGCGACAATCGAGTAACCAATAAATAAGTTGTCAAGCGACTCACTAAAAATTGAAAATAAGAAAAACAGGTAAATAGTTTACCGTGACAGTGTAAAAGCGTCGCATTAAAATAATATAATTTAAATATATTTATTGTTTAAAAATCGCACTATCGATTGAATTTTTATTAAAACAAATAACAGTCGGCGTATCGAACAGTCACTTCCCGTACAATTTTCAACTGGAACCTAAATCAAATTCGCGACCCGGATTTTTCTCCAGGCTATAAATTATCCACTGGAATCACGGTGCCCGCGTAGTTGAATTTCCGAATAGTTACCGATTTTTCTCTTTGTTTAGCGTTGCCGATGCCATCGACTAAAATTCTACAAAGCAAACTTCCGTTCACGAACTATTTCGCAAGAATGTCGCAGATACGGTGGGATTTTATAAAATGTAAAAGTTTCATTCCACGGCGGGTGAATTTTCCTTGATTGTTTTCGAAGAGCCAGGCAACTTTGCATCGTTCAACTGGCTTCGCACGGTATCTAGATTCAGAAGAAAAATTTTGCGCTGCTTATCTGGTGATTACATTAACTAACATTACTGTTTTTTCCCCGTTTTTTCGTTTTACCGTTTTTCGCTTCGGGCAATTAAGATTGTGTTAAACTTATTTCCCTACGATTTCCAACTGTTCTCGATTCGGTGCTGGTACACGGCATTCTTTGTAAAAGCTGATCAATATTTCCAAACGGAACCGTTAAAACATGTATACAGGAAATGCAGTTTAAGACAGTTTACTGATTTCTAATAGCTTCAACAATCCCAAGAAAAAGATACTACCCTTGAAGTTGACTATAAAAATTCTAATAAAAGAATTTTATTTTGAATTCACTGTTTTAGCAAAAAGTGAAACTAAAAGTGAAGTTGTGACAGATAGAAATACAAATTTAACGAGATGCTATACTATGACGTGCAATAACCATCACAAGACCTTGATTTAGAAATATATAACACAGTAAGGATTTTCCCTATAATATTGAATCGTGTTAGAACACTTTGCAAAGATTCTTTTGCCTCACTCGTTTGTTGTAACAAATTCTTAAAAATAATCTTTACTTTGTTTATGTTCTTCGACTAGAGGCTGCTCTTAATAAAACTGCGATGACGAAATTGTTTTTTACCATGTGTTAATTCAATATTTTTAAATATACTATTATACTATAACAAAATATATTATTAATGTATACAATATTTAAAAATTACTGTTTTTTAAAACAATTTCACAATTTCAAAACAACTAGGTGAAAATAAACAAAATTTACATAATCTTCTTTTATTCCTTTTTGTAACTACTAAATTTTGTCTGCTTGTACAAATTGAAGGTGCTTGAATCAATGTTTAGTATAATTTGATGACGCCTTTGATATGAAAATACCAAGGGCTCTTCGACTCGAGATTACTATAACATTAGACATCTAAAAACGTATTTGCTCGTTTATTTTGTTTGTCGAGTAGCGTGTTGATTCATGCCAAGGGAAAAAACTACGGGGAGAGGGTAATGAATGGCGGCGACCGTCGAGAAATTCGAAGTGAAAACTGCGCTGGCGTGTTTCTCTCTGAATTTTTTTTTTCTGCGGACGCAACGCGTTAGGAATATAAAACTCGTGGGCAAAACTTAAAACTTTGATTCCACTTTTAGCCCCTTGAAGTTAAGATTTACTCTCGAACTTGGAGATCTAAAATTGTCAACTTTTCGAGTAGGAGCAAGCACATTCCGCCGCGTTTCCCTTCTCCGTTTCTTTCCAGCTTGCATGTCTCTTTTTGCGATCCGCGACAAATGTATACTCATTTTCGCCGGAACTTGTGCACGTTGTCAACCAATTCTGAACGTGGAACACCGAAAACCGTGCTTACGGAACCTCGCATCGAGTAATTTCAATTGAAAATCGTTAAGTGATTTCAATTAACGATCGCCGAGTCATTTCAATTAAAACTCGTCGAATATTCCCACTAAAAATCATCGTGTAACTTTAACTAAAAATAGTCGAATAATTTCAACCAAAACTCGTCGAGTGAAATCGATTGAATAAAATTAATCCAATCACTAGTATAACGTAATTCGTAAATTTAGACAATTGGAAAATATAAAATAACATTTGGAGAAGGGATTCGATAAATAAGCCTAACATTTTAAGCATCTCCATTTGCAAACATAATTAGACGCGCGAAAAATGTAAATATTATTATGCAATTTTGCAAGACGTAATTTCTTTTTTTTGTAAAGCAACCGAAACTTTTTATTTTTCTTTAACACTATAATGTAATGTTTATCAAATTTTACAAAGATATTTTTATACTTGAGGTATCAGTTTAAATTACAACGCATCGTTAAAATAACCATAAGGACTTTCGTTCGAGCAATAAATGTCGCAAGTCGTTCGGTTCTTTTTATTAACTTGACGGTGTTGTAATTTTAATGCGATTATCACTTAATGGAATTTATCGGCGGCAATTTTGTTGCGCTTTTTCTGTATAATCACTGCTATTGCGAATTTCAAAAGAAGTTGTACAATTATACACCAAACGCACTGCATATCCGGTTTCTATTCCCTCCGGCCGCAAATGTAACGATATGGTTTCGAAATAAGAGTGAAACCGCGAAGCGTTTATTACCCGCACGGTGATGCAATTAATAAATTAACCTGTATAAATTAACAGGGTGCGTGCATTATGCACGGACCGCACGCGGAGAAATGTGGCCGGCGATTTGTATTGTAAGCCGTGCACTTTGACGTGTTCCGCCTCGCGCTAATTAAGTAATTGCTGGCTAATGACGCAACAACGCGTTCAATGCTCGGATTCGCTTGTTTCCTCTCGACAGGTCCAAAATAATTGTAAAAAGACATCTTACCGAAAAAATTGCAACATTACCTTACTCTGTAGCATCGCTAAAAATTATTATACTCACTTCGAAACAATGTTTTCATCCCTTGATTAGCTTTCAGTCGATTATCACAGACTTCGTCTTAATGTTTTTATTTCACACAACTATTTTCACTTTGTCGTAATTTTGAAATAATTTATTCGAAGTATTGTTCATCGGTGGCTATACGTTGTTCCATCATTCTGACAATTTGTGGATGCCTTGACAAAGAAACTATACCTCTTTTCAGGCAAGTCAGTCGAATGGTAGCATTTAACGCGACATTACTGTATCGAATTGCTGTACACGCAGTGTTTGATTTTAGAATGAAAATGCTATGACTATTGCAGCCTGCAGGTTTATTATTAGACCAAAGATTTTTATATAAAACAATATTATCATACAATATATTATTATTATTATTATACAATATATTATTGTACAATAATATATTATTATACAATATATTATTATACGATATGTGATTATACAATAATATATTATTATACAATATAGTATTATACAATAATATATTACTATACAATATATTATTATACAATAATATATAATCGTACAATATATTATTATACAATAATATAAATATAATAATATATTATTATAAAATATATTACACAAAAGATCGTAAACAGATTCCCAGTTCCCAGGCACAAAATTCAACATATTCAACGCTATTAAAAACTATGCTGGTGTACGAGACTTGTATGGTTGCGAGGTGAAAATCTTTATCGGATGTGGAAAAAAGAAAATGGCGACAATGACGCGGTTCGATAGTTGCTACATTGACAGCTAGCGCCACGTGTGGACAAATTCCGGTTTCACATTTACAGACCTGGTATTCAACTTAAATTCGTATCGAGATATTCGTATCGAATTTACATCTTCTTCGAACAGTCCAGGACATCAGGACCGAAGTCCTATGATAACGTCTCAGCATCATACGGGCGCCGACACGACACCAGCAACGTGGCTCAGCGATCACAAGTGCGTCTCAGTATCACACACGCAGCGATACCGGACCAGCAGCAACACAGACAGTAGCTTTCATCAACACGAGCATGTCATCGATTGGACGTCCATTGCGCGAGATCTTTATCCATCCTGAGTTCTGACGTGGATCATCGTGGAAAGGAACTCGTCCAGATATCGTTGATCACTGGCAGAACGGTTATGCGACTGCTATACCGCATACGTTCACCGACAGATGGACATATGGACAATTGAACGTCCTTTCCCGTTACTACACGATCGGTTACCGATTTCTGTATCTGCTATCCTAAGGGACTGCCATGCAGCGTTACCAACGAGTTCCTTAACAGACCCAGGACGAAAGGCTTCTTTTCATTCTCTCTCCTACGTCCCCCGCGTTCGTTTCAGCTGCCGTAAAAATATACAGGGTGTCATTTAACTGATAGTACAACCGGATATATCAATAATGTAGGATCTCAGGAAAAAAGACGGGGGACCTCTCGGGTCGTAGCCGATCGACTACCGCACTGACCCACGGAGCCCTCCTTGCGAGCTCTTTTCCCGATTTCCTAACGCTTCTTTAATCTGAGGGGTCCTGATTCCACAATAAGTCGAAAATATAGAATGAAATTGTTCGATTTGAAACTTCGTCTTCGAGACAGTCCACCTCGAGACTACCTGAGACGCTGTATCTGATTGCTGAGGACGACCCAGCAATGATACCAACTTGACAAAATTCCTGTATCAACGCCAAACATTCAGAAAGACAGCTAGCATCGCTGGCTTGTCGTTTTATAATTTTAATGATTCAAGACGATCTACAATGTCATCCGTCGAATTGAGACTTGGCCCAGTGTACCAAGTAGATCTTTACAATTTCAAATGAACAAATTTTTTGTATATTTTCGACTTATTTCCAGACGTAGAATCAACTGCTATCCGATTATAGCACCGGTTACACGAAACTCTGTATACGTAACGGTACAAATTGATTGAATAATTCCTGAAGAATACTTCTTTATATTTCAAATTAAATTCAAATTAACTGGCGTCCTGTAAACCTTACGTTAACGTACAAACTGATTTTCAAATAGTTATTTTATAGTTCCGCCATCTATATTTGAGTGACGTCAAAGTGTTAATGTGGTAAAGATTGTTCGAATCGATATCCGCCGTTTGACTTTTGAAAAACGATTCTCGCGCGAGATGAACGCCACAAAGGTCCCGGAAAAGAGAATAAGGAAAAAAACGGTGTTACGCGGCAATATCGTATCAGGAATACGAGCAGAGATTTCGGGCAAGCGTTGGTACAGCACAGACAGACGGACAGAGAGAGAGAGAGAGAGAGAGAGAAAGAGAGAGAGAGAGAGAGATCCGTCGCAATCAGCGGTGTCGATAGCTCGTTCTCGCATTCTTTCCGCCTGGCTGTCGGGATTTCGGGCTTGGAACGTGACTTTATCGAATAATTTCTCGGTGCTCGAAGCCGAATTATCACGAGGAACGCGTAAAGAGAGAAAGAGAGAAGGAGAGAGAGAGAAACAGAGAGAGAAATGCTGTCTCGTTACGCACGAAGTCTGCTCGATACACGTGCAGAAGGCATGACGCATTCGAATGACGCCACACGGGTTCACCGGCCAACAGCAGCAGCAGTAGAGGACGGTTTGGTGAAACGGCAAAGGTGCAAACCTCTCGACATGTGCATCCTGCAGGCATTACCGTTTCCACGTTACGTCATGCACGCGCAATCAGATACGCGTGCAAGAACGTTAATGGCCGATTAATATCCACGCCAGTTTCGCCGTATGCACGCTCGCAGCCCGGATCTTTACGACTTAACGAGCCGCGGCTGAAGCCCTCCGTCGTTTTGCTTGTGGTCGTTCCGCGAATCTGCGAAAATGATGCGCGACGTCGGCGACTAAGTGTCCAGGCAACAAACGAGTTATCCATCCTATCAACAAATTGCCGAGAATCACGCCTTCGTTCATCGAAGATTGCGATTTTTGGTATTTTCCGATTCTGTTGGCAACCAGAATTTTTATAACCGGAGGAAATTGAAATTTACACTGAATTCTGTGTAACGGGTTGAACGAACGTTTTCAGATTTTTTTATTGGGAGTACAAATAAGTCTCCGCTGTTCGCCGTTACGCTTTCAGTAACGGAAAGAGTTAATAGAACAATTAGTCCTGGGAAGACGGTTGCAGTTTCCGGTTTCTTTGTTTCAATGCGCACGATTCGGCTCGCGGCAGTTCACCGGCAGCCGTCCGCAGCAGCTTAGAAAACACGCGTCGCGATAAAGCGAGGCGAGACGAGGCGAGGCAGAACGAGACGGAACGAGGCAGAGCGAGGCAAGGCGAGTCGAGGCGAGGGAGCACGTCTTTATCTCCTACACAAGTCTTAATCTGTTTCTACTTAACGGAACACACGGCGAGCATTACTCCGAGTGCTTTAACTCACCGGGATTAACTCCGATTCGCCACGTCCCGATACGATTTCGGCAAAGATGGCCGGCGAATTTCAAGCGAGGCCGAACTCCGATCCCCCGAGGAGTCAGCCAAACAACACAAATCGCCTGGAACCTGTCCGATACCGGTACGAAACCGGCGCCGAAACCAGGCCTATACCGTCAGCTACCCTCTTGCCAATCGAATTCCTATACACTATAATCGACGCTGATCCCACGTTGCTGTTCCGGCACGATCGATTCGGCCCGTATGGTTTTCGATAAGTCGATCGGATTAGATCCCAAATAGATTCAGACGATTCCGAAACATTCAATTATTCATTCCGATGTCCGACGTCCTCGCGAGGATCCATACGATCATCGATCGGGCTCGTTCGACGATATCTGGCTAACCGGACGTGTCGGCCTTCCATCGACTGCTTGTACCTAGTCAATTACGCACACCTGATTTTTTCATGGATTTCCATCGTAGGTTTTTGATTAACCGTTTGAGTCCCAAACACCGCGATCGCGCTGTTAAGATTTTATGTCGAGAAAACCCAGCACATTTCGAGCATTGTGGACAACTGACGGTGCGATTGTCGAAATCACGCGTTTAAATTTACTGATGCAAGTACAGTGACTCTTATTAATATTCGGACATTGTGCTATTCAAAAAATTGTTACTAGTTTCGATCGTTTGCAATAGTAAATTTGGAGTTATTGTTTTATAATGTAACAGAAAATTCAATGTAGTTTGTAATAACATAAATTTTCTTTGTTTATTGCACATATTTTTCTTAACACTTTATCGACCGGCGACTATTTCAGAATTTTTGTAAACTTTTCTGAAAACTTTTTAATGGCTCTTTCAACGCTGACAGCAATTTTTATTGCGAATCAACAATGCATCCCCAATAATATTGTCTAATAATGTTGTTACAAATTGGAATGTAAAAATAGAATTTTAAGCTTCATTTTGATACAAATTTCGACATAATTTAGTTCACTGTTTGGTATTATGAAAAGTATGTGCAACAAACAAATAAAATTTATGTTATTACAAACTACAATTAATATTATATTATAAAACAATAACGAATATTAATAAGAGTCACTGTAAGTCCAGAAAATCCGCAGTCCGCCGATCACATTCCTAGGTTCACCGTGCGCAATTTTCCAAAGGTGAAAGTGTACTTTCCCATGAAACAGTCCCATAACGTAGGGGTTAACGCAACGAAGTCGTAAACGTTCGGGAGGCCAACAATTGTTTCATATATCCCGGTAAGAATGCGAGGGCCGAAATATTTTTGTTCATCGCAGCATTTATATAAAATTAAGGGACACAATGGAATGCTCATTAGATCCCGGACGATTCCGTCGGTCCGTTTCTCTCCACGTCTTTTCCACGCGCGTTTTCCTCTCCGCCGAGCTTTCTCTCTCTATTTCTACCGGGGAGTTTCAAGTTTATGTTTACCCTAACTTCGGCAAAGAATGTATCAAGTGTGTACTATCCGTCTCGAGAGTTTTACAGTTGCCATGAACCACCGCCACGAACTCGAAATATTCTGATTAAACGTCGCGGAGAGGGAGAAGGGTGAAACGCGGCTTCTCCTACGGCAAACAATAAACATTCTAGCTTGATGAAAATTGTATTGTGTACGATGAATTTCTTTCAGGACTTTCGTCCGCGGCTGTAGCTTATCGCTATAATTAAAAAAGGAGAGCGAGAGAGGGGAAAAAGGAAGATAGCCGGAGCGAGTTCCACATTCGCGCCCAGCGACCAACTGTTCATCACCGTCCGCCATTTTTATCCCGGTGTTTCAACCAGGAATCTTAAAATCTTTACTCCTGAAGAAACTCCCGGCCCGCGGCGCTTTTACGAGCCTCGAAACTTCGTAACTTCGGTTTAAGTGAAAATATTGTAATAGATAAAGCTGAAGAACAATGCGCTGATTACTTTTTGCTACTTACGAAACAATCGGACGCGGCAAAGATTCTTCGCTACCTTCCACCGAGACAAACATGATTACTGTCAAAACAGATTCGAAGGCGCGTGCGAATCGATCTGAAAACGTCCACGGTGTTACATACAGTGGCACACAAAAGTATTCGGACACTCTTCAAACCCAAATAACTTTTCTAAAATTGGACCAAACGTCTTGACTTTTCTTCAGCAATTAGTTGCATCGATTTAATAAATGATGTGCAAAATGAATTTTGTAAATATTGGAAATGGTATCAATTACGTGACCAATAAAAAAGGAACTTTTTAAGTATTTTTTATTTGAGCCTCTTACTAACAATTTTAAACACGCATCTGGTAGATCTATGATAGTTATACACATGCAGAAAAATTTATTGAAATCGATTGACATACAAGCGAGCTACGTGCCATCGAAAATTATGAAAATCGCAATTTTTCACGATTCTTGGTCAGTTTCAGCTATTCGTTTCAGCAGATTCAGATTTCAGCATTTCATTCAAATTTTCAGCATGCGTATAACTAACACAGTTCTGAAAAATGAAT
>CM052099.1:13541424-13572479 GCA_028453745.1 Agapostemon virescens
CCGTCCAAGGTCATTCCCACACCTCGAAAAATTTACAAAGTGCTCGATAACGAGTCGAAGCTGAAATACGTTCGCGCAATGGGATTGCTCCGACCGATAATGGAACCGGGTTCGAGCGATCGTAGCTTCAGAACAAATTATTATCGCATCGATATCGTTACAAGAGCATTTCAAAGAGTAGACACTCCATTTTCAGATGCGTTTTATACGCTTCTGTTACGTCGCTTTATAGGGAAGTTACGGAAACAGGAAGGAGTGCATTGGGCATCTCAATAAGGTGATCGAGTTTGTATTGTTACGTGAAAATTAAATTATTTATAACTCCAACAAAAATTATCCTGCAGGTGTTGTTAAAAAAGCGTTCGATACTGTAAAATCTCTATTTTCAGGTGCATTCCATAAATTTTTTCTAGGCTGCTTTTTAGAAAAGTTATAAAAATAAAAAGGAGGGCATTGAATATTCTACAAAGCTTGTCAGCGTTGCAATGATAATTGGATCATGCAAAATTGAATAATTCATAACTCCAGCAAAAATTGCTGTATCGATATTGTTTAAAAACCCTTTAAAATAGCAAAGCCTCTATTTTCAGATGCAATTTGTACATTTTAGCTACGTTGCTTTTTGCGAAAGTTACAGCGACACGCAGAGAGCACTTGCACAGAACGTGCAAGATTCTTAACAAAAATAAACCAGGGTAAAAAAATCGATTCTACTCTATTTTTCGTATTTTGATGAGTATTTTTGAAGACCGTGTCTCGAGAAAAATGTAGTTGAAGGTATTGAAGCTACCGTGTCGAATTTGAAGCCGTTAAAGAGATAATGAACGATTAGTAAGTCTGTAATAATGGCGGATAAAAGATTCGAATCGGATATGAATGCGTTGCTAATTTATTTCGACAGGCCATAATTAGCAGACCTAACAAATCACGCCAGGTAAACGTTTGCATGGTTACGAATATCCATTAATGCATTAATTAAAGTAAATGACTGAAACCCAAGGATTGGTTTTACTTTTTAAGGCTGATTTGCGCGCAGCATTATTATGGTAACGAACGAGTATAATGTACCTACTAATTGAATAACAAAATACAGCTGTAATATTCAATTTAATTTAATATCGCAGGAAAATCATCAAACCCGTTTATGCTAACGAATGCAACGTGCTGTTACATTTCGCTCTGCTCGATTTCGTAGTAACCACTCCCTGATGACGTTGCGCTTTCGTCGGCTCGTATTGCTTCAACGGTTGCACGATTGCATTTATCCACCGCGTTTTCAAATGGCGGCTAAAATAATAAGTGCGCACGTCTGTGGATAACCCGGAGCCCGTATATCTTCGCGGCACACAGCTCCACGTATCTGCATTTCATTAATTTTCATATTTAACCTTCGGCACGCTCTACGTTGTATCAACCCCTGCGCCGGCATAAGAAACCTTAAAAACGTAAAGAAATATAGCCGACGACTAAGCCGAAGAGTTTTATGCAAAATTAACAATTCTTTGCATTAACATTAGAACTACCGAACAATAAATCCAACGATATACATTGCTTTGTAATAATAACGAGGCTGCGTCCATTAAAACTTTATACAAGTCTTATTGTAAGGTATACGTAATTAAAGAAGTACATCCGAAAATTTCTTCAATAATTGTGAAAGAAAAATCTAGGGACCGGTTTGGCAGTTCTAGTGTTAATTGCAAAATCCGAGAACTTACATTGTTAATCATTCTGTACGAAAATAATAAATAACGTGGAAGGATAAGAAATTATTTAAATAATTTTATTGTTTTGTGCTTGATTCGTCTATTGTGTGCTTTCGTGAGAGAAACTAGACAGTGTAATTTTAATTAATGGAGTGATTTAAACAATTTAGTTATGCTGACGCATAAACTGCAGATTTTTTGTAAATCACTTGTTAACAATGGGAGCTAGACGAGGGTGCGTTTCCTTTTGTAGTAATTGTTAAGAGTCGAAGATAATGTTACGATATTCTAAAATTTTTCTAAAATATTTACAGCTTCGTTTCTGAGGTATTCGTCTTTTTTGCAATAAATTTGTACTATTTTCAATCTACAATGTGGCGATAAATGAAATCAGTTTCTTTGGGTGTTGTTCTATTTTGCTTTTGTAGATTCTTTTAAAAGAAATTTATTTGATTCTTGTATCTGAAAAGTTAAAGAATCAGTGAAGGGCAAAGGTCGGAGGTACAATGCAATATTTTTACCAGTAAAAAAAAATTTAATGCAAAAGATCAACGTTAAAGTTCATTGTAACATCGCGAAGGGCAAAAGATAAAAGTGCAGTGGCTACTAAAGGGTAATATGAATTTAATGTTGTTCTTACAATCGCAGAGGTGAAGGGTCACCGAAAAGTCAGTGAAGGACAAAGGTCGAAGGTGCAATGCAATGTTTTTATCCGTATAAAAAAAAGTGTAACGCAATGTTAATATTGTTTTGAAACTCGCGGAAACATTTATCGAGGCAGTGAACATTTATGTAGTTCATGTTTCTATTATCAGTAAATCCTTAAAAATGTTAATTTGCATAACGATCCACAGCGCAGTCGTAAATTCGCTGCTCAGACGACGGCGAACACGTCGTGATAAGGCAACCGTTCTTTATACAAGGTAATGACACTATTTAATTGTAAGCTTTATTTAATTAAAATCCACATAAGCTGCACATGCGTTCCAGTCTCGGTTGTATCGTTGCACAAACAATTCATGATAAGCGATTTGCAATTGAAAATTAGAAAAACACGTATGCGTAAGAAACGCGTATGCAACTGCGGTGCATTAACAGTTGCAAAACAAGAAAAGTAGTACACTATGAAATTCTGCAAAATGCAACATTTTTCGCAGTTCAGAATGTTCTGTTACCGTTAATGCGTTACTCAACAATTTTTCCGATATTTTTGTATTTATTTATGAAAATTTGCATTAACGTCCACGTAAAAATTATAACAAGACACGTGTTGATTTACGTTGCTCGATATACTTTCATTAAACACTACCTCACACGGACGGGAAATGTGTTATTCAAATTCTGAAATACATTCGCGTCGAAAAACAAGCTCGACAATGCATTTCGTTGAGTAATGCATTTTCGATTTCCATAATATCACACTAACAGTGAACATTAACATGACAGGAAATAAATAGTCGATCAACGGTTTTGTATGTGGCTTTTTGTAATACAAATATTCGTGGTAATTTGAAAGTATCAATAAAAGTCTGCTGCGCCGAGTTCAAGACACGGTTGTACGATACTTTCGCTCGACACTGAAAGAATTAAACACCTGAACGGAAAATCGCGCCAGAAATATGCACAGTGCGCGTCGTTTCTGTATGTACGTTTTTCTAAGTGTTTAATAACAACTGTGCTGAATAAAACAGTTAATATTTCAATAAAATCGACAGAAAAATCTTGTCATCGACTACAGATGCCACTTGTATACACATCACTTGGATGCCGCATATATGCGGCGCTCGGAGCGAAACGGTTAACGCTGAACAATATTTCGTATATAATTTTCACGCAACAAACGTGTATTTCGTTTACAAAAATTCTGGTTTCGTGTTCGCATGCCCGGTAAAAGAATGTCCCACGAACGTGACGTGGTTTAATAGTCGCAGGAGTAAGTCTAGCGTCGTCTAATCGTCAGAAACAATGGCGTCGGATAGGCCGGCGTTGCGGAGCCGATATCCTGTCTGAACGAGGAGGCAGCAGCGGTGCTGCGACCGCAAAACGTGGCTCGGGCCCAGGCGGCTGGAGATCCGGCGTATAACTGCTCGCTTTGACAAGTTTACGGCGTTTAACGGGATGCAAATGCCGTCGACAGAGAGGGGGGATGGTCTGGGTAGGCGCGTTCTCGCTTGCCGGCGATAAAGAGTAGAATACACGAGGATAAAGCGAAGGGCGAAGGGGAAAACCGACGTAATTACACGGCGTACGGTAATCCTCGTACAACAACGAGGACCAGGCCACAGACCGGCGAGCCCTCGGAACGGGTGTCGGCTACGAGACTGGCCGAATGCCAGCTGCTAGACGCTAGAAGTAGTGTTTTCGACCGGCGACTATATCGGCCCGGACCGACTATACTCCTCCCCCCCGTCTCTGCACCCGGTGCGTGTGCATACATCGCGGACAAGGGGAACGCACGGGTACTAACGACCACCAGTTGCCTGCTCTTCGCGACCAACAGCCCGACGGAACGGTTTGTCGCCGAGCGGATGCTTGTTGAAATAAATATGGCTTTGCCAACCTGGCCCGCCTCCCTGGAACGGTAATGGACAGCCGTCGACGGGACACCGAGATCGTTCGGGCTCGCGGGACGATCACCGCCCCCGTACCGTTAACGAGGTGTAACTCGAGGGCGAGGTCAAATTTCGGATAGGCGCCACCGAGGCTCCAGGAGTATTTGGAGGAATGCTGTCGACAAACCTTGTAGTAACATATGAGGGTCGAGGTGAGTAATACGAGCAGTGGGAACGGCGAGAATCCCCGTCGACCCGATGGAGAAAGGGATGGTCATCGCTCCAGGGGTGGGAGTTTTACTGGGTAATTAGCTGGCCCTTTAGCCAGACAGGGTTGAGTCCCACACTACGGCCCGCCCTTAACATCTTAAGCTCGTAGGACCAGTTGAAAACTGAATGGATTGTGTTTAACCTGTTAAACACGATGCGCCACTACAGTGGCTTCCGCGGATGCCATCTTCTTGTACGACGTGCCACTATAGTGGCTTGGGCACACTCAATTATATTAATAATTATTACAGTAAATTATTAGCATTAAAACCTCATTCCAATGTTCTCTGCTATCATTACATTAGTCTTGTTATTATTACAAAGCAATGTATATCGTTGGATTTATTGTTCGGTAGTTCTAGTGTTAAAATAGAGTCTGTATCATCGACGCCAATTGTCTGAAACATCGAGTTCACTATCCTGCTGTTTCTTATAAAATTATGCTAGCAAATATTACTTTATAATTCATTAAAAGTTTTATCATCGGCGTCTATTGATTCAAACCTCTAACTCGTTTACTTGCAACGCCTTGTGGAACTAAGCTGGTAAAGACTGTTTTATAGTCTATTAGAAGACAAGCTTTATCCTCTTCTAAGACCTCTATATATTTGTCCATTAACTTCTTTCAGAACTGATCCAATAAAGACGGTTTTATCGTTCATTGGAAAGCAAACTTCATTATCGACATGGATTTGTAATTTTCTGGGTGAGCTATGCTGTCATAACCAGTTGCTATGGTTGCAGACAACCGTCGACAGAATTCCGCGAGTGTTCGGTTTAGAGAAGAACGACCACGGCCCCGTTAACGAGACAGCCAACGAGTGAGAACGATTTGCCTCGGACTGTGGAATCTGCTACTTTGTTGGCCCGGAAACCGAGGTTCTCGATCGCGTTGACGAAACTTGTCTGTCTGCGCAGATCTTGAAACGACTTCGCTTTCATATTCGTTAGAATTCTCTGATTTCTAGTTTTCATACCCGTTAACACATCTAAAACCCTACGCTAAACACTTATTCACCAGATATGTAAATATGAAACCAACGTAGTTACCGTCAAACCGCGCCATTGACGCCATTTTCTTGTTTCGACATCTGACAAAGATTTTCAACTCATTCCATACAAGTTTTATACAACAGCATAGTTGTACAAAAATTCCAGTTTCATATCTGTATACCGGGTATTATACGCTCATCGTAAATGTTAATTTTCATTTGTTCCTCAAATTGAAAATTTACCGATTTCGTTGTTTCAGATGACACGAAACATTTTGGTTCCTTCTCTCCGAAGAGCAATATTCGATTATTCAAATTATAACAATACCTGCGAAACACAGTTTGTTAATTCGAGGTGTAAAACACAAATAAAAATTTTTCATTCATAGACGGCGTTGTTTTCGCGACTCTTCTTTTTCGAAGACAGTTCAGAAACAGGAAAACGTTCAAAATAATAATAAAGCAATTTTAATCTGTCACTAATCTTTAATGAGTTAAGTAATGAACTAAAATACAATGAACTAATCTGAAGAAGACTCCACTGAATATTGTCCAACGAAACTCTCAAGCGATACAAATTCAACCACCATCGAAAATAGAGTAAAAATGGCGTGCGTTTGTTGGTGTTCATAGGAACTCGGCCGTCCTCAGCTGCTGAAGAATAAATTGAAGCACGTTCTCGCATGCTTATCTGCCGTTACATGCCTGCCGCGGGAATAATTACTTGAATTGTAAGTTTTACAACCAGCCAGCACCGCACGACAATACATAAACTGACACTCATTAATATTCGAACACTCTCGCACACAGCATATATTTTTTATTCTTGAACCGTACGATGCGGACACTAGATATTAATTCAATATTACTTTATGAACCATGCGAGTTAGAACACTTAGTTTATTACGTGATACTATAAATAATAAAACAGTAGCAGGAGAACAACTGACAGTTGCAATTTTATACGTTTCCAATTGATCGGTTCCTCAAAGAAAGATATTTTCAGTAGTGATCCAGAGTCACTATTCTCATAGCGACTCTGAGTCACCATTTCCATGGTGATTCTGAATTATCATTTCCATGTTGCACTAGAGTCACTATTCTGTAAGCGTCATGTTTCCATCGATATTAATTTCCCGACATGTTGTCGAAACGTTACAATTTCAAACGAAGAATTGCTTGGGTCTCGTCCAAGACTCCAATAACTCGACGGATGTGTGCGAGAGAAGGTTGTTGAGCCCTCGGTATCCGAGGAGAATAAATTCTGACGGAACGTGCTCTAAAAAATCGAATTCTTCAATGAATGGACATACTACGGAACGAAGCACGACTATAGTCGAACGTTAGAGCGTAAACCTTTGAATGCCGGCGCGGCGTCTCTAACTTCTTATCTTCCGGCGGCTAACTTCAGTTGTCAACTATTTGTGTTAACCCTTCGACTTGTAATATGAAGCTCATGGGTGCCGTGGACTTTCAGCGGAACCGAACGAACACGATTATTATCGTGCACACTTGGGGAACGAGCGTTTCTAACGATTATGCAGTTGTGCATTCGTTTAAGCCTAAACCTACCACACAAGGGCTTAAACCACCCCTTTCAGAATTTTTATTTTTGCAAGTTCTCTTGAATGGCAGTGTCGCATGAGTGAGAGTGTCGCATACACTGCCAATTAACGGTATGAGTCAGTGAAACGATTGAAAACGCGTCTTAGAAGTGGCCATTTTATTTTACTTGGTCAGATTTATTCAGATTTTATTCAGATCTGAACATATTCAGATGCGAAAATCCGATTTTAATGAAACTTATGTGAGTTTATAGCTTTATTGTTTAAACAAAACACTTTTGTTAAAATCTTCTTGAGCTACTACATTTCCCGTTGAAAAAGACACAATTTAAAAAAAAATTCAAATTTTTTCGACTTCTGGTTTCCGAGATATCTCAAAAATACCCCAACTTTGAGGGCTGTTTTCACCGCATCAAAGTGGAGAGTTGCCCATAAAAAGAAACACGTGTGAAATATTTTTCAAAGAACTATAAGCTCCCATAAGTTTCATCGAAATCGGATTTTCGCATCTGAATATGTTCCCGTGTAAGTGAATCAATTATATAAGTTTACAATAATATAAACAATAAGTATTAAAGAGAGAAAAAAGTCCACGTTGTGAAAGGAGTCGAACAAAAGTTTATTCCCCGGTTTAACAGATTAAAGGCGTCGTTCGACCTGCAAAGGGTTGATCTTAACATCGACGAACAAATGTTTCGGGTTCCTGCAAACGTGTCGGTGGTTGTATTTTCTATTTCACGTTTCGCGCGGCGGATGTTTTTCATCATGCCCGCGGTGTGCTAATTAAATTAGTTTCAGACACGAGCCGCCGCCCCGATCAAACGGCGAGAACAACATTATCGGAGCAGTGTATCGCCGGCGCAGTCTATTCGCCGGTGTTAAATGGCCTGCATGATTTTTAGTGGGTACTTACGGGGCACACATTGATTTCATTACCGGCGAGTGTCTCGTTTCACTGCTCATTAAGCCGGGAGATAGACCTTTCGAAAGCATGGTGTCGCCTTAGCCGGCGGGTGTCTAACCGCGTTGAAACTTGATCGCGATATACAATGCTCGGCCGCAAAGATGGCGCCTGGAAAATAATACTTGCTTCACGGCTGAACGAAACGGAAATTTCTCCCCGGATGCTGGTGCAATTGCAATTTATGCAAGTGCGAGAGCACCGTGACTACAAATAACTTTCCCAATACTCTTAAGGAAACGATCGAGTTTTCAATTTGGACAAATTGAACTGTTCCTTTGAGATGTTGAAACTATCGAGTTTATTCGAAAAGAGAATGTGAATTAGTTTCCGGATTTAATACTGGGTATATTAGAAGACTATATTCATTTTTATGTCTGGGTATTTGAGAATTATTTTTGTAAGAGATATAGTTACAATATTTTCTACATCCGCTAGGATGTCTCTCTCTCTTTTTCTCTCTCTATCTCTATTATACTTTCCTTCGCTCTACCTCACTCTATTTCTCTTGTTCTTTTTCTTGTACCCTCACACTCTGCACGCTCTCTGTTTCACTCTTCTTCGCTTTAGTTAGCTCGGTTTCTTTTGCTCTCTCTTATTCCCTCACTCTCTCTCCTTCTTGCTCTCTTTTATCCTCTCTCACTTTCTCGCTCTCTCTCGCTCTCTCTCCCTTAATTCCACTTTTCCTTACTCTACCTCGCTCTCCTCTTTTATCTCTGATGACTTCTCTTTTGCTCTCTCTCTCTTCTCTCTCTATTTTTTTTCTCTTTCTCTTTCTTCCCCCCTCTCTCTCTCTTTCTATTACACTCTTCTTCGCTCTACTTTGCTCTGTTTCTTTTATTCTCTCTTATTCCTTCACTTTCTCTCCTTCTTTCTCTCTTCCATTCTCTCTCACTTTCTCGTTTTCTCTCGCTCCCTCTCGCTCTCTCTCGTTTTCTCTCGCTCTCTCTTGCTCTCCCTTGCTCTCTCTTGCTTAATTCCACTTTTCCTTACTCTACCTCACTCTTCTTCTCTTTTTTCTCTGACGACCTCTCTTTTGCTCTCTCGCTCTCTTTCTTTCTCTCTCTCTCTCTCTCTCTCTCTCTCTCTCTCTCTCTCTCTCTCTCTCTTTCTCTCTCACCGAATGCAACGTTCATTCAACAGAAAATTCTCTCTCTCTCCTCGCCCGCTCCATTAATTCTATAAATTTTCTCTTATTCCATGACGTTCGTTCCGAACCCGATTCTCAATGAAACAAACGCACGCCATAAGCGCAACGTTTCGGACCGAGGTGGTAATAGCATTTAACGCGACTTCGCTGTACCTCTAATCGATCGATGTTTACAATGGTATAACATCGACTGCCTCTCCCTCTGGAGAATTCCAACAGAATCGACTAAACACGTGGGCCGTTCGCTTCGTCGCTTCTTGATCTTCCAGATGCAGGTGGAGCGGGTTCGAAGGGTGACTATGTGAAGGGATTTGGAGTCCGGGTCAGCCGGCAGTAATACGTTACTATGTTTCCCAGCCCGCGGAAGGTCCGTGGGATAGGAAGACACCGATCGGAAGACTCGTATTCGCTTTTTCCCGGCATCTCGATAATAAATTTTCAAGTCGTACGACGGCTTGTCCTGGAACTCTGGAACGACGTTATGGACGATGCTCGAGAACAAGAAGGGTGGTTACACACAGGATACGCTCGCAACCCTCCGCACATACTAACGTGGATTTACCGAGCCCATCCTCCGCGTAACGACGAGTGACTGCGGACGAAGTCTATATGTGACAGATCCGCCTGGCAGAAAGTTACAACTGGCCTCTCTCTCTCTCTCTCTCTCTCTCTCTGTCTGTCTGTCCCTCTGTAGCCACGCTGTCGTATCAATATCTCGTTAGGGGCTACGATGGAAATAAAACCGGGGAACGGCTGTCCCCGTAGCTGGCCGTGCAAGCGAAATTCTAATCTTCCCCGTATACACAGATGCGCGGCTTGGCCCTTCCACCCTCGTTACCTGTTACTACGATGATCGGTACTTCGGAAATAGAGCACTCAATTAGGTCGCCGAAGCACGGCCAATCGATAGTCACGTGCTGCGATTCCTAGGGAGATGCGAAATCAATTATTCTCCGTACGAAATCGACGTGTAACCATCGCTGCGAATTATTAGGTTAATTATTAGGTAATTATTGTTGCAGTTTTGTCACGTGAACTGCGAGCGTCTTTGCATCTCGGACTGCTGACAAGTCTTGTGACTTGGCAAAAAGTCTGAGTGGGACTGGAGAAGATCGAGATGGGGCAGGAGTAATCTCGCAAGGTTGGAAACGATTGTAACTGTAAAATTTCGTCGCCTAACTCGGAATAATATGTTTAAAAAATGTGTCGATCGGCTGCGTCGTTTTCGGTTTCACGACTTTCCACGTCGAGATGCATTTGATACTTTATGCCAGATGAATTTACCTGGCTTCGATCGCACGATTGGTTTTAGAACGCAACAAGGTTAATATAATAATTTTGTGATCCCTGTAATTGTAAAGTAATTGTTCTGACTCGTTGTTTCGTGGTACAATTACTCGAAATTCATAATTGCTGCGGAAAAATTTAAATGATTCTTCTCGCACGTAACCACGGGCAATTTCAGAGATGCGTCTGGAAATATATGTGTACTCGTTGTACCGGTGTAAGTCGCATCGTGTTTTGCGGGTTTTGTTTAATTTTTCATCGTGCACAACCGCAACGGTAAAGCGCGAATCGATATATTTCGTAGTTTCATTCTGCTCGTTCGATAATTGCGTATCGAAACATTTTTGCCTATTGATTTTTCTACTGCACTTTATGCGTAGAATTTCGATGAAATAAGCAAACAGACGACGACTATCCATTACCGTCTACGAAATCCAGAATAAACTCGTGATTTACGAGGGGCCTGAATTGTTTTTTGATTTTTTCGCGTCAAGAGAACAGCCGAAGCGGCGAAGCGTCCGCTGTACCTGTGTACGCGACTGATTCTATTATTTGTCAATTATGTAGAAACAGACGAGATTGAATCCCGTAGGAATGCAGCTCTTAGTAGTCTGAATATTTACTGCTCCTTTGATACGCAGCCACTAAGCCACGCATAAACAGATCCGACATCAGGCGGCTTCGCTATTTCGAGAAGCGTTCCCCTGTCTCCTACTGTCCCTTGAATCTAATCTTGTCGCCTATCCTCGCCGTATTTGCTCGTATTATTGTAAACGCAGTTCCCACGGATCCATGAACCGTGTGGCAATCTTTAGAATTTCTTTTGTCTCTCCGTCCTTCTTGCATTCAGACATTTTCCACAGAATTTCTTCAATTTGCGAATCAAATCGGACGCTTTACTTTTCGACGGACCACTCGTTTATACGGGGCGTCCGGTAAGGATCAATGAAATTTCAAGTTGCAGATTCCAAACAAGATTCTGTGCGACGTTTTCTCATTCGTCAATTCACGGTTCGACGCTTCGTTCTCGAGTTGTTAACGAAAGACGGATACTGATCTAAGTCTAAGTCTAAGTCATATATTTCTTGTTTCGAGATATTTAGTGAAACGCATTTGAATAAATTAAAAAATATTTTTATATTATGCAACGTTTTAATTTAGAATTTTATTAGTCTTGATTGATGGAAACTTATGAATATGAAATTTTGTGCGAATTTCATACGAAAATGTTTTTAAAGTTTGAATTGACTTGGACCATTTTTAAAATTAACTGAATATCATATAAATTACTTAAAGCAATAAAAGAACTACGAGTTTTATTAGAAACAATTACTTTAATGAAATAATTCGTGAACATTTATTAATTATTTTTAAAAAGTAATCCTCCCGCGATATTTTTTACTTTTCTAGTGGTTTCGTTGAAATAAAAATGTCTTCTTCTACACATTTCTATCAATTCATAATAATTTCAGTAATTAGTTCGGAAGAGCCCAACTGAATTAATGCACTTTCAAAATAGAACTAAGTGAATTTCATATATTGTTAGGTAGACCGTAAAGTATTGTCGTTTCTATTATTGTTTGATTGTCATTTGTCGGCTTATCGTGTAGTTAAAAAACGCGACAAAGAGGGCCACGTGCCATTTTAAGGTTATGTTTATATAATTTCTTTAAATTTTTGACTTAGACCATTTTCATAATTAACACTAAACGAATTCCATATAATGTTGAAATTACAACCACAGTGGTTCATTTTTGACAATATCGTAAAAATGACATAGAATTAATTTAGTTTAAAATAATGTGGTGTGAAATAACTGATAAACTCATTTTTTTTATTTTTACTTAGACCACTGTCATAATTATGGACTCAAATCAGGAGACAGAAATTGTTAAAATTGTCCACCCTAGAGATTCGTTGAACCACCAATTTTTCCAGAGCTTGTGGAAAAGACGCGTTGCATCGACAGCAAAATGTACGTGAAACGAGTATAAGATATAGACGAGCATTGAAACTAAAATTGTAAAAATTATCCATCTTGGAGTCTTATTAGTTTCAAAATCGAAACAATCTTTGATCTGGAATATTTCCATTGTGTATGGTTCATTTTCTTTCGTGCACATAAAGCTTACTAACTCGTCGTGTAACACTTCCATTTTTACCAATTTCTTAAATGAAAATACGACGATGTAAAAGTTGTTTTGAATAATAGTATGGCAATTTTTAGTGTCGCCTTAGGGGCGCCATTGGAGTGCTAAAGGTTAAAGCATCGTTCAATGTTTTCAAAGCTTCCGAAAGTAGAGGCGTTCCATTGACAGCAAAAGGCGTGTCAAACGAGCACAAAGTATAGGCGGGGATTAAAACTAACTCTTAGCGTTCCAATGGCGCCTCTGAGTATTATTTAAAACAGCTTTTACATCGTTGTGTTTGCATTTAGGAAGTCGATAAAAATTGAAATGTTGCTCACACGAGCAATGGTAATGCACCATCAACAATAGGACAATTTTATGTTAAAGAAATGTTTCGATTTTGGAATTAAAATTGTTTGGAATGCTAGGAACTAAAATTGTAAAAATTATCCATATTAGAGACTCGTCAAATCACCGTTCAGTGTTTTCAAAACTGTCAAAAGAAGCTCATTGCATCGACAGCAAAAGATGCGTCAAAGGAGCATAAAGTGCCATAAAGACGAGGATTAAAACTAAAATTGTAAAAATTATCCATCTTGGAGTCTTGCTGAAGCAACCGTTGAATATTTTCAAAGCTTCCGAAAGAAATTGCGTCGACGGCAAAAGGTGTGTCAAAAACGAGCACAAGGTATAGAGGAGGATTAAAAGAGAAAATTCTAAACGCCGTCGGTCGTATGGACTCGTGAAAACCGCCGTTAAAAAATTTTTCCAAAGCTTTTCCGGAAGATGGACGTTGCATCGACGGCGAAAAGGGTTAAATAATTCCGGAACTCGGTGATGGATCCCTCTGGCATTAGTTCTCGAGTTATCGATTATCCATCGAATCCCTCGAGTTGTTTCGTCAATGGGAAACGCGCAGCTCTGCCTATGAAGATCGTCTTCGGCTGATGGATGATCCGTGGCTGCATTTAAGCGACGTTATATACAAGCCGGCTTTACGAGGGCTCAGACCTCGGTTGCGTGCACGGCATAAGAACAAATTTCCCTCTGTACCGAACGGGGAGGGGGCACACGCGTAGAATTCTGCGCGTAACAACGACATTTTATGGACGATTTTATTTGTTCACCCCGTATGAACACATTTCCATGGACGCATTTATTATATTCCCCGATATCGCGTACCAGCCATAAAACGCGCACTCGTTAGCGATTCAGAACGTTCGCTCGAGCCTCATTTTCCTTCCTTTATCCCCTCTCTCTTTCTCTTTCTCTCTCTTTCTCTCATTCTTCCGCTCTCTCTCATTCTTTCACTCTCTCTCTCTCTCTGTCTCTTTCATTTTTTCACTCTCTGTCTCATTCTGTAATTCTTTCTCTAATTCTTCCACTCTTTCTCTCTCATTTTTTCACTTTCTCTCTCTCTCCTTCTTGCAATCTCTCTCTCTCATTTTTTCACTCTCTCTCTCTCATTCTTTCAATCTCTCCTTCTCAGCAAGTCTCTCTCTCTCTGTCACTGTCTCCCTCTCCCACATTCCCTGTTTCTCTTTCATTCATTCTATTCCTCTCACTCTCACTTTTCCTTTCTCCCATTCTCTCTCTCTCTCACTCTCGTCTTCTCTCGCTCTCATCTTTTCTCTCTCTCTCTATCTCTATCTCTCTTATTCTCTGTCCCACTATCTCTCTTTCTCTTTCTCACGCTGACTCTCAATCATCCTCTAATGCGCTCCATCTGTTATTCTCATTCACTCTCTCAGACGCTCTGCCCCCTCTCTCTCTCTCTCTCTCTCTCTCTCTCTCTCTCTCTCTCTCTCTCTTTCGCTCTCCGAGTCTCTATCTCTGTCGAACTGTCTTTCTCCAACTCTCTTTTGATATCGTTCCTTGTAACAAGTGCATCGAGGACGGCACGCTTAATTAATGCTCGCATGTCAACGAGAACAATGGCTCTCACCCGTCTCGTTGAGCTGTCATTACACGTCGCGATGTTTAAAATTTCAGCGGCACCGCGCGCGATGTTATCAATGATCGTGACACCCGCGTGTTAGTCTCGTCCGCGTGAAAGCAGAATTATTTTACATTTCATTGTAGCCGGGCACTGTGTCAGTCCTGCTATCTTATCTCCCGCGTGGGCGTGACACGCAACACCGAAACCTTTGAATCCCCTGGAATCAATGGCTACGCGCAAGTTATTGTCGCGGCATTTTGCTTCTACCGAGATTGTCCAAACGTACCGTTCAAATTGACGGTCTAGACACTCTTTCGTTGTTCGTCTCCTTTCGCCACTGTCACTTTGACAGCAAACGTTTACGAAGAAATTCCGTTGCAAAAGTAGGAGCGAACAAGAGTTTGTAATCTTTAAAATAAGTTCACTTGTCTTTTGTAAAAATGGCAGTTTGGATGTTCGTATCTTGTGACACCAAATGACGCAACGAATGTTTCAACCAGTAAATTCAGTGGCAAATGACACTGTTTCATTTTCTGTTTCTTTTTTAATATGGGAAAAAGGAGAAAGGGGTTTTTTTAAATTTCTTTTGAACTTATTAAGAGCAGGCTCACCGTAAGCTTCGACAAGCATTCGATGCGATTCCGCAGCAGTTTACTTCGAATTGTAACAGAAAATCAATGCTATCCGCAAATCGTTGTTTCCAGGCACAAAATTCGACATGTTCAACGCTATTAACAACTATACTGTTGTATAAAACTCGTATGGTTGCTAGTTGAAAATCTTTATCGGACGTCGAAACAGTCCAACGGTAACTACATCGACAGCTAGCGCCATTTATGGGCAAATTCCGGTTTCATATTTAATGCCACTTTGCTCTCGGGGTCTTCATTGAAACAAGCGCCATTATAAAAATTGTAATATTGTTAATATAATATTTCTTAAGTTCTTTCAATCGATGTCTTTTTCGAAGCAGAGAAATTCCCAGAATTGTGAACAATTTAAATGAATTCAATATTGCAATTTTTCATAATGCAACACATGCTGCAATGAATATACTGTTTGTTACTTCCACTTACATGTTCTTTTATTTATTATGGTAACGTGGTACAATAATGAAAATTGCAAAGGTGCTTCCAGTACAATGTTTCCATTGAAGCACATAGAAATTGCTAAAATTGTGAGTAATCTAACTAAATTCAATGTTGTAATTTTTCATAATTCAACACATGCTATAATGAATATACTGTTTGTTACTTCCACTTACATGTTCTTTTATTTATTATACGAACGTGGTACCATTATGAAAATTGCAAAGGTGCTTCCAGTACAATGTTTCCATTGAAGCACATAGAAATTGCTAAAATTGTGAGTAATCTAACTAAATTCAATATTGCAATTTTTCATAATTCAACACATGCTATAATGAATATACTGTTTGTTACTTCCACTTACGTGTTCTTTTATTTATTATGGTAACGTGGTACAATAATAAAAATTGCAAAGGTGCTTTCAGTACAATGTTTCCATTGAAGCACATAGAAATTGCTAAAATTGTTAATAATCTAAACAAATTCAATCTTTCCCATGTACGAGCAAATTTCTGTTTCATATTTAGCTGGTAGTTTCCCACGATCGAACAACTATAATTCCTATGTAAAAAGAAACGTAGAATCGTGAATATCGAACCTGAGATAAAATTCAATAGAAAAATTGACATTAAGAATTCATTTAATTATAGTTGCAACTTATTTGAGGAAAGTGGGAGGAGTTTGTTGGATTTGTTTGTTGCAAGCATCGAACTCGGCCCACCGGTAAATAAACGCCAAGTGAACGAACAAATGTGAAAAGAGCCGATGTAAATATTTGTTGTGAAAGCAAATCGACTATTCCCCGCCCCATCTATAACGACGCAACATAATGGGGCTGAAGGGGGAAAGCAAAGGGATACGTATGGGGAATTTGCACACCATTATTTGCGGGGATCGTATTTGCGCACGATTAAGGGATACTCTGAAGTTTTATTTCCTCCAGTTCCTGGTGATTGTGGAACTTTCCATTCTACGGGGTAGGAAATAATTTACATCACAGGAGAATTTATAAATTAGCGGACCGACGTAATCACTGAATTGTTCAGCTTAGTCGCGATATTTCTTAGAATTTATAAAAATTTATTTGTACATAGCTCGAGAGACAAGACACAGCTTGGAACTCATTTGTTACGGAATAATTGATACCTAATTAATTCAATTAGATGATACACGTGAATGTGCTGCCCTCGCTGGATGCGGCGCTGAAACAATGCGACCACGAATACCGACAGGAAACCATACGCGGACGAGGTATAGATCCAACATCGACCTTATCTCTGCAAACATACCTTATCTGAAGTATTATGTTTTCATATATCGATACTATAATATCAACAAATTTTATTCGGCGTCCCTGACCATGTTTAAACGTACTCGGAAAGATGGCGCTCGGCCACGGAACAGAGAAACAACGTTGTTTCTCTAGATCGATGTGTTCAAATGACATTAATCTGTCAAGACTGTGATAGGAATAAACTAATTATTATTATGTTTTTTTTTACATACGTTTAAGAAAATTTTCGAATGACAGAAGATGTCGGCAAAAGTTGCGAAACCTTCGCCACCCCCTACGGCTAAGGATGTTACCAGTCTGCAGGTTTCATTGGCTCAAATGCTGGACCTCGCGTTAGGGACGCCTGAAGTGAGAAACCGACTTGCCTAAACTTCCTTGATGTCGCAATAGTTTACTAAAGCGAGTGGATATGAAACATATTAAAATAGGAACGCCGTTTTCCATTTTCGCGTAGGTCGGAGCTGTAAATTTCAACATTCTCCACAACTTTCTTCACGTGTTGTTACACCAGATAGACCTCAAGTCGACGAGAGTCGAGTACCGTGGTGACGAGGCGGGTCGAATCAAGGTAGACTAAATCGGTCAACTAAATTATTCAAAGTTACTAAAACTTTGCCGTTTTAATTATTACTGTCCCTTGTAATCTTCTTATCGATGCGGTTCACAAGAATTAAGAATTCATTCGTACGATGTCTGTTAATTAAATAACGCTTGAAGGACCAGTTGAAAACTGAATGGATTCTATTTAACACTAGAACTACCGAACAATAATTCCAACGATATGCATTGCTTTGTAATAATAACGAGACTGCGTGTATTAAAGCTTCAAACAATTCACATTGTAAGGTATACGTCATTAACCCCTTGCCTTACAATGACGAATCAGACTCGTGATCAAGATTTCGAGTAGGATCTTCTAAACATATATTTCCTTAATTTTCTTTAAACGGGAATAACATTTTATTTAATTGTTGATCGTACACGGTTATTGAAGAATGAACGATGAGAATTGAATTTGTGTTTGCTGATATTTTCAGACGATGGTAAGTTCGTCGAAGGCTGGCCCAACCCTGTATTTCCAAGAGTACAGCATTATCGACAGCTCGAAGAATGTGACGCAACGACCACCCGTTACCGCCGATGCGAATGTAATCGACGTGGTAGCTGATGGTAAAGCAATAGCTTCGTTGGTTTTTCACTGTTTCAAAAATCCAGTCATTGTAATAATCTCCTCACAGAGCTCGAAGAGAAAGAACCTGCGAAGAGTTCGGCGAGCCCTCCATCGACTGAAGCCGAACAAGGAAAAGGTCCTTTTTCAATGAATTTGATTTTGATTTATTTTTAACTGCTCCATTATTTATTGATTTTGATATATTTAATTTAATATTATCACTATAACTACCAAACCAGTCATTTTCACTGGTCCATCGTTTTTTCTTTCCCTCTTTCTCTTTTTTCTGGTCCCTCGAAATTTTTTGATGTACTTCTTTAATAAAGTAAATGTTAGGATAAGAATTATATGATGTTTTAATAGATGCAGCCTCGTTATTATTACAGAGCAATGTATATCGTTAGATTTATTGTTCGGTAGTTCCAGTGTTAATAATGTTGAAAATTATAACAAGAATGTAATAATATTTTTAAAACCAGAGGATCAGACTGATATGAGGAGGACGAAAGGGTCTAGGCAGAAAGTAGGATCTGAAAACGAGGTGAGGGAAACGGTGATATACGTGGAACCGATTGTCAACGATGTAATACCTTCGGCGCTGGCTTTTAAGCGACTCGAGCAAACTGTGAGCAATTTGAAATTCTACCCAATACCACGCAACATGTTTAAAACTGATTCTTCATCTTGAATGACAAATACGTGTAGGTGTACGAGCTTCAAAAAAAGTTTCAAGCACTCGAGGAGTTGTCAACGAACGCAGACCTCGTTGAACGTCTGAAAGGCAAACGGACAGATCCTTTGACCGATCTCTGGAACGTCATTCATATCACGAAGAGATTGGACGCCACTGAGCAAGGTATTGATAAGGTACATCTTCCCATTATTCTCTTCCCTAATCTCCTAACAAGTCTATTTTGTCTGGGGGGGTCCTGATCCAACAATATATTTCTTTCCACCCAAATTCCCAAATTGCAACGCTTTAGTTTAAAACACTAAAAATAATGTATTAGTATTACAGTTATCGTCGATTATTTAGTCGTGCAACGTTAATACATGACGATGCATTGCTTGCAGTTGACAACAATGGTGCAGGACGCCTTGAAAGCTGATGGAGTCATCGGGGAGATACCGGAAGTTCCGTCGGAACTCGAGGAGAGATTGATAAACTTGGAGAGCGTTCTCAATAACTTACAGAGCACTGTTCAGAACTTGGAAATAATCGGTAACGTGGCTACCGAGTACGTAGAAGACTCGAAACCGGAAAAGGAGATCGGTCTACAGCCGCGGGTGTCTTTGAGCCAGATTCTAGGCGGTGTAGACATCAAAGAGATGCATGAACGAGTGACTTCGTTGCAAAAGGACGTTTCAAAGATGCGAGACGATTTAAAGCATCTGGAGGAGAAGGTTGCCGAAGTGCAAAACGGTAACATGCTCTGAATGTTATTGATTCTACGCACACAGTCGCATCGATCAAAAGAATTGTTTTAGTCTTCCATAATATGATGAAATTTGCCAATGTCACGATGAAATTTCCATAACGTGTGTAAAATATTATTCTTTGCGCTTTTTAATTACGGAAATCTAAAACTTAACAGTTTTTAAGTACTTCGGGAAGAATTTGAATTTGAAAACGAAATTTTCATTCTAGCACACAGTATTATGAGACTCGTGTGTAATTTAAATAACATTAGTCTTATATTAAATTGGGCATTTATTGCTGAAGAATGGTACCTTATGTTTTATTATAATAATTTATTATTATTATCCATCGCTGGCCAATACTTTTTCCCATCTTTCTGACAGACTCTGGCAGACAAGTCAAACTAGTCTGGAACATTTTTTACAAAGTCTAACACATCTAAATATTATGCCTTTCTATTGTTGGGTTGTTATTGCTAGAAAGTAGAAGTTATTGTAATCGCCTATCTATTTTATACTTACGTTCATTTACTTTTCTTCATAAACGAATAAATAACAATTTATGTATGTTACCACAAAATTATTATATTATATTATTGAGAAATAATTAACAACAGAAGAAGAAAAAGGAAGACATAAAAGTGAAGAGGAACCAGTTGAAGAATCGATTCAGCCAACTGCGCCGCATCCTGGAAGCCTTCAGATGCAGGAAGAGGTTGCGACGAACCGAGAAGAGCCTGTAGACCAACAGGAAATAGACACCATAAACGAACGCATCTCGAAGTTGGAGAGGGCTGTGATCTGTTTGCAGGAGAAAGTAAACAGCGCGCCCATGGCCGGAGTGGCGGAAAACAGCGAGCTTGATGAATTAGTCTCGAAGATTCAGAGCGTGCAGACTGACATGGAAAAATTGAATCAGACCGCTGACCGTCTGATCGACGAGAAAGAGAATCGCGAAGTGCATCTGAATGTGAGTACCACCTTTGCTTATTTTTCTTCAGCGAAGGATTTCTTTGATTGTACAATTTTACTTATTGAACAAAATTTAAGTAATTTTACATAACCTTAATTTGTATAAAATTAAAATCAATTTTTATTGTACAAAATAACTATCTTCTTATAGGCTTTGCTGGAGCAAATAGAACTGCTGAAGACGATAAAAGCGGACAGGGAAGATCTCGAGGACGCTCTAGCTGACAAGGCTGATGCTCAAACAGTGCACCGGAAGGTTTGGCAATGTCATTCAATGTGTCAAGTAGTATATTAGCATATTAAGCGTAGTATATCCCATTTTGGATCTTGCATAGTAAACTAAAGATGCGAATTCGTATAAATAGTGTAATCGTAATAGATACTTCGGATCGTTTAAAAATATCAGTGACGATGATTAATAAATTTCTGGCAGGTTTCGTACGATCAATTCGACGCAGCTTGCGACGACCTCGCTCAAGGTCTGGAGGACGCCATCAACAAGTTAGGGAACCAGGAGTCGGTTTGGCAACAGGCGCTGGACGAAGTGCAGAGAGAGATCGAGGGTAAGGTCGACAAGATAGAAATGACACCTTTGAAGGATTTCGTCAGTGTGAAACTGAAGGCTGTCCAAGACAAGCTGAGAAGCGTTGCTCAAATGAAAGAGGACACCGAAGCTGCTGGAACAAAGAAGCTGCTTCGGTAAATGAATATTCACGAATCGCAGAGGATACCAGCAATTGATCATTTAAATATTCTTTCAATCGCACGCAAATCAACTGTGCCGATTGTTCGACGCGTTCTCAGAGACGTCCAGTGCATATCCTGCGACAAGAACGTAGTCATGAGGACACAGGATACGAACAAAATGAAATTGGAGCCGTTCCCGTGCGGTTTAAGCATGAAGCCGTATCTCACTTACGAGTTGGATCAAGTTCGCAAGCAGAACAGGCGACTGCCTCACAGCAGAAATATGATCCAGTACGAAGCCGCCTTGCAGGAAGAGGCAAAGAAACAGAAATCTGCTCGGTCGGACAAGCTCGTGAAGAGCCCCAGGTAAAATAATAGCAAAACAACATTATTTCCTTAGAATCCTCATCTATCAAGTGTGCAACTAAGTTTCCGAATTTGTTCACTGGCGAACCTGAAAGTCGATGAACTATTATCAATATTGTAGTATCTGGTCGTAGCTCCTTGCTTGCTCTTTCCCAATTTCCCAACGTCTTTTTAGTCTTTGAAATTCTGATCTAATAGAAGAATAGAATTCAAGCATAATTTATTTTTTCTTCGAATGAGTTTGTCATGGTTTCTTGTCTTGTAAAAAGAGTTACATTCGCAGAGATCATCTGTGCAACCGGTACTGTGGAGGAAGTCACACAGTCACGACGCCTCAGCAGAGGGTGATGAGAATGGGTCACTTTATCACTCAATGGGGACCGGAAGTGGTGCAATTGACGGAGGGAATGGTGCAAGGGACAGACAGAAAGATGTATCGAGGTCGGCCAATGCCGGGCAAAAACGATGTTTGCGGGCCTGGGTATTGTCAGGATTACAAGAGCGACCCTAAGCCTCCGGTAATTAGAAAAAGTATTTAAAAAGCTGGCTCAATGAAATGTCACTTGATACTTGTACAATTCAAAATGGTGGCAAAAGGTCCTAGATAATAATGACCAGTATATACTTGAATAAGATTCATTTCGAATAAAAGAAACGTTTGATCGAAAAATGACAAAAATCTCGCAATACTTTTCCGATTATCCAATATTACTTATGTTCAAGTTCAATTTATAATAACTGCCTTTTCATGGCATCTTCTGTAGAAATACTTTTCTAAACAGTTTATTTTAGATACTTTGACAGTGTTTTAGGATGTAGTTTTTATTATGGTTGAACTATAACTAATGGTGTTACGCAGTAATCATTTGGCATTTACAATTCTGCAGGAACGACAATCATCTCAGAGTGTGCAATCTAGAAGAAGTGTGGAGAAACAATCCTCGATTACTTCAAGTAAATTTTTCTACTGCCATCTTTTATCTTCTTCAATAACTCCCCCTAAAATAACATGTTTATTATCTTGATTACCTGGTCTGTCCGTTGACAATGAAAGATCCACCACCAATATCTTTCTGTATTCATCTAATGCAATATTTCACGTAGAATTAATATTTCATATAGAAAAGAGAAGCTCGAAATCGATGTCCAACAGTGTAATCAAAGAAATGCCGTCTCCGGAACAGGTAAATCTTATAAAACAAATAAATACACAGAATAATATATGAATAACACTTTCATATTTTTAACGACAGGCGTTAGAACCTCAGAAAGCTGAGTCGGAGGAACACGAAGCGGAGGAAACGCGTCGTGGTCGACTCTATTCAGATCAAATTATTCATTACGAAGCCGACGAGGAAGAAGCCGAGGAATACGAATAAAGAAAATTTTATTTCATCTTGAAAATCTATATATTCTACGAAACTCTTTTTAAAACCAGACCAACAATTTTCAGACTATATAACAAAACGATCAATGTTGTGTACGATGGATATACGAAAAGTATTTTCTAACTATACCTAAGCAAATATGGGAGAAACTGTTAATTTTATACGTACCTGAAGAATTTGTGCACGACTGTTTTTTTTACTGGAACTACATATTTGATAATACAACTTCTAATTGAAATGAATATAAGTTAATGTGATTTGATTATTCACTGGCAAATTTAAAAGTCGATGAACTATTATCGACTAGCCCAGACCTTGCAGCATCAGATTATCGTTTGCTTCAATCTCTGCAAAACTATCTTGATGGTAAAAAATTGGATTAAAAAAAGAACTGAAAATAACTCGGCCACATTTTTAATCGATAAACCACAGTAGTTCTATTCCGATGGGATTGTGGTTCTGCCCCAAAAATGGCAAAAGGTCATAGATAATAATGACCAATACATACTTGAATAAAATTCATTTGAAATAAAAGAAAGATATAATCAAGAAATGACAAAAATCTCTCGATACTTTTCCGACTATCCAATACATTCTAATTTATCTGTTAATCTGACTACAGTTTAACCTCCTAGGCACTATACGCCACTATAGTGGCTTTCGCGGATGCCATCTCTCTGAACGACTCAATACTCAATTGTATTATTAATTATTAAAGTAAATTGTTAAAGTCAACATACGTGAAACATATCTTTAAGAAAAATTATAATTTTATAATCAGACTAGAGATTTACAGATCAACGTAATTCGCGTTGAACTTTGCCTTACAGAGAAATAGCCCCGCGTAAAAATTCAACCGTGCCTAAGAGGTTAATTTTAACACGTTGAATGCCATGCCAATATCGTGTACTTCGCGCATGTTTCATTAGTTCCATTCGTGGAAGTGGTCAACGTTATTGAAAACAATTGTTAATTATTAAATAATAAATTGGTCACCTCGTAATACAATCCCGTTAATTCCTGCAGTAATAAATTAACGTTCGTTGCTACTAATTTTACGATGATCATTCTTAAACAATGCAATAGTGCCGGTCACCGGTGACCACCACGGCATTCAACCTGTTAACCACTTGCGCTGGCAAGAAATTCACCGACTCCTGTATCAGAACGGTCCAGTGTAATTTATATTTAAAAAAGAAAAAGATTTATATTTTCTAAACGAATTTATTCTTCACCTAGGACTTTTAATAGTACTTTTAAGGGAATATAGAGCATCGATTGATTATAAAATTATATAAATATAATTTCGTCGTTTTTGTTTCTGTGACAATCGCATGACGATGTACATACCACGTCGTTGGCGATTCTGTGAGAGAAGCATTACGACGTGCGTGGCACGTCTTTCCAGCGCAAGTGGTTAAACCTCTCGCGATAAGCGAGCAGGCCTGCGTTACAGTTCCGAGAATCGGTGGAATGATCGTGTGAGACTGGTTCTTTTATTAAATGTTTTATTATTAAGAGGGAATTTCGGAGTACACAAGACTATCTAGTGAAGTCGATTTGGAACATCGGTGGTCTGTCATGCTAAAACAAAAATACTGGATCGCACCACGCGCATGCGACCACACTAGATCGCTCTTCGTTATTGCACATCACACCGTTCGAGATCCGTTTCACATAAAGGAGTGTACACAGCGCTCTCGAATGTATAATTATATATGTATGTATATCGGACTTATTCGTATATCTCGATCGCTCCCGCCGCGCGCGTTAGCGTCAACCTATATAAAGGACTTATATACGGTAATATTCGATGATATTACTGTATACTTGTTACTTGTTCTTTTTTTGTTTGTTTGTTTGTATGTATATTTATATATATGTATATATTTATTTTTCGTTTTTATTTTGTTCATGTGTACGTATATCAGGCGTATACGTCGGAACTAAATGCTACGCCATATAAATTTTAAGGTACAGGAAGTATCTACAAGTTTTAGGTTTATCTACCACAAAATTTTACGACTGTTTTCGTACCTCTCGGATGATTTTATTCGATTTCACTGGTGATTACCGTTAATCTACATACGTTCTCTAATACCTAAGAAGATTACCATGAATTTACCATACTAGAATCCTACT
This sequence comes from Agapostemon virescens, assembly GCA_028453745.1. NCBI lineage: Eukaryota > Metazoa > Arthropoda > Insecta > Hymenoptera > Halictidae > Agapostemon > Agapostemon virescens. The sequence continues at coordinate 13,566,503 of CM052099.1, forward strand.
ACGGGTCAAATCAACGGTGTACACAGGGGGAGGGGTGGGGGCGGGTAGGACTATCACGCAAGATCATTGGCTTAACGACAAAATTGCAATAAATAGAATGTCAAATAAATATATTTATATATATATATATATATATAGATTATACTTTTTTTTTCTTCGTTAGGAGGGGGACAATATAATGTCTTAAACGTTAACATGGATATGCATTATTGATTACAGTTAATAATACTGACAGCTTAAAGTACAACGTGTATGTTCCTATAAGTCTGTCTGTGTACGTGTAAATGTGTACTCTGTGAATGTGTTTGTGTGTGTTTGCGTTGGATGTGTGTGTCCTGTGAAACTAAGAGGAAAGAAACGGTAGTGAGTGCCAAGATGAACGAAAATGATTTGGTAATCAGCGTAACAGAACGAACGTTATAATATAGAATTCGATGAGAGGTGCAACAAGGCTCGGATTAGAGCAACGATTTACCGCGGCTTGGCGTTTACGAAGTCGTTTAATGTCTTTCTTTATAAATTTTAATCGGTGGTTGATTCTATCCGGACCTTAATCACCGTTAATCGGCGTTCAAACGGAATCATTTGCTTTCTAGAGCGAAAAATGTAATGTAGTGTTCCTTGTATCGTTACGCTAATTCGGATTTCGTTAAGGGTCGCGCGAAATGACAAAGTACTGAGCAGAATTCTAATTTTTTAAAGTTCAACAAAGTCCCTCCGCTTCTTTCAAGCAATAACTTTTCGGAATTTAAAAATGATAGTCCTCGTGTTAACGTGCGTTCACACGCAAAAGTGTTTCACGAAGAACATTTACAAACGCGATGGTTACAAATAATCTAGCATCGACTATAATGATTGAATACAGAAGAAGAAATATGTCTGTTTAATGGAAAATGTATTCTTTCGTTCCACGCTTACCGCGTAAAAATTGCTGTGAAAATATTAACAATTCACCCACCGGAAGCCTATTATTAGGACTTTCAATAGTTGCACTGTAACAAACTGCTTTTACATTGTAATTTTTACGGAACCTATTAGATAACGCCACTGTGAATGTCATGTTGATTTAACACGTTGAATGCCACGCGAATTTTGCATGCTTCTCACAAGTTTCATTTATAGAAATGATCAGCGTTATTTAAACAGCATTGAACATTAACGCAGTACTGCCAAAATTAACCAGATTATGGTACGAGGTGAAAAATTTAATTTTTAGTAACTAACAATTTTGTTAAATAATGATAATCATTTTTAAAAGATGTAACGGTGAGGGTCACCGGAGACTCGCGTGGCATTCAACGTGTTAAAATAAAAATTACTGTCAGCGTTGAAAGATCTATTGAAAGGTTTTCAAGTTTAAAAATTTTGAATCATGCACAATGGATTTTGAAAAATTCTGAAATACTCGCCGGTCGGTAAAATGTTAAGAAACTGATAAGCAATTGTAACAAATGGCTTAGGACTTGGAATAATAATATCTAATTATGCGTCTAAGTTTCTTGCATTTCACGAACGGAAAAGAGATGAATTCGCTTTGGCAAAGATCAGTAGTACAGATTTGCTTTTCCTCAGTATACGTTCATTAATCGTCGTCGAAAAGCAGAGAAACAATTCGAGGTTCTATCGACACGGGGCACTCGCTACTAGTCTGTCTAACACGTTTCTACGAGAAAGTGAGAAGTAAAATATCCTCGGTTTACGCGTCCGCCCAGCATGATCGGTGAACAAAAATAGTTGGGCGGATCGCCGGACAGCGAATCGAAAATCCTTACCGCGAAATTAATTATTGTAACACCACGGACGTCTCTCGTGTTTCGCGAATGACCGCGCCTCGTTGCTGGCTACCGAAAACTCTATCTCTCGTTACAGCGACTTACATGCTTACAGTTAGTGTTTATGCTATTTTACTATTACCGGTAAGTTGTATCATATTTATTATTAATTGTTATTACTACCGCTATCAATATTGTTATTTTAATTTAGTATCAATTAGCGTTTATTATCAGTTACCATAATCGTACGAGAATATTGCACACAGCGACCAACAGACACGGATAAAGGGAACTAAGTAACAGATCACAGGTAAAACTAGGCTATCTCTGTAACAAATTCATATCACATGAAAAAATATGTATCGGTTGCCTCTTCTCACACGGAAAATCTCCCACAAAAATAAGAGACTGTCGGACGGATGACTCGGTTGGCGAGCCATCGATGATTCGGAACGGCTGACATACGTGCACCCTTCGACCCTGATCGCATTTATGTCTTTTTCTCTTCTTCCAAACACGCCTCGTCCCTCTCATCTCTCGCTTCCGGTCAACCTGGACGATAAATAATTCATTTCCGCGTCCACAAACCAGTTCTCTCTCTCTCTCTCTCTCTCTCTCTCTCTCTCTCTCTCTCTCTCTATCTATCTCTCTCGTTCTCTCTCGCAATATCCAACTGAATGCAAAACACGTCGATCGACACACGCTCTGGTCCTGAGCCCTAACTGCCTACCAACGAATAACTAAAACGCTGACTAAATGATTACGATTAGCAGTAATGTGTTTTGGCATTGTAACCGCGGCCAACCCGCCGCGGCCGCGGTCATCGTTCGATCCATTCAAATTCATTCAAATATATTTGATTCGTTCGATCGATCCGCTCGCGTCGCTTTTTCTTTTCTCGCTTAAACGCGAAACACGACCGAGCCGACTCTCTCTCTCGCTTTCTCTCTTTCTCTTCTTTGGCTTCCAGCTCCGTTTGTAGAGGCCGCGCGCGCGCACACGCTCGGCTCAGCTACGTGTGTATTTATATCTAAGTACGCATTATCTCACACCCCATTAGATTATCCGCTTGTAAGACAACGAGTCTGATCCCTTCGATAGCTTCTTATGTGAAACCCGTGGCCAGTCCACGGGCACAAGGAACAACCATTTTGTAAAGCTCTTGCGACAACCCCCGTGCTCATCCGGCTCTGTACAGAACGCTCTTCGTCGGTACTCCTAAACTTTTCGACGTTTCGCAAGGTGGACTCACGAGGAAGCTGACTCGATTAGAAAAATTAAATGTTTGCCGAAATTAACCCGGATCGTTTGTTTAACACTTTGACTGCCATGTCACCCATATATGGGTGACAGAATTAGTTGTCCATGTTTAAAAATAAATTTGTACGTTAATACATTCGTTGCATTCAATTTAGTTGATATACGAAGAATACAAGAAGGTTGATAGACAACTATATGCCGTACATTGAAAGTTTTCAATCGTTGCTTTATTAAATACATTAATTTGATTTTATTGAATTTTTAAGGTCTTCAGTTCGGCAGTTAACGTGTTAACATGCTGACTGCCGAGCGAATTTTATCTACTTCAGACGCATTTCATTTGTTTCGTTCGTAGAAGTGACACGATTAGAAAAATTAAATGTTTGCAGTTCGAAGTTGCAAGTTCAAGAATCTTCTTGTTTCTATTCAACAGATTTGCTGTAATTATATAATCGCATTCTTTTACAGTGTTGTGCACTCTGATACAATTGTTGCGGAGAATTTTATTTTCAATACGTTCCTGCTACAAACATTGCAAGACATGCATTCTATCCGCAACTGGTAATTTGTAGAATATAGTTGAAATTAGAATAATCTAAGGCAAAAGACGATATTTATCTTTTTCATAAAATGCAGAATGATAAATTTACGCCTTTTAAACATTTTCACGGATGCAGGCTCTATTCGCAAATTTTTGTTCCACTGTGTTAAAACATTTCATTTTTAAATTTGCAGAATGTAGTCGAAATTAGAATCATTTCAAAGGACAATATTAATTTTTTTTTCATAAAATGCAAACAGCTAGCATATTTTGAACATTTTCACGGATGCAGGCTGTACTTGCAAATTTTTATTGCAGTGTGTTAAGACACTGCAGAATGCAATCGAAATTAGAATCATCTCAAAGGACGATATTTATCTTTCTCACAAACTGCAATTCTGTCAAATGTACATATACTAAAAGTTTACATGGATGCAGTTCCTATTTTCAAATTTTTACTTCAGGAACCAATTGTCGGATTGAATCGACTGTTTCGTTTATCTCAATCGTTAAGGTTTAGCTGATAACAGAATATTTCTTCGAACGAAGAACGAAATCTGGTTTTCCTAATCGAGGCAGTTCCCTTGTCAGCATTTCCTTGCGTACGTGTCGTTTTTATTTTCTCAGTTTTCTCTCTCTCAGATTCTTTCTCAAAGCCACCCCGTATCTACCAATCACGTGCAAGAATGGAAATTCCGTATCCGCTAAATAATCTCGTGAAAATAAAAGTCGCGCTAGATAGGTTCGCTATCGTGATTCTTTTAACATTTCGGAGGAAGACGAGACAAAATCCAACATCGAAACACTTCCCATCCTCGAATTCGTCGTTCCGTACTCGCGATCTCGACAGTTTCCGATAAAATCGATCGTTCTCCATACCCGGGCTATAAAGCAATGATCGGCGAACGAACACCGATGTAATCGTAAAGAATTCAGGCGAACGAATTACGAATCTCGAGGTCGCTCGTTCTAAACCTACAGAAACTTCTCACTGATTTGTACTGTATTTATTCCCATGAATGTATACAGGATGGTCTAACCCTGGAACCTGAAATAACTCCATTTTGAACATCGTTTGTGGATAAATATGTTTGCTTGTAAATTGACGATACTATACCAAAAGCATCCATGATCCTTCGAGGTGCTTTCCAGAATTATCAACCCAAATTATCGCACGTCTCATAAACTGCATTTTAGAACTGTGCAATTGTTAATGTACGCATTGTTACACACCTTTTCCAAGATATAATTGTGTGCAAGAAAACATTAAACATTAAGCTATAAAAAACTGAAATCCACAGAAATTGAAATAATTTAATTTATAAAACAAATACTAAGTATCTTTCTGAATTCATGATATTAACCGTTCAATGGCGCCTTTCGGGCGACATTAAAAATTGCCACACTATTATTCAAACAATTTTCAGATTATTATGTTTGCACTTAAGAAGTTACACGTGCGAGTAGCAGCCATAAACTTTTCGCGCGAAAGGAAATTAACCAAGTACAAAAGAACAATTTTAGGTTTAATAAAATATCAAGCATTATAAATAAACGTGTATATCGATGAAAGCTAGCAGCAGTTTACCTTTATGCATAAATAATTTCTGGTTGGTGGAAGAAATTTTATTAACTTAAAAATCTTCGTACACTCTGTCACGTTTCATAGATTCTACTAGAATTCAGACTGCTCGCCGTTACGAGTACACACGTTGCTTTTTCAATCTGGAAAAAGCTAACTGGATTTTGTTCATCGATACTTTCAGGTAATATTAAAGAAGAATGGAGACATTTCAAGTTCGAACGTTAGGTGACCCACTCTGCGCAGTTCCAATTTGTCGACTTCGTTTTTCCACGTTTCGTCGCTCATCTCGGAAGCTCGGAATGTTTTGTGGGTAGCGGTCTCGTAAAACGCGAGACGGGAACAAAAAGTATGGAGATTTCATGGAAGTACGATGTGTGTGTTAATTGCTCGGTACCCTATGTTCTCTGCGGAGTAACAATATCTCTCTTCTGTACATAGACGAGTTTCGCGATTCGCGGACAGGCCGCGTCGCGCCTCGGAACCGCGAATCCTTCACCGGACACCGTGTTATGGCGTCGATTTCGTTCTTGGTTAAACATGAGACATCAAAAGTTTAGGAGCGCCTTAAACGGCGCTACGATAAATGCGCTACAAAAGCTGTGCTATGACCGGATGCAGAAGACACATGTGCTCGGCGCCGCGTATCGGAAGACGGTTCACGCTGAAGTGCCGGACCATTTCCGGTATACTCTCGAACGGCTTGCTGAACTGGCCCAATATATACGCGTTCAGCTCGTCGTTCTTCTGGATTCGCATGTGCATGAAACCGCGTGCGCTTCTGCAAACAGAAAAGGACACATTAGTCGTATAATTGAATTA
>CM052099.1:13572979-13612011 GCA_028453745.1 Agapostemon virescens
AATGAAAGACAATTTTAACATTAACATTTCGCAATTGATATAAATATTTTTAGTTATTGGCAATACAAATAAGTCTCCGCCGTTTGAAATCTGTTAGCGCAAATAGTAAGTTATGCTAGTGTTAGATGTAAAATATTAGCGATCGTGTATCAGCGTCGTATATTTTTTGAAAATGTCGAATTTTGAGCGGAAGTCATTTGCGGGAAGTTCTAATTTACTTCTTTAATGCAGAAGAAATCTGCATGATTAACATTCGTAAATTTATTAAATATTGTATTGTTTCTGTCATATATGCATGAAGTCGAGGATCCAGTAATTTCTAATAGCAACGAGTAATACAAATAGCCAATTTAAACGTTGATTTCGATTTTCTGAATTAACGAACATCATTTTCCGCATTTAATAGTTCCACATTGCACGGACTCTAAGCGACGGTCCCCTTAACCTCGCCGATAACTGGTTGTGGTAATTAATTTTCGAAAATGTTCCTTGGGAAAAAGCAACGGATGGTAGGTAGTAGTACAACTTACTTCAAGGATAAAGAGTAATCCTGTTTGGTTGATTCGCTGTTCCTCACCAAATAACTTCCTTCTCTCAGAAGTCGTAGGACAGCTTCCGCCTCGATTCTCGTGATGGATCCGTGGTACCATCTGCAACGAAACGAACAAACTTTTATCTGCTTCGAGCGATGGCAGTCGCTTGTAAAGTTTCACCGGATACATTAGACACTCTCTCTCTCTTGGGGTTTGCAAACCAGTGTATTCAAAATGAAAGGGCAACACACAAACAGAATATATGTGAATGTACATTACGCGAAAAATGTAATGGAAGCTTATCCAAGCGATCGAGTAATTTGAAGTGGAAAGCTTTGGGTATTCACTGCTTTTCACAAATTTTCCAGAGTAGCAGAAACAAAAGTTATCGAATAATTTAATGGAACGTAGGTAATTATAACGAGATGAAAATATTCGATATTTATTTCTTGTACGAATGCTTGCGATTGTCGAATGTGATAATAATAATAATAATAATAATAATAATAATAATAATGATATTGTACCGATGAAGTATTTACATTAAACATGACGACAATTTCAGGTTAATTGATAGTCGGAACACTGCGAGATCGATAGTAGACAGTTAATTCCGTGCTGATGATCAATATTTACTGCAAACACAGACAGTGAGTCACGGTTTGTACATAGCTGTATTTAAAAGGTCGTGCCTTTTACAAATTATCGTTTAGTTTAACGTTCAATCAAGAATTTCCACCATTGCGAATCTCACTATAGCAAATTACACTTGTAGAAAGCATTAAAAGTAAGTTTAATTAATTATCTCTTATTCATACAAACCTATATATAAAAATTCAATGTTTATATACTCGATCATTTGTAATAAAAGATTTTTGCAATTACTTTTCAAAGGGGTTAGCCTTTGCTATCTACGGGTCAAGAGAGGTCAAAAATGGCAAAAGGTTATACATAATAATGGCCAATATATACTTGAATAAAATTCATGTTGAATAAAATAAAAATCTCTCAATACTTTTTCGGCTATCCAATATTTCACAGAATTAAATTTGTCATAAATATCTTTGGCGCATAAAATAAAGACGTGTCTATGCATGTATCGAAGTTATCACGTTGAATGCTATGTCAGTCCCTGGGGACTGGCGGTATCAAATTTACAAATTAATATGTTATAAATAATTCATATAATATTAAGAAATATTCGCACTATTTCAATAGATTCGATTGAAACGGAAAAGCACAAATGTGCTAAGCAAGTCTTTCGCTTATGCACAGTTGCATTATTTCCGTTACAAAAGTAAATAAAATGTGACGCGAAAGCTAAACAAAATGGCTCCGCATCCAACGTGTCAACCCTTTGGCCTACGAGTTATTTTACAATACCGGTGACTAGATTTTCTTTATCCTCCGCGAAACGACAAAAAGAAAAGTGAAATTTGTAATTACCGCGTGCATAACTATTCTCCACCGATCGTATGCGATCAGAGATCAAGTAGAATGTAATTTCGGTTTAAAGTAAATTAAGGAAACACATGTTTAAAAGATTCCCTTCGAAATCTTGAGTCTGACTCGTTGTTGTAGGGCAAGGGGTTAAAACCGATTTCCAAGTAGCTGGCAGCTGCAAGGAACCGGCTAAATTGCGGAGATAATTCGGGAAAGTGCAGAAGCTGTGTTCGGGGGCAGGGGGCAATAAATTCGAAGGACGTACCCTTGTCTCTCGAGAGGGAGGTCGACGTCGACGAGGTCGGCGGATCCACGGGCGGCGCTAATCTCCAATGGCAATCCGAGGCTCAGGGCTCCGGGTTTTTTCGGCGCGATCAGGACCGCGCTCCCAGCGCTGCTCGTCCCGTTCCCAGCATCCAGATTCAGTGTCATCTTCGGACGCGCCAGACCGCCGCCTGAAATGAGTCATGCGACAGTTAGACGCCGCGAAATTCCCAAAGGGGGACAAGCAACCATCGATTATACGTATACGCGTAACAGACGCGTAGCAACGGAGGAACGGCCCTCGCCTCGACCCGTCTCGGCCCGGAATTTTATGGGCCACCCTGGTAATTGGAACAAATCGGGACCCCGGTCTCTCGCTAAGATTCACGGCGACAGGAACCAAACTCCCGTCGATACGTAATGACAGATTTTCAGAAGGGGACCATGCGGAGGGAAACCGCGTCGTCGCGACGACAGCCCGGAAGTTTAATGGCCGTCGTCGAGGGCCGTTCTCCCTACTCCTTAGCTCCACGGGAAACAGAATTGGGACTCGCGAATGGATCTTCTCGCGCATTCACGGGTCATAAAAGTTTCGAGAAATCGTGTGAGACGTTTGGAATACTTTTTCCAACCGGTGATTCATTCTAGCATAGATTCTAGGTGATCTTTCCTTCGGGATTCCGCTGGTCCAGAAGAATTTGCATAAGTGTCCGCGGAGTGCATCGAGGAAGTCGTAAAGAATACTTTCTAGCTTTCGCGTTGGAGGACCGGAAAATTATTCTAGATCTTTACGACTTTCGACCTATTACTTGCTTTTATCAATTTTCGTTCTTCGAACGAGATATTAAGGGTGTTATATAAGGATGGCGGAACGTCCTTGCCAAAATGGCGGCGGGAGGATGGTTGTTAGGTAAAGTTTAAAGGTATTGTAATAGGGATGTTACGACTAATGGTGTTCGATATTTAAGTTAGTAATTTAAGTAATTTAAGTGTTTAAGTGTAAATAACTTTGTAAAAATTTAACCAAACGACTTGACGTTTCTGGAGCAACCGGAAGCCATCGTCTGGATGAACTTCTGCCATAACTCGCCCTTTTGGAGAACTTTGAATTATACATTCATCTGAGAACTATTATTTGAAACAATTTTTATATCGCTATGTTTGCATTTAGGAAGTTGGTAAAAATTGAAATGTTACACGTACAAGCAATAGTAATAAACATTGTATCCGTGAAAGAAAATTGACCATGTATTAGGTTGACCGGAAATCGATTATTTATCGATTCGTTTTAATATACAGTGGCTCACAGAAGTATTCGAATACTCTTTACATCTAAATAACTGTTTTAAGACTGTACCAAACGTCTTAACTTTTCTTGAGCAATTAGTTGCATTAATTTAATAAATGATATGCGAAATAAATTTTGTAAATATTGTAATAAAACACCAATAAAAAAGAAGCTTTTTAAACATTTTTTATTTGAGCCCTTATTTGAAAATTTTAAAGACGCATCTGGTAGATCTATGATAGCTATACATAGTATATATACATAGTACATAGTATAAATACTGCACACTTTTCGTACTTTAGGCGATTCACATTTCAAACGTCACTGAAACAACTTCAACTCAACTAAACCGCTTGTTTGTAAATCCATATTATTATTGTAAGAAAAACCAGTATGTCGAAATTATTAAACTCAGTTCTGCATACTAACAAGTCGTGTGTCTTTATAATATTATTTGTACCAACCATACACATCGAGCCTTGTTAAGTTAAGCGCTCGAAGCGCAAGGATAAATATAAAACGTTCTTACAAAACGATTTACTATTCGTCCGCTCAAAACAGCAGGTTTTGTGAAAATGTCGGTAGTTGCTGGGTCAACGATTGACGAGTCGAAGTTGTTCGAATTAATGCAGCAATTGATGTATCCGTTAAACCGATAAACCGGTCAATAGAATTCAATCTGAGAGAAGACGTTTTCCATGTAACAACCCTCGATCGGCAGACGATTGACTTTAGGACGAGGGGTAATTGTGTCAGCGATAATCGAGCTCTCGGGGCAAGAACTCGATAAATACCTGTCGAGAAATATTTCCGTCGAGGCGAAACAATCGGCCGTGACTTTGGCCGCGACTTTGTCGAGATATGATAATGGGGCACGTCTCGTTCACGACAATGGACAAGCCTGAGTGCTTTCACTTAGCAAAAGCAATACAATCGACATTCCTCCCTTGTATTTTTCCCTTTACCTCTCCTCCGACCCCCTCCTTCAAACCAGGAAGACGTTTCGAGCGATTCAAAAGTTTTCGGGTTGCGCCACTTAAGATTTCCGCGGAAATTGCGGGTATTGTTTCGCTGTAAACAATATGACTCTGGAAACGAGGGACGACAGGCCAATCTCGCTTTTCGCGGGTGCCGGGATCAGCCTCGACTTAATTCCGCATCCCGTGAGACTAAATTCCACGTTCAAATGCAATTATCCTTCATAAATTCGATATCCCGAGACTCTGTTTATTATTCGAAAGTTGGATCCGGCGAAGCTGAAAAATTATCCGACGAAGAAGCATTTACGAAATTCGGAAACGCAGTTGAATGCGTTTAACACTCCGACTGTGGTGCTCGTGTCTATTTTGATACAACGAAATCGTTACTTGAATCCACAGTTTCGAGCGATTGAGTTAAACGAATAATTTTTGTGTTGGGATCAGCAGAAAGATTAATGTCTCTGAAAGAAGAGAACTCCAGGAATCTCTTATTACACCTCGTACATTTTTTAACACCTTGTATATTGGTTACATAAAGCTGAGAAAATAAACAATGCTCCTGCAGTTAATAGTTTCACGTAACGAAAATTTATAAATAATTTCTCTTTAAAATTTCAACGGTGGAGTCTGCATCTGTTTTCATCCACTGTGTCAAAATTGTCATTTAGTTGCACGGTTTCGAGCGATTTAGTTAAATGAATAATTTTTGTGTTAGGATCAGCAGAAAGATTAATGTCTCTGAAAGAAGAGAACTCCAGGAATCTCTTATTACACCTCGTACATTTTTTAACACCTTGTATATTGGTTACATGAAGCTGAGGAAATAAACAATATTTCTGTAGCTAATAGTTTCGCGTAAAGGAAATTCATAAAAATCATCTGCATAAATAATTTCTCTTTAAATGTTCGAGAAACAACTAAATATTAAATGATCAACTCGTGTTAAAACATCAAACGTGTCGAGTATCGCTGAAATGTTTTCGGAGGAATGATTTTAAGAACCAGTTCGCTTTGGTGGGATTTTCAAAGTGTGCTCAACTTTAACGAAAGAATGACGAAAACCTGTTCTCACAGTATTTTAAGCGGGAAGAGGTATTTCAAAATGCATGTATAATGCACAGTGACCCGAATGTGCTGAATAAAACGCTGCAGAGTTTAACGGAGCAAGCAATTGGAGTCATTAAAACGTTTCGGCGAAGGTCGCGTTCCTCTACGAATTAGCAGAGTAGTATACTTTCTTTTTTTTTATTTAACAGATCCATCGCCTTTCCTCGAAGCTAAAACTTCCAAAATATCGATAGAACATTTATACATTGATCGGTGCATTCTGATTGGGCAATGCCCTTTTGTTGCAATTACCAGAAAGTTTGCACGCTCCGATGAGAGAAGACTTAGACAATAACGCGTGCATCAGATTTAAGCATTGTTTAAATAATTTATTTAAGAATTTATAGTTAATTTAGTACATTATCTTATTTGGTTTCACGTTGTTAATCACCTATTATTTTATTTCAACAGACAAATAATTTTCCTTTGGATTATTTCGTTATTTAGAATTAATTAAAAATAATATACTTTCATTTTGCATTTAATTTAACCAGTCTTTTAAATAAAATCTCAAATACTTTCTAATTCTATCAGCATCGTCGACTGCGTTTTCACTATACAATGAATAATTCAGCATTAACAATTGATTAGTATGCATCGTCGTACAAAAATGGCAAAAATAAATTTTTATTGTATTCGATAGTTAATAGAAATTTTTGTATTGCGAGTATAAGTGTCTGTCAATTGTTTATCGACACGATTATCGAGCTCTTAGACACTATGCGCCACTATAGTGGCTTTCGTGGATGCCATCTCTCTGAACGTACCATACTCAATTGTATTATTAATTATTAAAGTAAATTGTTAAGGTCACCATACGTGTATCACATCTTTAAGAAAAATTATAATTTTATGATCAAACACTTCATTCCAATGTACACGTGTAGAGAACAGCATTATCAATCACACATTGCAGTGCTGTATCGTTAACACGCAATTCGCATTGAACTCTGCCGTACAGAGAAACAGCCACGCTTAAAATTCAGCCGTGCCTAAGAGGTTAACAGTTAAACAACGAAGATGATATTCGCCTAAAATTGTTTCGGACCTGCGTCGAGTTTATTTTCACAGCAACGGAGGGGTCTGGCTCGCTTGGACCGCTCATCAAGTATTTAGAAATTCCGGTAACTACATTTTTCGAGGCTGCCGCGAAGCGTGAGCGTCAATATTATTACGTACCCCAACGAACCTCCCCGAAACTTCGGAGGGATGATAATCGACGGTAGGGTCCGCCGCTTGGAAGAAAGTGCCTCTGCGGCCGCGAGGGTAATTTCATTTGTTGGGCGCAATCTCTTAACGGCCGACTTTTGGAAGGTCGCATGATCCAGGTACCACGGAATTGCCCTGACAGGTGTAACACCGTGTTACCTTTCTTCGTGGCTAACGCGTCCCGAGCGTTTCTCTCCTGGCCGCTACCAACGAGATCCGCTTGATACATTATGTATGAGCGTGCACTTTGGGAGTTCAAGTCATCGACTTTCTTCGGAACATGATGCAATAAACGTTCCTGGCGGTAACGCTCCGTTTTAATACCGCACCTTCTCGCGCCTTCTTTGGCAGCGTTTCGACACTTCATATCGAGACTCTTACCACTGCCAGAAGCTTTCAACCGAGTCGGCACACTTTTATGTTTCAGACATTGTATACCGCTTTTAAGGTTACCGAGTCATGAGCTTTCTTGTTGAAAGCATTGCAGGCATTTGTTTAAGGCAAACGGACGTACCATCGCGGTCCGTCAACGACCGAGGCGACGGGCAATCTATGGGTTAGGTTGATGTTGTTACGATATAACGCATCGTTAGATGTAGTACGAATACATACAATTTCCCTTAGATTTAATTTACGCACCCGGTATATTTTAAACGAAGACATTTCTACTTTTCCACTGTTTTAAATCGCCGACATCTCCCCCGCAGCCATCTTGTAACTACCTGCGATCGCGCCGTGCGATTAAGTCACCGTCAACCCTGATTGGTACGCTAATGTATGGTATTTTTTAAAACATAGTTCATTTCCTTTCGTGAGTATAAAATTTATTACTATTACTCGTACGCGCAACACTTTAATTTCTACCGATTTTTTAAACGCAACTATAGCGATGTCAAAGTTATTTTAACTAACAGTATGGCAATATTTAGTGTCGCCTCAGAGGCGCCATTGGAGTCCTGAGTTAATATCTTTCATACTTTTCGAAATATTCGGTTAGAAAATTTTCAAATGAACACCCTTCGTACCAGAAATTTAATTTAGTCCTTAACCTAAATTAAACGTTTGAATTTTATGCTTTAACGTATTAAAAACAATAAGTAAAATAATTTTTACATCGCTATGTCTGCGTCTACCAAACTGGTAAAAATTTCGCTGTTACAAGGACGAGTAGTAGTTACAAAATTTGCACAAGAGGAAATGAATCATGTGGAAAGAGAATTTTCTAAAACCGAAAAAAATCTTTAATTTTGGAGGAAAAACAGTTTCGAGTGCAAAGGAGTAATAGACCCGGTCGGTAAAGTGTTAACGAGCTTCGAAGCTCGTTTCGAAGTGTCGCACGCACACTGCCGCGCGATTCGGCAAGTTTTTCGCTGGAGATGCAGAAAATTGATAGCAACGGCTGTTGAAAAACAACAGACTCCGGTCGCGTCTGAATTATTCATCCGACTGTTTGCTCGCAAACGATCGCCAGGCTTTCCTCCGGCGCGAAGGTCGACGACATAAATCGCCGGCGTGCACGCAACTGCGAAAGAAAGACCGAGAACGTTCTTTTCCGGTTCATCCGACGCGGCGTGCGTTTCCAAGCACGGTTAAACATTGATGACGAGAAGGCAGCCGCCCACTACTCTCCGAGATTGGCCGTGTCTGTATTATTAAATTTAATCCGACGGGCACGATTTATCCGCACGAATTTCGACCCGCGCTGCTTGCGTACCTGTGGCTTTGATGGACCGCATCCTGTCGATATAAGTTCGCCTAAAATCTTTCTCCCCTTCTCCATGCGACTGCTACCGCCCAAAACGATCCAAGTCTTACCTGGTTCGCAGATACAACTGCGAAAACCCGCGGAAATTTACTAAAACCATGTTTTTCAGCTTTCGATAACGGACACACGTAAGAAGGTTGTAAAAAGCAACTTTCAGCGTTTCCACGGATGTTCTCATAAATTACTTTAGGATACCTGTAGCATCTCTTAGTAATATTAGATAGATAGCTATACTAGAGGACTGTTGAGCTTACTTTTCTAAATAAGAATATGAAACGGGCATTTTTATACAGTTTATACACAAATTTAATGTCTGAAAATTATTTAAAATATTTTATTCGAAGTATTGGCCACCAGTAACTATACATTTTCCCATCTCTCTGACAATTTGTGGATGCCACACCAAAAAGACTGTTACTCTTTCGAGGCAAACCAGTCATCGAGCCATTTTCGATGTTTATCGTTGCCCTTAGTGTTTTTTCGTTAATCTTTGTTGCTCTTTGTTGTTCTTCGATGTTTATCGTTGTTCTTCGTTGTTCTTCGTTTTTGGTACAAAAATATTAAAAATAAAAATGAATCGGCACGAACTTTTAGGACAACCCAATAGATGCCAGTGACTGTATATCCCCGCGATGTTGTAATACTACTCGCGCGATTTGTACATTTCGCAGTCGTCATCCGGATGGCGTGCCCATGGAAATTCTCTCCCCGACACCTCGTCCGCTTATTTTCTCCTTTCCTACGCAGACTGTTTTAATATCCGTCCGAGACGGAGATACGTCTCAATCAATTTCTACGCGAATCCTCTCCATCCGTCCCAGCCATTCTCCCTCGGGAAATGCGGAAAATGCGGAGAAATTCAGGGAAAGGCGAGCGTTTCGGGAACCGTGTTAAGACGCCACCAGTATGCGAATAAGTGCCGCGTTATTTGTATACGGGGTGTGTCGCGGACTTCCGATGCCGAACGTCTTTGGAAACTTGTTATCGCCGGAGGAAACTTCGCGAATTTTCCTGTGAGAACAATGCCGGAAATGGGGAGTTTCCTCGCACGATCCGCGACAGCAAGTCCTCCTACGTGTGAGAGGAAGCGTTCGCGGATCGCGCAATCTCTTCAATTTCTTGGCGCACTTTTTTCTGCGTTTGAACTAAATGCTGCACACAGGGACCCTCCATCGATCGGACCGAATAGTTTATATACAATTTCATTTTTCTAGCAGTGTTTATCCATATTTTTACAACGCGAAAATTCTGGGCAATTTGTGTAAAATTCAAAGACTACCCACCTGATTCTGCAAGTTTGTATGAAAATTCTAATTCATTCTGGCGTCCATGTACAAAACCTAGGATTTACTGTTACAAGTAACTGGAATCGAATTGCAGTCGTGGCACGACTTTGAAATTTCGGAGCGTCCATCGCGAAAATCGGAAAAAATGGGGCTGATAAAACGAAGCCTCCTGGATTTCCCTGAAATGCTAGCCTCGATATTGAGTAACATATTTAAAGAGGAAGGTCTGAGGAAGATTTTGCCGGTGGAATCATGTCGATAGCTCTAATAGTTTGGCCGGGGCACGACATTAAAGATTTGTCAAATATTGCCACAAAATCGCTAAATATTGAAGGTAACCCCCTTCTTAAAATCGCGAAAAATCTTTAGGTCTCCGATTCTTTTGTAATTTTGGGAACACGTTCCTAGATGGGTAGGCAGAGTGTATGCCAATTTTCAGGTCGATCGGAATCGAATTGCAGCCGTGGCGCGACTTTGAAATGTCGGGGCGATCAATGGCGAAAATGGGAAAAATTGGGGTTGATAAAACGAAACCCCCTGGATTTCCCTGAAATGCTGGCCTCGATATTGAGTAACATGTTTAAAGAGGAAGGTCTGGGGAAGATTTTGCCGGTGGAATCATGTCGATAGCTCTAATAGTTTGGCCGTGGCACGACTTCAAAGATTTGCCAAATATTGAAGGTAACCCCCTTCTTAAAATCGCGAAAAATCTTTAGGTCTCCGATTCTTTTGTAATTTTGCTTACACGTTTCTAGATGGGTAGGCAGAGTGTATGCCAAATTTTAGCTCGATCGGAATCGAATTGCAGTCGTGGCACGACTTTGAAATTTCGGAGCGTCCATCGCGAAAATGGGAAAAATTGGGGTTGATAAAATGAAGCGTCCTGAAGTCCCCTGAAATGCTAGCCTAGAAAATGAGGCCTCTTCTTAAAGAGGAATGTTTTGGGGAAGATTTTCCCGTTGGAATCATGTCAATAGCTCTAATAGTTTGGTCGGGAGACGCCTTCAAAGATTGGCCAATATTGAAGAGACTTCTCTCCCCCCCCCCTGTCAAAAATGTAGAAAAATTTGAAAAAAAATTTTGGATCACCGATTCTAATTTGTAATTTCGTACAACTTGTAATTTTGGTTACACGTAGCTAGACACACAGACAGAATGTTAAGATCCTCCTAAGAGAATCAAACGAAGAGCGTAGCTCGGGTCCAAAGACGCGAAATGTCGTAAATTAAAACAATGAAATCGGCGGAATCGTCCACGAAAATCGAGCAGAAAAATATGCAACGCGATGAACGAGGAAGAACTTTCGGAAGTTTCGCGCGGAAGAAGACAAGTTTCGATCCGAAGGACTACGGCGGAACTAAACTTCAAAACTAGTTTCTCGTTGTAGCTCCTGTCCACATTGTTCTCCGGTTCTCTTTGGAGAAAACGATGTCCATCCTCGTCGTTGCAATCATTACTCTTGCCATCCGAGCGCGAAACAATCGGCACAAAGGAGCCGGGGACATTTTCATCCGTCTCGAGGAACATTCATACAGAGATACGTAGGACGGAGAACCGTCCGGCACGTTGGAGGACTCCTGAAAGTTGGAAGTATCCTGCCGCAGAAGTCTCGGGGGAAATTCTTCGTCGCGGAGGAGCAACCGGAAATCTCTTCGGCCCTTGAGTGCGGTATATATATAGTATACATATATACATACAGTCTACGAAAGCCGAGAAGCGTCGGGAACTTTTAATTCCCCGTGAAAATCAGAATGTACGGTCCCGCGATACAACGCAAAGGGAAAAATCGAGAAACGTTTTCTCTTCGTGGCGAGCGCAAAGTCAAACAACCCGCGTCGACGATTCGTATTTATTGCGGCGAAGAGGAACCGAGGGTGGAGCACGCGGAGATTTACGAGGACGATGCAGAGCTCGCAGGAGACGAGACCGTGTCACACGTATCCTGGAAAGGACGACGACAGGCGTCGCGACGCACGATGCCGATTCCATCGAGGAAAGTGCGCCGGAACGTCTGACGAGGGTATTTGCTCCCAAAAAACGAAAAACAGTCTGTTTATAAAAGTATCTCTGCGATGAACAATTTCTTTAACAATTGTCGATGGAACATAGGAGCTGCGGTTCGTTTCGAACATAGTTGCAGGCTCTTGAAACTGTTGAATACTCGATGACCACCTAAACCCATCGTGATTACTAAGCCATAGATAGGAGTCACTAGGACCAAAGAAGTCTTACACCTTTTCTCTTCCACGTCAACCCTTCCACGGTACATCTTCCACACTCTCTTCCACATTTTCCTTTCAAAAACTATTTTGCATAAGTACCACACATTTTTCTATACTCGCTTAGCTTCCACATTTAACCGCCCCTGAGACAATATCAATTCAATTTGCGCTCGCTCGTTTGTAACAGTACTTTTAATTGTTAAAATTTGTACCCCAGTCTATTAGAGTCTAAATTTTATTTTCAAACAAGTTGTGCGCTTTATAAGACCATTAGCATCACTAATAAATGTTGGATAATTCTTAAATTAATGTTCGAGGCGCATCGAATAAATTCAACTCGATAGAGTCAGTTTTAATAAATTATTAGCGCCCACTGAACATCCGCGAAAGCTGCTGTAATTTTTAAAAGTGTCCGTGAACGTACTCCGAGGAATGAACTCTAAGAAATTCATGATTGGTTTTTCTTTTTGCAGTGCCGAGAGGAGGTTCGTTTCGTAAATCGCTCGACAAAGTTCTCTGAAGAATGAACGTTTCACGGATATTAGGAAACTGAAGTAACATTTTCTGCCCATCGATGGCTGTCAGGGAAGAAGCATTCGCTCGTCAGGGGAAGGGAGAGAATAAGAAGTTTCACGGGGAAGTACTTCGTGAAAATATTTCATGAGTCGTTCGCGCTCTCGAAGGAACTCTCCCCCAATGTAAGAAATCGGAGTTTCAAGCAGATGTCGGAGAGATTCACGCAAGACTTGTGATCGAAAATTGCACTCCATGGCATACTGAAAACGTTCACCCTGCTAACACGGACACGGGAAAGTTCTTACACAATTCCAGGCAAGAGCTCTCCTCTTTTCTCTTTCGCTGGGCAGTGCATAAATGGGCGACATCTAAATAGCTATTTCGAAGAACAGTTTTCTTAATGATAATCCCTCTTACAATCTTTTAGTACAACAGTTTTTGTTACCATAATTTTTTATTTCTCAATGGTTCGTAGATCGGTGAACAGTTGTTGCACGACTGCAATTAACATTCGACAATAATTTAAGAGAAAAATCTTTAAGCAACCTCAAAGTAAAAATGTTACAGTTATGGAATCGTTACATATTTTCCATTATTGTAAGTATGTTTAAGCAGTCTTTTTATCATACCTGCTGTGTATTATATGATAATAGTATTAGAAAGAAATTATTGAGCAATTTACTCTTTATTTATATTTATATTTATTTAAACTTTTCTTGGCTAATTTCACTAGTTCTTATTATCGAATAGGGGCAATGTAAAGTAGAAATTGTACAGATACAGAAGCATTGGATGTTTCCTGTAAATGTAATTAACTATAAGCATTCTTTTTATTAAACCGACTGTGTACTACACAATAATAGTTTCAGAAAAGAATGTTTATATAATTTACTCTTTATCTGAAAAGCTAGCAAAACTACGTTCAAATTTATTTAAATTTTTCGTGGCTAATTTCACTATTAGTAGCGAACAGGGGCAATGTGAAGTAACAATGTTACAAATACAGAAGTGTTGCATCTTTCTCATAAGAGTAATTAATTTTAAGCACTCTTTTTATTAAACATGTTATGTACTACATAATAATAGCTTAAGGATAAATATTTAAGTAATTTACTCTTTATCTAAAAAGCTAGCAAAACTTCTTTAAAATTTATTTAAACTTTTGATTGCCAATTTCACTAGTTCTTATTATCGAATAAGAGCCATGCAAAGTGCAAATGTTGTCCAGCAAGGTTCTTCTCGTCTTATCAATACTTCGACGCACAGCTTCGACCCGCCTTCGTCCGATTGTCGCAAGTTCCTTATTGTCTGCAGGTGTTTTGTGACAGTGTCAACTCATCACGGTTCATGCCCTTTCTTCCTGCTCGCAAATTACGCGACCCGAGCTGTTGCACGACCAGCTAGGCAAGTTCTTCGGTCTCCGTTGCGATTCGGGACACCTACATTCACCGTTTTTACATCAATCTCGGCTTTGTATCCGAGAACTAAAATTGATAGAGGAAGTTCCTCCGGGCATTTATCATCTCGCTCGATTCCCCATAAATTCTTAAAAGTGAAAAAGAAGTCCGGTCCATTCAGCGAGCTGTCGAGAACCGATAAATAACGCGGAGAATCTGTATCCCGCTAGTCACGGTGAGGTCGCAAGTTCGCGCATCGTCTTTACAATTCGAGAGATTTTCAGGGTGCATCGTAGCCCGTGGATGTCTCTCCCCTAAAGCCCGCGATGTGTCGAAACGTCCGAACAACAGATGCCGGTTAACATCGCCGAGGATAGACGTTCGGATCTTCGCCAACAGATATTGCAGTTGGAGAAGCCTACCCGCGCGTTTCCTACCATCCCTTCGGCAAGCCGTTGACCCTTATCGGCGGGGCAACAAACACTTGGAACCTGCTTGGAATGCTCGATACCCCTTCGATCCTCATGAAATATGAACTGCGGTAGGCACATACGACGTTCTCTCATCGACAGACCAGTCGTGCAATTTGCTCGAGGATCACCGGCTCCTTCGATGGGAGAATGCGTATCGATAGCCACGGTCAACACTTCTTATTTACCGGATCACTCTCTTGTACTGCATGCACATACTTCAGAACGCTCGCCCAGCGATTTTTTAATCCGTTCCTTTAACTACTTTGGCATATTTAATCTTCCAAGCTGGGAATTGTAGTCTGTTTAACCCTGCGTAAGTAAGTGCTCGTAAAAATGGCGACCTCTTTTCCAGTTTAGCTTATTTAATCTTTCGAGTTGCAAATATAACTCTTCGTAAAATGTTTTAAAAATGGCGATCGTTTTCTATTTTTGTTTATCGAAACGTAATACTTATTTAGCTCATCAACTTGGTAATGTTAGTCTTTTGAACCCTCCGTAGCTAAGCGTTTGTAAAAATGGCGACCTCTTTCTCAATTTAGCTTCTTTAATCTTTCGAGTATCCAAATGTAACTCTTCGTAAGATGTTTTAAGAATGGCGATCGTTTTCAATTTGTGTTTATCTAATCGTAATGCTTATTTAGTTCATCAAGTTGGGAATGCTAGTCTTTTGAATCCTCCGCAACTAAGAAGACGCAGAACTATTTCGTAAATATCCGCTAACCGTTCTGGAAGCAGCGTCTTTCGGAAAAAGAAATATTTTCCATAGTTCGTCTCAGACACAAACGAAAGTTTCTCGCGCGAAGAAACGTCGGACGCAAAACGGCGGGTTTGCAAAGTTCGACAACTTCCGTCCGCACTGAACATTCTAGGTCAGAAGTTCAGCAAGAGCAACGGGTCTTTTAATAGTCCAGCCTACCGCGAAAATACCAACTTATATTTTCCAGTCGTACGATAAGAGCGTCGGTTAAAAAACATTTCACGATCTTCTGACACAGTTACGAGCCGGCTAGGCACTCGACTCGCGATCGTCGTTTGATTCTCGCCGGACCGAGACCGTCGAGAGGCATCTAACGAGCCTCTAGTCGATTCGTCGACGTAGCAAAACTCGCGTGAACTTCTAGACACCGCTCGAAATTAATAGCGGGAACGCGTTTCCCGAGGGAAACGGGGATTCAAATGCCGCCGCCGGATTAATTGGACGGGCAGCGGAACGTTAAACGGATCACGATAGGATGAAAGGCAAAACCTAGATGTGGGGGAGAGGGAGAGGGAGCGATGGAAATAAAAAATGAAAAATACAGAGAAACATCGCGGAACATCCGACCGGCGCGACGTTATAGAGGGAAACTGGGTTACGACGAGGAACGAGCGTTAGACGCGGCAAACGTTGGCTTAACCTAAGGATCCGTGCCACTTAGGGGTTCCGTGGACCGTGACAATTAGTGAGGAACGTTGCCATTCGTTAAAACCCGTCACCGTGAATTAGAACTCTGCCGGACCTCCACCGTCGTCGTCTCTTTGGATCGTTACCAAAAGGTTTAACGACAGCCAGGCAAAATACACGGAACATGTCGCAATCGGCGACAACCCGTGTAAACCGTACGTGACTGGGTTCCCGCGGACAGATCGCTTCCAGATCGACGGACAGACAGGAAAATTCGATTTTTCCCAGAGGAAATATGTCAACCAACCTTGCGATCCAGTTAGAGACACCGAACCTCGGTTCGTTAAATTTAATTCGCTTCGCGGCCGCCGTTACTCCCGCACTTATGGTTCGCACCCCCCGAATCACGAGAGACTTCCTGTATCCTGTCCTGCGGGTTGTTTTCGAGTCGTGAAGTTATTTAGGCGCCTTCTGATGTTACGATCATGGTAATAAATACAGGAAATACTTCAACTTTTTGAGTCTACGTTTGACAAAAATTATTGCAATCTACAAAAGCATTCGAATAATTTTGTGGCTCGTGATATTATCTTTGGGGATTTCCCCGATTTTAGATGACACTGTGTTTCGTTCACACTATCTGATCATCGACATTTGAATCAGATCACCGATCATTTTTACGTCGATAAACATTTATATCATTGCCGTCGCCGATGCGATAACATTGACACTGAATTTCGCGATTTTACTAATTGTAAATCGAAGACCGTGATTGACATTCGTGTATTTATTTAATATTTTACTGTTTCAAATGATCTCGTTTCTGTCATAAATGCATAAAGTCGACGATCCAGTAATTTCTAATAGCAACGATTTCGATTTTCGGAATTAAGCAACATCATTTTCTGTATTTAATAGTTCGACAGTGTTACTGAAAGTATTTCCAACTAAAAAGTTAGACAAAAATTGTTGAAACCTCGTACTTAAGCTCTGCAACGCACCATTTATACGGATTCGGGGTCCACACGCACGGACTCCGCGCGACGTTCCCCTTAATTTCGCCGATACTTATATTGTTGAGAAATATTCCAGCGAAACCGAATTTCGCAATCTTACTAATTGTAAATCGAAGACTATGTTGACATTCGTATATTTATTTAATATTTTACTGTTTCAAATGATCTCCTTTCTATCATAAGAGGGTTCAGTAATTTCTAGTAGGGACGACTAATACAAATAGTCAATTTAAACGATCAATTCGATTTTCTGAATTAGCGAAGATCATTTTTCGCTTGTAATTGTTCCACATTGCTACTGAAAGTATTTCCAACTAAAAATTGAGACAATAATTGTTGAAACCTCGTACTTAAGCTCTGCAACACACTATTCATGCGGATTTGGTGCCCACATGGAGGTAAAATAATTTCTGAAGCTAACTTAATGATAAATAAAGTATCACAAAGCATAATTTTTAGAAACTGCAATACTAGCCTTTTAAATCTATCACATTTTCATCTACTTTTCCAAAAGAGTATTGGTGTAGTTAAGAACTCAGGATTCACTTGGGAATAAATAACGTTGGAGAACTTCGTCCAGTAAGAATTGCGTCGGATGAGAAATTACAAAAATTCGAATGTTACGCAAACAGTCGAACCAGGGCAATCACGTTACACGGTCACAGTTTGTAAAATCCTACGAGCCACTTTGGACACATACCAAAACGTTATCGTTCGATAAGGGAATTGCCAGAAAAGCGAAGCGAGGGGTACGACCGTCGTTCGATCAGAGGTAAATCTCGTTTCTTCGACGATACTGTAAAACACAAATAGATATTGGAACACAATCGAAGGATGGGTCGGGAGGCCATGACAGTTTATCCGAAGAGGCTTCTTAAACCGTACGTTAAATTTGCATTTGAGAATGGCAAAGAGACCCGTATCGGTTCGTGTCTCGTCCCGTTCGTTGCCAACTGTTTAATCAATTCCGGTCTATAAATGAAGAAATCTTCAATACGGTTCCGGCTAACGAGAAAACAAATGAATTCGGCGAAGCATCGACGCGACAAGCCAAAAAATAAATCTCCGCGAAACATAGAGAGAGAGAGAGAGAGGAAGAAAACGAATGGGAACGATGTATCCGTTATTTATTCCCGATCCCTGTAATAATTCAGTTTTCTCGTTATCATCGGACCGTCGCGAAATGTTCTAATTTTTCGGTTTTTCTCCATTCTTTTTTTCATCAGCGAGAGAATATAGCCGGGCATCGGCGTTTCGACCGTTCGAAACGGGAGAAAAAAAGCGAGTCGAACAACAAGTTTCGTAATTACGATCGACTGTCCCAATAATGGCGCTTTGGACGTGTACCAAACGATTAACCACCCCGCATGGAAAACGTTCGACGAAATAAAAACGGAAGGTAAACCGAACGTGCTCTGTGTTCGCAAACGCTGTCAACGAAGCCGTGGCCGCTGTTACGTCGACTTCGAGATAAATGTACTGCCACAGATCTCGATGGAAAATACTAAAAAAAAAAAAAGAAAAACGAAAAAGTTGCTTTCACCGGACTTGGACGTCAACTTCCATCAATGTCGGTGAAATTAGATCGACGACCACCGTCACAGAGACGGTCGCACAATGGAATGAAACGCAAACAATGTTCCGCTAACGGGGGAATATAGAATCGTTGAACTGACCTTTTTGCTGTAAAATGCTTTTCAGCGGTGTCGCTTAGATTACGATAGTTATTCTATGCACAGTCAGCGGGAAAAAGTATTCGAATACTGAAAACGAATGTCTTTTTTGAAATTGTGTCGAATGGCTCGAGTGCTTTTCGTTGAGACGTTTGAAATTAATTGGATCGACTTTTAAAAAGTTGTTATTCAATGTTTTAGTAGTTATGAAATATAATTATTAACCCCTTGGCGTCTTATGACGAGTCGGACTCGTGCCGAGGATTTTAAACAATGTTTAACAAATATAAATGTTGTGTGACTTTTATTTCTTGTATGCGCTTGCTCTTTATTGATTCTACACATTTATAATATTAGGTAAATCGGAAAGTTCCGTCCGTTTTTTTACAAAAAGTAAAGCTTTATTCATGAAAGAAAATGAAAAAGTACGTTAATCAAACGTTGCCAAATCAATTTGTTGCAATACGTTACTAAATATTTTGTTACTATTTATTTCGAGAAAACAAATACTTCTGCAAGATTAAAATATATATTCACTATTTTAATGTTACAGTACGTCTGCTACGTGTTTCTTTTCGTTGTGGCGCACAAAACCTTGCAATATTGCGACTGGTAATCATTGGACATTAATCGCCATTGAAGGGAAACAGTATTACCGCGAAATTAAAGACACTTATCTTTTTCTTTTTTACAAGAAGCGTAATTGCCTCGATAAGATTCGGCGAGGTCAACGTCGCGTCGGGCCACAAAAGAACCGCGGGAGAAGCGCAGATAATTCGAAAGCGAGTAAAAAAGGAGGTCCTGGTCGCCATTTCATTGGCCGCAAGATTTTGTTCCCGCGCGACAAGCGAACCGAAAGAAGGGAAGATACGGGGACGACACCGTGGACTTTTTCTCTCGTTCGTACGGTCTGTTAACGACCAGAACCCACGTCAGTGTCCGTTAAATGGCCCAGACACGGGATAGATCGACCCCGCGGAGATTGCGAATATCAATTTCCCGGGCATCGATGCTAAAATCACAGATTACACCCGTTCGTTCGCCGAGATTTACAGTGTCGTAACGGTTATGTACGGCTGCAATAGTCGGCGAGCGCGATACCATAACGCGAATACCTTCCGAGATGTACCACCCTATTCGCGGAGACGTATTTATTGGTTCGATTAACGGTTTCCCAGGGAGAAAACGGTGTCTCGCTACGAAGACGAAAGCGACCAACATTTTTCGCCGAGAAAACGTTTAATACTTCCGAGAGCAAATCGATGGGACTACCGAACAGTGTCGTTGCTCAACTTGGACGGACTTAGATTACTAACTTAATTGCTCAAGCTTCTTTTATACGATTTGCTCATTCTACGAGTGCTAGAGTCGGTCATTTTTAAGTTAGGTTTGCAGGGTGTTTGCAGAAGTTCAACGAAATTTGGAATTGCAGATTTCCGAGACGAAGCGGAGCAACTTTTTCCTTTTCCAGGTCGCGATTCGATGCTTCGTTTTCGAGTTATTAACGAAAAACGCAGATCTACAAATCGCCATTTTGTCTTTGACGTTGAGCTGGCATGTCCAGCCCTCGCGCGCTGATTGGTGGTCATCTTTTGCTTATAACTCGAAAACGAAGTGTCAAATCACGAGCTGACAGAGAAAAGTTAATTTAATTTAGTTATTAGGGAAATTTTAATTATTTTCGTTTGCCATTTCAAATTTTAACAAACTTTACGAGACATCCAGTACAAATATGCATCTATATTTTTATTTCTTAAAATAGTTTTACAAGAAAGTACGAAATTCTTGAGTTAACTTGTGTATTAGGAAAATTAAAGTTATTTTAAATAAAGCATACGAATTTATTTATGCAACTCATTAAATATCCAGGATTAAGGAAACATCTTTTTAAGGAAAGGAAGCAAAATATTGTATTCTTGTTCTATTTGCAACATGGAGGAAATATTGTCGGAAAGTTGTTTACAAATACCGTTGATCACCGGCAGGCTAAGGTAATTTTCCGAGGCACCGTCTAATTATGATGAGCGTCTCATTAATAACTTTTCGCAAATGCATTTCAAGTTAGCAAGTTTGGCATTTAATAACGCCGGAAATCTTATCAAAGATGTCCCTAATGGCTGGATAATGAAAGGCGTTGTCTTTCACGGAACTACTTGGAACATTGCGCGCGCGTTGCAAAAGCAAGCCGAGCTACACGGTAGAAAACAGCCCCTTAGACAACTCGGTATTCTAATTATTTCGCCGTGCGCATAATTCGGATACTCCATCTATTCAGTTATGCGAAACGCCGGATTCATGAAGCCGTAAGATCAGATTCCAGATACGTAGGCAGATATTAAGATACGCGGCCTCAGGAGTTTTGCCCTTAATTCAGACCTCGTTTTAATGTTCAAGAGATTGGACTTGACCTTTCGTTTCATCCGCATAATGAGATAGAACGAGATAAATTCAAGATGTGACCCGCGATACCTTGCAATCGCGCCTACGCGACTTCATGAAATATCGATGATTGATTCCGGTCATTTTTAATAGTAACGACTAGGACAAAAATCAATCTAAAC
Organism: Agapostemon virescens; assembly: GCA_028453745.1. Taxonomy (NCBI): domain Eukaryota; kingdom Metazoa; phylum Arthropoda; class Insecta; order Hymenoptera; family Halictidae; genus Agapostemon; species Agapostemon virescens. The sequence continues at coordinate 13,594,097 of CM052099.1, forward strand.
GTTGATCTCGATTTTCTGAATTAAGCAACATCATTTTCTGTATTTAATAGTTTGACAGTGTTACTGAAATTATTTCCAACTAAAAATTCAGACAAAAATTGTTAAAACCTCGTCTTAAGCTCTGCAACGCACCATTTATACGGATCCGGGGTCCACACGCACTGTTACCGAATTGAAATATTGAAATACACAGTGAAATATTTCACTGATACCGAATTTCAGCGCAACGGAACTTTGCATTATGGCGACACCACATGGTGATAATAGAGGAAAGAAAAAGAGTCCCACAGCCCAGCCGGAACCCGTTCGCTGTGGCTGTGCTTCGATTGGTCCGCATTTTTCGTCGATAACTCGAAAACGAAGCGGCACAGGACATTTTCGCAAAGGAGAAAACGCTTTACAATGACCCCAGGAATCCTCCCTTTCAAGTCGAACAATTTTGGTACACCCTGTACGTCGGCGTTCTTAGGTCATTCAAAGCGCCGGTGTCGCGATAACTGACCAAGCAGTCGCAGACGAGTTTCACGGCCACGACGCGAGCGCATCGTCGTCCCGACGCCGGTCTGGCACTGATTACGTCACCGGGCGTCGCCGGTTGTGGATGGTTCAACAAGCACTCGGCCTACCCCGAGGCTAGGGTTGCGATCGTTCATTGATTCAGAACCCGGGCTATTTTTATGCCGGCCGCGAAAAGCGTATTTTTGCAGTGCTGGTTTAATCAATGAGCTGCACAACCACGCGCGCATCCGGAGAGGGGTAAAAAATTTTTTCGAACTTTGACGCCGATGGAATACGATATGAAAGAAACGAAAAATTGTTAATACAATTTGCGTGAGGATAGAAATTTAATTTTAAAAACACGGTTATACAAACATGTCTGAAAACTATGTGATAATATTGAGAGTACAAATAAGTCTCCGCCGTTTAAAATCAGATAGTGCAATCAGTACGTTATGGCGGTTAGTAATTGACAAAATGGTGGTCAGCGTAAGGACCAGAGCTCCGTTAAATGGACCATAAACCGCGAATGGTAAAAATGATTTTTCCCTTAAGATACAACACCAGAAATGAGGTCCCACGTATATTACAGCGTTGGACCGTTAGTGGTTAACGCTAGACCTTGCAAATTTTTGCTATTATTGAAATTATTAACACTTTACGGCGATTATTTCAGAATCTTTTAAGTTCATAATCTAGCACTGCAAATTTTATAATGGATCCCTCAACGCCGACAGCAATTTTTTAATACGTTGAGGAAAAAGAAATCTACTATTTTTGGTTCTTGAAATAAAGGTAACTCGTCAAGGTATCTCTAAACGTTTATTTGCCACGGGAAAAATCTAAACGGAAGGAAAATAAGTTAAGGAAAAAGAAATCTATTATTTTTGAATCTTGAAAGAAAGGTAACTAGTCAAGGTATCTCTAAACGTTTACTTGCCACGGGGAAAATCCAAATGGAAGGAAAATATTTTGAGGAAAAAGAAATCTATTATTTTTTAATCTTGAAATAAAGGTAACTAGTTAAAGCTGTGCTTCGACTGGTCCGTGTTTTCCATTAATAATTCGAAACCGAAGTCTTGCGTGACATTTTCGCAAAGGAAAAAACGTCCCAAAATGCTCCAAGGAATCCTCTTCCTTTCAAGGGCATCCGAAATTTTGCGAGGCACCTTGTGTAAAGGGGCTTGAAAATCTGTTTAGCGCTCAGGGCCACGATTCGAATCCGGCGCTGCATCTTTTGACAAGAGCCGCCGAACGGAAAGGTTCGCCGTTGACGTTTAGGGGAGCCGATTCGGGAATGAGGGACGGGTTGGCACGTTGCAAGTAGGGCGTAATATTTCCGATATTTCCAATACGCTCGTCGGTATCTTCCCGGTGACAGTCGGCTCGGCGCGACGGTCGCCGGAATACGAAACGCGTATTCGTAGCCCGCGGACACACGACCAGCCGCGTTTCCGCGCCGCGCAAACGTGTAGCCGGCTTCGAATGCGAGACACACAAGCGAAACCAGCTACAAATACGAGACGCGACACAACACGAAACTCCTACACATTGATGAAAGATATTGCGGTTCCCGCTTCGGAGCCGACACCACGGTCTATATTCGCGCCACCAGCCGGCCAACCATTGTGAACACGCGCAAGCTCGGACGTTTTGTTCGACGGCACAATGCGGAACCGTGCCTCTTCCGGGTTAGTCGACTGTCGCCAGGGATCCCAGCGAAGGCGAAAACGACGGTAAACAGTGCCATGAGTCGACGAGTCACCCTTTCGGAACATCTAATTCCGCTGGAGGAAAGTTTCGATAGATTTTTCGTCGATAGCGGCTTCTCACGAAGCCTCGTGCGAAACTACGATACTGTTAACCCTTTGCACTCGAAGCTATTTTAACACTAGAACGACGGAGCATTAAACTATACCAATATACACTACTTTATAATAATGACAAGGTTGCAATTATTCAAAGCTTCTCGAACTTCTGTGTTAATAAATGTTCTAATGAAAAAGTTTATGTGAAAAGTTTTCGTTGGAACATTCTTATAATTTCAACAATTATCAAATAAGAATTAATTGACGAGTCATTTTGACTCGTTTCGTCGTTCTAGTGTTAACAGAAGACATTCCTTCTGATTTATAGAATATTTTCATTCTACCTGATCTATTTTATCTTATTGATATGGGTTCTTTTATTATTAGTCGTTCTTACAACAATTAAATCTTTATTGCAATTAAATTTACAGCAGTCGAATCACTTACCACTATACACGATGGCGTGGCTATTTTTAGTGGTGCCTTGGAGTCACTATTCGAGTGCAAAGGGTTAATACACTTTACCGACCGGCGAGTATTTCAGAATTTTTCAAGGTCCATTGTCCATGATTGAAAACTTTTCAATGGATCTTTCAAAGTTGATAACCATTTTTATTGTAAATTAGCGCGACATCCGTAGTGACGTTGTCTAATCATTTGGGTACAAATTATAATGTAGAAACCGTTTGTTAGGCTTCATTTTGTTACGGTGCAGAGGAGAAATCGATCTCTTCTGTAACATATCTAGCGACGAAGACATAATAATTTTAGTCACGAAGAAAATGGTATTGCAAAGAGTTTTCCATTTTTTATAACCAGGATTTTCAACTGAGAAATCAGTAAAAATCCTCAAAAATGCACATCGACAACCTTGACGTGTGAAAATTTTTTCAAAATCTTTGCATGCAAAGAAATGGGAGAAATCGATCAAAACTTGTTAACACGTTGAATGCCACGGTGGTGACCAGTGACCGTCGCCATTGCGTCGTTTAAGAGAGATTATCATTAAATTAATGGCATGGAACACCGGTTTATCACCGTGGAAATTAACCAGATTCTAGTATGATGTGAGAGCTCGTTATACAGGAAATAAAAATTCCCTTTAACAACAGTAATCATTTCTATGATTGAAATAAATGAAACTTGTCTGCAGTACATAAAATTCGCTCGGCAGTCAACGTGTTAAACGAATATACATCCTATAACTACACTTCTGGTCACGATACAGGATTACAATTTTAAACAAAACGGTTTCTATTTATAATTTACCGAATGGCATATCAGCTGTTTGAATACCTGAAAGGCATTTTTAATCACCTCGACTGGCTACACCCGGCAATTATGAACCCGATAGTATCCAATTACGATGAGAAGATAATACAACGTTATCCATTTCTAGGACTAATTGTTGGACTATCTCCCCGTTCCCTGATCACGAATCCCCTCGGAAACGACGCCTGTTTTTGCCTAATCGGTGATCCATCAGCAAACTCATCAAACCCTCCCGACGAAGAAACAAATATACCCGATCGATCATTCGCGTTCAGACTTTTCCTGCTCGCAATAAGTAATTGTCGGCACCTCGGCGTGGAGAAAAAACACCGAGATTTTCGGGAATCTGTTCCCGATCACGCGCTAACTTGCCTGGCTCTCCACCTCCCTATCCCAAGCTCCCTCCGTTCAAAATGTAATTTACGGTTCCGAATCGGTCCGCATCTATCAACCGGGAAAAACTGACGGCTCCTAAATTTCCTCACAGCTGACTGCGATCATAAGGATCGAGGAATCACCCGGCGATCTGTGCGTGTGTGTAACTTTGGGCGCAGGTGGACCGATCCAACGCGAGATTACGCGCGAGGATGAGTGGGAAAAAAGTTCGAGATGTTTCAAAATGATCGACAACATGTGGCCTCGAATTTCATTACCGTTCTCATCGAATTGGAAATCTTTTTTGGGAACGAAACCGTTGATCCATCCAGGAAATGTTCTGTATTACTAAAAGTATTTTTTTCCATGCTTAAGTTCAGACGTGAGAATTTTTAAAAAATTTTTACCTATTAATATTAAACACAATAGTTTTTATTGTAAATTTACAAAATTTAGAATCTGTTATTCTTTCGTTTGTACTACGATTATAAAATGTTTGATGCATCGTGGAAATGTTCTGTATTACTGAAAGTATTCTTGTCGATGCTTAAGTTGACATCTGAGAGTTCTTTTAAAATTTTTACCTGTGAATATTAAACGCACCAGTTTTTGTTGCAAATTTACAAAATTTAGAATCTGTTATTCTTTCGTTTCTACTACGATTATAAAATGTTTGGTCCATCGAGGAAATGTTCTGTATTACTAAAAGTATTTTTCTCCATGCTAAGTTCAGACGTGAGAATTCTTTAAAAATTTTTACCTATGAATATTAAACACACCAGTTTTTGTTGCAAATTTACAAAATTTAGAATCTGTTATTCTTTCGTTTCTACTACGATTAAAAAATGTTTGATCCATCGAGGAAATGTTCTGTAATACTACTAAAAGTATTTTTCTCCTTGCTTAAGTTTACACTTGAGAGTTCTTTTAAAATTTTTACCTGTGAATATTAAACATACCAGTTTTTGTTTCAAATTTACAAAATTTAGAAACTGTTATTTTTTAGTTTCTACTTCGATTATAAAATGTTTGATCCATCGAGGAAATGTTCTGTATACTAACAGTATTTTTCTCCTTGCTTAAGTTTACACCTGAGAGTTCTTCTCAATTTTAAATTGTTTCTGAGCGAACTGAACTAAAAAATTTATATAATACATTGAAAGTATAATAAAAACATATATTCAAGTTTCAAATTAATCAATGTTATAGTTTTGCTTAAGAAAAATATTAAAGTAGCGAAATACTTTACCAGAAAAAAATGAATCCTGCTTATGATATTGTTTACAAGCGATTACCAATTTGAAGGCGTGATCTAAAGCCGCAAGAAACCCTTTTTGCGTACAAATTCAAACATTAGAATTACATAAATAAATGAATAATCCATCTCGGTGGCAAAACAGCTGAAATATTTAATTCTCAGGATCGATTTCACTATTGAGCAGACTTCTTGCATCAAAAATTGGCCTATTTGTCCTCGATTAATAATACAGCATCAATCTGTCGAGGCAATCCGGGACGTGCTCTCCATTATCTATACATTCCAGAGAATGAAATCTCTATTGTTGGAATATGACAAGCGGGTTATGAAACGCGATACGGGCAACGCAGGTTCGTATAATCTATACACGAGCATCAATCAGCGTTAGTTATCTCGTAACCGGAAATGCTACTGCGCGGGGCACAACTGTCTCGTCATTTACACGTTTACATCCGCATACATTTCGGAACGTCCGGTATAAATTCGACTCCTTCTCGACCTGTCCATTGTCGAAGCAAATTTAGCCGAACACCGACCGATTGCCCGTTAAGTTCAAAGTTCAAATCTACGTTCTCAACATTCGCGGAATCTACAATTCAAATTAACCGTGTTTCCCGATTCCTCGTTAACCACGCTTTACAGTCCATCATCGAAATTGCAACATACTTTTCGTGTTTCTAATATGTGTATGTAGATTCTCAGGATAAAAGAGGAAATCGAACCCGAAACTTTCTGGTCAGACCTACGGAGCCAAATTCAAACACTTCAACACTGTCGATTTGTATTCTTGTGAATTTTTATCAATTTTTAACTTGAAAATCCTGGTTACATTCAATGAAAATTCCCCAGAAAATTCAGATTTCGTACAGAAGTTATTTTAGCATGACGAAATAGCGACTTCAAAATTAGCTCGGAGGTTTTAATTTGGTACGCCACAATTCAAAATGAGGAAAACCAATTCTTCGACGTTTTTCACTCGAAGAAAGAAACTCATTCGCATTCTTTTTTCTCGCGTATTCTTGTGGAATTTCACGCTTAAGTTTTTATACACAGAAGTGCAAACTTTATAGGTCGTTGTTACCTGAAAGTCACATAGTGAATATATTGCAATAAAATTGTTTAAACGAAAAAATTTGATTTCATTTGCATATATAAGTTTATAATTTCTGATTTTTCGTTCCCCCAATTTTTTTGGATTAAAAACAAAAATTCGGGCCATAGAGGGTTAAATAATAGTATCGCAATTTTCAGTGGCGCCTTAGAGGCGCCATTCGAGTGCAAAGGGTTAATTTGTGCAGAGGTGATGTCCCGATGTACTCATCGCGTGCTGAGTTTGCAAATTGGTCACCGCTAAATAATAGATATAGAAGGGGGTAAAGCTGTCGAAGCTTCATAATACGAATCACTCGATTATGAACTGTCGTGTCTCCCGATCCGTTGATACAGAACTCCCGCAGCAGCGATCGGGTTAAAAACGCATCTCTCGGACAGTTCGATCAGGAGGATCCCTGACCCTCGGTTCACCCGTCCCACGGATCAGCGTGCTCGTGTTACCCGAACTCTGTACCGGTATTTACCGTCCCCTCGATCAACGCCTACGCCGCGCACCGGATTCTGCCCGTAGGCAGCTCGGCTCGAACGCGGCGCACTCTAGAAGCTTTCGCATTAAAGCTCTCGCAATTTCGGGCCCTGGAGGGCAACCCACGCGCTCCGGCTCCCATCAGCTCGCGGGATAGCACGAAACACCCCGGGTGCTCGTGGCCATGGCGTTGCTCAATGGAGGCGGCGGGGGTGGAAACTTAATCGGCCAGCTAATTCCGAACGCCTCGTGATGCGGTCCGTAAATCGTGGTTAGAGTCGAGTATTAGGGGCAATCGGTGATCGATGACGCATAAATCGGTTGGCACGCCTTACTAATCCCAGCCCTTCGATCCCCTTCCATCGGCAAAGTCGTTTCGACCATTCCGCTTCTCGTTGTCTTCGACGATTCCTTCCCCGTAAAACCTTCGAGATTCGAATCGAGGGTTTTCTTAATTCGCTATATACGAGGGTGTCGCGTCGTGATACCTTCTTCTCAGCGTGCAAGGAATACCACTGAGCACCTGGATCGCGTAATAACTACACGATTAGAATTGTTGCGATTTTCTTTATTTTCAACTGCGGAATGTTCGCGATTTCTGTGTTATAACTTCTATGCTTCTATCTATTATTTTAGTATTATGGCAAAGTACTAGGAGGAGTAATGAATTGTTGAAGATAAACATTGATTGCAATTGGAAGACGTTTAGGGGAATGAAACTTGCGAGAAGTCAGGCTCAATAGGTACAGGCGAAACGGGATAACAGATTTCGATCGCGTTATACATACAGCGCAACGCTACGAAACTTGTTACCCTAATCTGTGTTTATACAGCGCAGTGCTGCTCGAATAGTTCGTTATACCCATGCGAATAGAGTCGATTCTAACTTCTCGATTGAACGAGCAGTCGATAGAGCTCGGGGGTCTCCCGTTTCTCAGGATGAATTTTGCAAGGTTGGAATATGCGATTTAATCAATTTTTATAATTGACACTAGTTAATTTCTAAAATAAGAAGACATTTACACCCTTTCATCCCATTTTAATATTAATATAATTAATTGCGATCTTGGGATATAATCAAATTTTATTATTGACACTAGTTAATTTCGAAAATAAGAAGACATTTACACCCTTCCATCCCAACTTAATATTAATATAATTAATATTAATAGCATTGCTATTATCGTCACTCCGAGGCACCACGGAAAATGGTGGTGCATTATTAAAACAATTACACAACATTATTTAAAACAATTTTAACAGAGCTGAATGCAGGACAAATTTCATAAGTTTCTTGTTAATAATAATTTTTGAGGAAATTGTGTCACTAATTCCAAAATTCCTGTCGCCATTGCTTATCGTTTGAACAATTGATTGAGACGTTCCTAACCTTTGAACTTCGTTTTAAGAAAAGTTATTGGAAAATTACATCCTTCCATCCCAACTTCGTTCTAAGTAGATTTATGATTTCTATTAGTATTAATATCATTGCTATCACCGTTACTCCATGCACCAAGGAAAATGGCCAATAATATTATTTAAAACAATTTTACCAGAGCTGAATACAGGACAAGTTCAATAAGTTTCTCGTTAATAATAGTATCAGAGGAAATTGTGTCACAAATTCTAAAATTCCTGTCGCTATCGTTCATCGTTTGAACAATTTATTGAGACGTTCCCAACCTTTGAACTTCGTTTTAAGAAAAGTTATTGGGAAATTACATCCTTCCATCCCAACTTCGTTCTAATTAGATTTGTGATTTCTATTATTATTAATATCATTGCTATCACCGTTACTCCATGCACCAAGGAAAATGGCCAATAATATTATTTAAAACAATTTTACCAGAGCTGAATACAGGACAAGTTCAATAAGTTTCTCGTTAATAATAATATCAGAAGAAATTGTGTCACAAATTCCAAAATTCCTGTCGCTATCGTTCATCGTTCGAATAATTTATTGAGACGTTACCACCGGTGTTGTTCGTTTCAAAAAAGGTAATTGGAAAATTGCCTGTGGTTAAATCGTCGAGGTCGTTTCATGAAGTATTATTTCTATGAAAGAAAAATGTTCGCAACGAAATGAATAAATGTCGTGTATAGAAATCTGGAGAGAACTTAATGGAAGTTGCACATCGAGGCGACGAGTTCCCGTAGGATGCCAAAGGGAAGTGGAAGACACCGGTCTCCGTAACGGAGACAGAAACATGTGTTGGTAACGTTAAATATTTAGCCGTCGAGAGGGATGCAGGCGCTAAGTGAAGCTTAACGATATTAGCCGCTGTCTGGAAGGTTCATAACGATCAGCGTCAAATTACGTTGTCCCCTAGCCTTGATGAGTACTCAGTTTACCTCGAGATGTTGAAAGTGTGCTTTTTAACGTTTAATGGGTAGACGGTCGATTAACACTGCGCGATTTCAGACCCACATTGGTCAATAAACTTTCGCTGTCGACGTTTTTCATCGTACCGTTTCTAGAGACGAAATTGTTTAACCAGTTAACCGCGGAATTTAATTTTAGAAATTCTTCTTAGGGTGCGGAATTGAAATCAGGCAACGAGTATACGCGTCGAACGGAGGGCGAATGTTTCTATTAAAAATTGTACGAAGAAAGTAAAATGAATCGAGGAAGATTTACATTTCTATCAGATTAAAAAATTTACGATTCATTGTTGGAAAAGTTATTGTTACTGAAAACTTAAAAATTGCCAAGGAAATAATAAAATTTTTAAACAAGAAAAATTAGAGAAAGTCCAGTATACTAGAGAGAATAATTAAATTTTGTTTATAAAAAGCAGTTTCGTAGATAATATAAAGGAAACATACTGTCAATTGACATTTTTGTTACATATTATTGAAATTTCGAATTTTTATTGTATATAGTAATTGTTTATTTTACATGACGAGTACACATGTCAATTGCATTGCAATGAAGCTCTTGATTGGCATGCTTACACATCGAACGCAGTTAGGTGGTTAAAGTTGAGCTTTGTATTCATAAAAGATTGCTTTGTAAATTATGTTTAATTACGTGTCGCGTGAAACTATTTCATTTTGTCGAATTCACTTTCATTCATTTATGTGCTCGTTTCGTTGTTATATTCGTTGTAATTAGCTTTATTTGTAAACGCGTTGCATATTTCAGAATTAAATTTAGTTTACGCAAGCTTTGCATTTCTTAAATAAATGCATTTTGAAAAATATTTAATATTTGATATTTACAAATGAATTTGTAATTTCTGTGAGACGAGCTTGAGAACTTAATTTAGTATTATTATTTATAGTGATTGGCTACTCACTAATGTGATCTACGTCACTGGTGAAGACTATACCGAATTAAATCATATTCATAGAATAATTTCTGCGTTCAACTCGTTTGTGGCATCTTATGGGGAAAACGATATTAAAAAAGCATGAAGTATAACAATTTATTCTTTTACAATTCTGTTAATTTGTCGAAATTGTTACTATAAAAAATAGGATTGAACTTTGCAATATTTCACTACAGCAAAAAAAATGCAATAATATATTTGTCGAAAATTACACGTATATTGTGTTTTGTCAAAAATTTGACAAGGATGAAAAATATGTTTTGTACAAACAATTGTAAGCTTTTAATCAACTATAAATTGCAGCAATAAGAATGAAAAATGTTACAAAGCAAATGCAAAGATCTTATGTACTACGACCTTGAAGTCACCTTGACTAACTATTTATCAATGGGCAAGGTCAAATATTGTGGTCACAGATTCTTAAGTCAAGGTTATGTTATGCATTCAATATTATAATATGTAATACAACTATTAAAAATTTAATATATATATTTATTATGAAAAACTCAATATTATAATAAAAATACTATAAATATTCTTTTAATATTATAGTAGATATAATCTACATTTTATAAATTCAATATTATAATATATGTAATATAGATATTATAAATTCAATATTACAATATGTATATTAAGATAGATATTATAAATAAAATTTATATTATTAATACTTGTGCACGCAGCTAGTGCTCTACTTGTTAAAAAATTGAATTCGTCATAAGATCGTCTACAATGACACAATAAAAAATACAGTGTCATTAAAAAAAAGTGCATATAGCCTTGACATTTTTTTAAATTAAAATTTCTTTAAAATTCTTAACATCGCAATTCAAAGTTGAACGCTAGCTCGCGGATATAGAACAAATTTTTCAGTTCAGCTGTTCGCTGTGTTTAAAATAATTTAGATCTAACTTCTAAACCATCCCATATACTTCAGATATATCTTCCGAAATACCAAAGACGCGTGTACAAGACACGAAAACAAAATGCAATCACAGCAATGATAAAAATATAATTACGTAAACTCACCGAACAAAGGCGGCGGCTCGACGTCTCTCACAGACAAGCTCGAAGAGGCCTGCGACCCGCTGGATTCCGTGCTCTGCATGCACCTGAGTCTCCTCCGTAGTTTCGGCATGTCAAAGGGCAGGTCCCTGAGATCGACGCTGGTCGCGCTACCGGAAGTGGTGGCGTCCTGTTGCATGAGCAGTCGCCTTCTCCGTAGTTTCGGCATGTCGAAGGGCAGGTCGGAGAGTTCCGGCTCGTTATCGACGATATTGATGTTATCCAGCTGCGGCTTCAACAAGTGGAACCCAAATGGCTTGCACTTGATCCCGGCTCGCGACTCGATGGAGATGCCGCTGTCGGATCCCTGAATCTCCGCGTCTCCGGACGAGGACGACTGCAACGCCAGGTTGATGAGATTCTTGTTCTGCGGTGTTCGTCTTTTCTTGAAGGAGGTGTCTAACGGCGATCCAGCGGAGTTGGTGTTCGTGTTCGCGGTGTTAGTGTTGTTCGAGGCGGTGACGTTGTTCTCGATGGTGATGTTCTCCTCCGGCGAGGCTTTCTGCGAGTTGTTGTTCCGGTTGTTGTCCGAGGTCTCGGATGCTGGCTCCTGAGAGGATTTATCGGAGATCGGTGAGAGTATGTGCATCTTGTTCGCGTGGTTCTTAAGGAAACCGGTCATCGAGGGCTGCGGATGATGATGATAGTAGTTGGTGCTGCCGCTGTCGGAGCTGTGGGAGCTTAGGCTAGTGCTGTGCCGGCTCTCGGAGCTGCTGGTAGACCTGTTGCCCTCGCTGGTGCTGCTTCGAAGGGACTCCATGCTGCCGCCGCTGCTGCTGGTCGCCATGCTCTCGGTGCTCGAGTAGCCTGGTCTGCGTCTGCTGGTCCTCAGTTTAAACTCCAGGAGACCGACGTCCCGACGGGGTCTCAGCAGATCGCTCTCGGCCTCGTGGGGCCTGCCTTTGAACTCCATGATGGGTTTGCTCTCGCGGATCAGGCTGCGCGGTCGCTGCCGGTCCTCCCTCGGCCTGCCTTTGAACTCCAGGATCAGTTGTTTGTCGAAGCGTAGCCCCTGCGAGGACTCCACGGTGTCTTGAGCAAAATTCTTTGGTCTGCTTTTGATCTCCAGTATGCTGCCCTCGCTGCTCTGCGGGGAGTCTTTGTCCCTGAGCAAAGACTTCACCGGCAGTCGCAAGTCTTTCAGACGCGGATGGTCCGGCTGGGAGGGTAGGTTCGGCGTGCTGCGATTATTCAGCAGCAAGTGGTCTCGGTTACCATGGAACTTTGCCGGCAACGGCGCCGTGGATGGAGGCGACGGGGTGTAACCTCGAGCCGGCAGCCTCGGCGAACCGGTCTTCTCGTCGCTTGAGTTGATTTGGAGGGATTCGATATCTTGGGACAGAGTAGAAATATTGTCTGATTGCTGTTGTTGCTGCTGTTGCTGAAGACGGCTCGGAATCGGTTTTGGGCGGAGAAGTACGACCTTGCGTCGATCTGTCATGCTGTGGGACTGTCCTGCGTAAGGGACCTGCTGCGGCTGCGACGGTTTCGACGTGTCCGTCGACGAACTAGTTCTGCTTACCGGTATCGCGCTGTTGCTCCTCATCTGAATCAACAAAAGAACAGATTAAACGTAAATATATAGGAAAGCACAAGGATCGATCGCATGTCTCGAAAACTAGAGGTCTATCGAAGCGTTACCTGGGAGTGCAGCACGGGATGATTGGTGACCCGATCGAGGTCATCGAGGTCATCGTCGGAACGACTAACCTTGCAATCGAAGGCTGTCTCGTAGAGGTGACGTTGCCTAGCCATCTCTTCCTCGTCTTCCTCCAGGTCCGCGTCCTCCTCCTCCTCCTCTTCGCCCCCTTCGTCCTCTCCGTCTACGTCGTCCTCGTCCTCGACGAGTATCGGTTGCGGATCTATCCTCCGTGTACGTCGTAGCTTGCGCACCTGGTGCCGCGTCAGTTGCGGCTGCCGTTGATCTAGCTCATCCTCGTCCTCCTCTGCCGATGCGACGTAAGTGCAAACGGTGGTTGGCAGATCGTGGATCAACAATCTATGCGGAGGCATGAGGGTGTGATCCCATTCGGTGATGATGCACGACGAGAGGACCTCGTTCCTGGCTTGGACAGCATGCTCGCTCCCCGACGTGGGGCTCACTAGATCTTGAGTCTGATATTGTTGCAGCTGCGATAGCTGCTGCGTTTGCTGTTGCTGCTGCTGTTGTTGTTGCTGCTGCTGCGACTGCGACTGCGGCTGCGGCTGCTGTTGCTGTTGCGGCGTGTGTAGCTGCTGCGACGAGTAAGAACCCCCATCACCTGCCACCGAGTTCCTCTTTGGTATACCGGGTGTTCTCGAACGTTCGCCCGGCACGTCGAGACTCACGCTCTTCCGGTACTTGTTCGGCTGCGATTTGCTGATCTGCTCCGGTACTTTGAATAGGTCGCCGTAGTAATAGGGCGAGGGATGACGCGTTGGTTGATTAGACTCGGTCGGCGATTGATCGGTCACGTGTACAACGGCTAGGCAGTCCACCACCGCGCCCTCGGTCGATCCTAGCTCTTTGTATCTGTCTACCGAAGCAACGCGAATCGAGGAAGACGCGTACAAGCTGTTCTTCCGCTGCCTGATACTCCTCTTCTGAGCCTCATCGTCATCCTCGCAGGATGATCCTGAAGCTGACGGATCTGCAACAAATAGGCACATGCGTGATTCAGGATATTTTAGAGAAATTCAACTTTTATATCTCAAGTGTTTCCTCATTGTCTTGGTGATATTAAAACAGTTTGTTTATTCGATACTGGATTATTTATATTTGTGGATGGATATGACTTATTGTACTTCTGTCAGTGGATGTTCCACTTGCTATACGTTACTCATATTTCACTTCTTATAAGCAGTGAAGAAGTTATAAGAAGACTGCATAGGAATTTATTTGTCCGATTGTATTAGAGAAATATTCCATTTTTCGTGGTTGTGAAATATATTCCTCTTGTCTAGCTATAAATCATCTATGGTCTATTTATAGAGCCTAGGCTGTGTCTGTTCTACTTGTCCGATCACACGGCACTCCTATTCTACTTGTTTCATCACATACTACTCCTTTTCCGTCTTATTACAGACTAATTTTAATCGAATCGTTGCGCTGTGTAAGAAACCTCTTTTTTACGTCTGACTATGTGCTGACTTGTTCTACTGTCGACTATAAAGTGAGTTATTCCATTCACCTAACCACTAAGTATTTAGTTTACATTTATAAAATCATGGAATATTTTTATTCGAATCGTCGATCGGTGTAAGAAACCTCTTTTACGTCTGACTACGTGCTGACTTGTTCCACTGCAGACTATAAAGTGAGTTATTCCCTTCACCTAACCACTAAGCATTTAGTTTACATTTATCAAATTATGGAATATTTTTATTCGAATCGTCAATCTGTGTAACAAACCATTTTTACGCCTGACTGTGTGCTGACTTGTTCCACTGTCCATTATAAAATGACTCATTCCACTGACCTAACTTCTAAGCTTTTAGATTACATTTATCAAATCATAGAATATTTTTATTCGAATCGTCGATCTGTGTAACAAACCATTTTTACGCCTGACTATGTGCTGACTTGTTCCACTGTCGACTATGAAATGACTCGTTCCACTGACCTAACTTCTAAGCATTTAGTTTACATTTATCAAATCATGGAATCTTTTTATTCGAATCGTCGCGCTGTGTGACAAACCTCTTAGGCATGGTTGAATTTTGTGCAGGGCAGTTTCTCTGTACGGCAGAGCATATTGGAATGAAGTTTTTGATAACTAAATTATAATTCTTCTTAAAGATATGATGCATATACTTTAACCTTAATAATTTTAGAATGAGGTTAGTCATAACTAAATTGTAATTTTTCTAAAAGATATGATGCATATACTTCAACATTAATAATTTACTGTAATAATTAATAATAGAATTGTGTGTGCTCAAGCCACTATAATGGCGCATCCTAATACAAGATGACATCCGCGGAAGCCACTATAGTAGCGGATCCTGCTTAAGAGGTTAATGCCGGCTACATTCAGTGTCAAGACACCCTATGTACGCAGCGTTCTTTATGGGAAGCTACACAGACGTGCGAATCATCATGCGAACCACATTATCTCCGAACAGCTGTCTCGCAACGCCATGAACCGCCTCGTAGATCGTTAATCTCGTCCAAGGACGATTTCGCTAATGGTAATCTACTAATAATGGCAACATTACCCAACCACCGACGGTTAGCGACAAGCCTCGTATCCGTCGGTCGCGCGCATATCAAAATCGGGATGGCTTCGAGGTCGTGATAAGAACCTGCGGAGCAAGAAACCGGCACCCTTCGCCGTGTACCGTTGGGTGTTCCGCAGAAAATGAAAACGGGCGCGGGAAATTTTCATAATCGTTCCGTTATAACAGCGGCCGGGATATCGGCTACTCAGGCGTCTAAGGTGGAGAGCAAAAATGCTTATGGGGAGAACGAAATTGCCACGGAATGGCAGCCGCCTCTCCTTAAAAATCACTTCTTCGGTCTGCGAGATATTACCGTAATGGTTCCTGGCTTGCCTTGCCCTCGTTTCCCTACCCCCCGACCCCCTCTTTTGCCCTTTTTCTTCATTCGGTGCGCACACTTTGACTCGTTTTAGCGTCGTCCCACGTCCCCCGGGGTTTACGGTCCTGTCACAACCGTTCAAGGTAAACGCGCGCGGCTTCTTAACCAGCCAACGTGTGCCGCGAAATTACGCGGACACCCGGTACATTAGCCGAGGAACGGTACGCACGCGGCACGGTCGAACGGACTGGAGATAATGGGAGCATTATGCTCGGCCGGAGGGCTCCGCCGAAATCCTTCCTCGCTCCTCCTTGCGGGGGCGGTAAGTGCAAGAGGCACACCATAAACCACGCCAGAAGCTGTTTCTGACAGGGACCGCCTTCGCGGATATACCGAAAAACTTTTCGAACCCGGGCGAAAAAAAATTATTATCGGAATCCTGTCTGATCTCTTCTTCCGGCGACGCGGAGGAGGAGTCTACTCTCGCTGGCGAGACCAGGAATTAACTGGAAATTGAAAGTCCTTGGAGATAGAGCTATTTTTTTCTTTGTTTCTTAACGCTGGATTTGCGGGATCAGTCGTAGATGACGAGTTCTAATTGCTGTTGTTTATTGTACGCGGCAAATTTGCAAGATCTTACGGGCCCTGCATGTGTTTGCGCGACGTGCGCCGACTAAGTAATTAATTCTCGAAGGACCGGGTTTCGTAAATTGTATTTAACCCTTTGACGATAGAAGACGTATATATATACGCTCTGTCAATTTATACCAATGGCGCGTACCGGGTGGTTCACGAGAAACAGGCTAACTAAGTGGCTCCGTTAGGGTTAAAAGTGGAAGAAAATGTTAGATAGAACAAAATGTTTTGATTGCAGCCATTTTCAAGGTCTTTTGAAGATCATCGATGATTTTTAAATAGCACCATATATTTTTAACTTCGCTGTGTTGCAGCTGATGTCGAGTCGAGTTCAATGATGTGGTACAATGATGTGGTATGACCTTCAAATGACTTTGAACTAAAAAATTTATGATAAAGCAATGATAACTTGAAAATGTGCAATAATTTTATTTGAACTGAATCGAATGTTCGAAATTATGACCTTGATATAATAATACAATATTATGTTACTATTATGTATGTAATATTTATTGTTTATTTATCAAACGCACTGTGTAGCACACTTTCGTAAAATATGAGAGAAGGTATGGTCGCAGAACTTTTACAAGTTCTCGGAACACCGTGCAGTCAATAATTGGCAGAGGATTAAAAAAATTTCAATTTAATCTCAATCCCAGCAAATGACATTTAAATAATTTTATTTAACGCGGAAGTCGACGGCCGACTAATAAAGTGTCGTAAAGTTAATGTAGATCATTTCAGCTGGGCAATTGCAATTTCATTTATAAATCAACAAAATGTGAAGTTTTATCAAAGCACCGTTGGAATTTAATATTTGATGATTCAGTATTTCATTAAATTTGCGCAGAGCGATATCGACGCGCTGTTATTGTTGAAAATAGTTGGATCCAGAGCTAAATTTATTACGAATTTTGAAACGAACTTCTAAGGGTCGCAGGGAAGTTTAAAATTACTGCAGGGTCGGCCGAACTTTGAATATAAAAGGCCGCCGCGCAAGCCGTGTATCATGAAATGAGAAATTAATTCGCGAACAATGAATCCCGGAAATTATGACACGTGCCTTCCTTTTCACGGAATTGCGAGCTCGTACCCGCGCCGATTCTTTTTCATCCTTTCTGTACGGTGCCACGATGAATTCCGACTTCGTGGCGAGCGTGTAATATACAATGAAATTATAATGCAAAATAAAATGTATAATGTATCGCGCGCAGCCATGATTATGTTAACAACCTGCAGCTCTTAATGAATAAAATATTTACGGAATTTTACCTCGGTAGTAAATTAACGAAATACAAAGTGTCCCGAGAAGTTCGAGAAAATTTAAAATGGCGGGCGATTCTAAGTAACGTTTTCATTAATTAACACAGATAAGGAGAATAAATGTCTGCGAGAAACAAACGGTGTTGAAAAGAGGTTAGGAGTAGGAACAAAATAAAATTTTGTTTTTTAATCACTATAATGGTGAACCAAATCATATAATAAGTGGTTAACAAGCTTGTTTCATCCCTTTAACACAGATAAAGAAAATAAATGTCTGGGAGAAAGAAACGGTGTTGAAAAGAGGTTA
>CM052099.1:13612411-13626170 GCA_028453745.1 Agapostemon virescens
CAGATTAAGAAAATAAATATCTGAGAGAAATAAACGGTGTTGAAAAGGCGTTAGAATTAAGAACAAAATAAAATTTTGTTTTTTAACCATTGTAACGATGAACCAAATAATCAGACAAGACGTGAACAAGTTCGCTTCGTTCGTTTAACGCAGATAAAGAAAATAAATGACTGGAAGAAAAGAAACTGTCCTCTGTTATCTCCGTGTATTCCCTGTCTACATTTTTGATAATGTGAAACATGCACGCCGACTTATGTATGCAATACCGAGGTTTTTAGAGACACGAGAATACTTGCTCGGAACTGGTAGGCGGTCGTCAAAGTTTGAATCCCCAAGCGGATTCTGACCGTTCGATATGCATGGTGGAATTGATGCATTGTTGAAATGGCGCACGCCCAAAACATCCATCATATTTCCGTGTCAACGGCGTTAACGGTAGTCTCGCATGCAGCGCACAAAAAAACGCGATACTGCTCTGGGGATTTTTCGTTATATCGAGGGAAACACACCCGGAGAAGCAGGGGTAGAGCCGCGATAGTCGGTGCGTCGTTTTGTGTTTGCGAAACCTTCCGTTTCACCGATCCTCTCGTTAAAGGATGAAGAAGAAGCGAATATCAAGTATTTCCGGAAAGGCCGTTCACGTATGCAAGCATTATGGAGCCAATTTCCGTTTTTCCCCGCAAAAATCAATTTTTTTACAAGATCTTCTAGTTTGACTTTACAGGAATATCTCTGCAAAATTTGAAGTTAAAATTCTAAAGATTTCAAATCCGGTCGAGCGTTTCCCTTGAAGCAACTTTCTCTGATTAACATGATTAAAAGAAAGAAGTATCACACCGATCGACTAGCAATTTTAACTGTATGTTAATAAAGAGTTCTTTTAACGTTTAACCTACAGGCAAGACGATAGGTTGTATACTTTTTTATTAATTATTAACACTTTGCCGACCGACGATTGTTTCAGAATTTTTTAAGGTTCATAGTCAATGACTGAAAACTTTTTAACGGATCTTTCAACGCTGACAGCAATTTTTATTGGGAATCGACGAGGCATCTTCTGTAACGTTATCTAATAATTTCGTCACAAATTACAATGTAAGTTTTTTAAATTTCATTTTGTTAAACGCAATTACTGAAAATCCCAATAATAGGCTTCCGGTTGGTAAAGTGTTAAAATTTGAAATATTTTTTCAGAAGAATTAAACATTTGGATTTAAATAGTCAACATTTCTTGAAAAACCTCTAAGCCTAGTGACCAGCATGGCAGTCAACTTGTTAACGTCTGAAAACGAATCTGACAAGCAAGTTAGATACTAATTGATCGAATTATGCAGTTTTCAATTTACAGACTAATCTTTCTTCTCGTTTTTGCCCCAGTTTTTGTATTTATCGATCACCGTGCGCCGATGGCCGCGGAAAGGTTAGAAGTCCGAGGAAGATTAAATCGATGTCGCCCGACCGATTCTATCGGAAACGAGTTGTTTCGCGAAACGGTGGCATCCGAATCCGAGGGAATATTAATAACAATCGCGATATCCGATGGCATACGGGGTAGTTAGCGAGGTACGGTTGAAAAATTATAGTCAAGCAATATGAGAGAATCCGGCGAAGGGGTTGAACAGCGACGGCGAAACCAACTCGGAACAAAAATGAAAGCCGAGTAAATGTACGTCGGGAGTCGGGCATGAATATGCATCCCCAGCTGCTCCCCGTTCCGCCATTTCACAAAAGATACCGGCTGAAATTTCGAGAGAAGCAAATACATTAAGGAAACCGTCCCCACCGTGAAAAACAACTGCGTTCCTAAACGAGGAACCGATATTTAACCGCACGGCGATGGAACTTCGTACCTCGAAAAATATTCGTGGCATTACCCTCGATAACATCGCAGTTTAACCCTTTGCACACCGAATTTTTGTTCGCTTTTGTTCCTGAAAATTTTCTAGTAGCGTTTCATTTATCGCTAAACATACCACGGCGGGTCAAATAATTCTTTCAGTTTTTTGAACTATGGAAATCGATTATTTTATTAGTTTGAACATTGCGAATGAATTTTAAAATTTTGCATCCTATGTTCTCGTTCAATTTTGTTCCTTAACCTCTTAGGCTGAATTTTGTGGCACGAATTACGTGTAAATGATATGGCACTGCAATGTGTGCTGTTCTCTATACGAGTACATTGGAATGAAGTGTTTGATCATAAAATTATAATTTTTCTTAAAGATGTGATACACGTATGTTGACTTTAACAATTTACTTTAATCATTAATAATACAATTGAGTATGGGACGTTCAGAGAGATGGCATCCGCGAAGGCCACTATAGTGGCGCACAGTGCCTAAGAGGTTAAAACTATCCAGCAGTATTTCAATTAACACATACCTAAACATACCACAACTGGTCAAATAACCCTTTTAGGATTTTTGAACCACGGAAATGGATTATTTTTAAAACTTGACATTTGCAATTGAATTTGAACCTTTTGCACCCCAAGTTCCCTATTCAATTTCTGTTCTCTAAAGCGAACAGTGTTTCATTTAACAGTAAACCTATCACAGCAGGTCCATATAACCCTTTCCAAATTTTTAAACTGCAGTAATCGATAATTACGAGAGCTCTACACTTGCGATTGAATTTGAACCCTTTGCATCGTATCGTATCTTTGTAATCGATGGATCTAATTGCTCAAGGAAAGTCTTATAGAGTGTGCAAAATCATAAAGAATTGCAAACTTTGTAGTAGGCCGTTGTTACCTGAAAGTCACATAGTGAATACATTGCAATAAAATTGTTTAAACGGAAAAGTTTTTTTTCATTTGCATATATAGGTTTATAATTTCTGATTCTTCGTTTCCCCAATTTTTTTTGGATTAAAAACAAAAATTCGGCCCATAGAGGGTTAATTCGTCACCGGTCACTAATGTGTTAAAGTCGCGTGCCTCGAAGAGTTGATGTTCGATAAGCTCTGCGTGAACGCAACAGATCCGCGGGAGATTAACACTAAATCTATCATAGTGGATGAAATGACACTTTCTAAATTTTCTATTTTACTATGAAATGGAGTTATAAAATTGCCTACGTAGGAATCGATTCGATAATATTCAACAATTCAATAATATATTGAATAAAATATATATAGATTTATTCAATAATATATCGCAATAAAAATTGCGGAAATTCTGAATCAATTATATTTCGTAATTTTGATGAGACAATGTACGTCTATTTGAATGCTCGGTAAGTTCGGTGTTAAAGTGGCGTTTAGTTCGCCTCTTAAAAAATGGAAATTCGTGTAAACATGGTGCATCCCCCCGGTTTGCTGGCAGCCGCCTGCAATAATGGCAGATTATACGGCGCAAAGTGGAACAATATTCATAAAGTCTTTGAAAGTTATCGCAGACCGTGCTAATTTTAATCAGATTCGATCGGCGTACGTGTCGGCCGGTATATATTCGGGCAGGCTGTCGCCGTCCCGCGGGAAAATTGTACAAAGAAAGGAAATTAAATTCTGCAAATATTTATTGGCTAGCCACGAGCGGCAGCCGGTGGTTCGTTTGAAGTCGCTCAGCGCCCGATTAGCAGCGTCGCACGTGCACCATTTCCAATCATCCCTCGCTCGGATCCGTGAAAGCCGATCGATCATCGAAGGACGAACACGGGAAACACGGTTCGCATGCATTCGCGATCCTCCGTGTACACTCCCGGACAAAAAGATAGTACACCGTACATTTCCCCATATTTTGCGCGTTA
The DNA here is from genome assembly GCA_028453745.1 of Agapostemon virescens. NCBI lineage: Eukaryota > Metazoa > Arthropoda > Insecta > Hymenoptera > Halictidae > Agapostemon > Agapostemon virescens. Next base: position 13,616,161 of record CM052099.1, read on the forward strand.
CAAGCTGATTAACCCCTTGGCCTACGACTTACTTTACAGTAACAGTGACTAGGCTTCCTGTGTCCTACACAGAACGACAAAAATTTGTAGTTACTGCGCGCCTAGCTATTCTCCAATGACTGTGTACGATCAACAATAAAATAAAATGTTATTTCCGTTTAACACTTTGACTGCCATGTCACCCATTTATGGGTGACAGAATTAGTTGTCAAGGTTTACAAAATAAATTTGTAGGTTAATACATTCGTTGCATTCAACTTAGTTGATATATGAAGAATACAAGAAAGTTGATAGACAACTATATGCCATACATTGAAAGTTTTCAATCGCTGCTTCATTAAATAAATTAATTTGATTTTATTGAATTTTTAAGATCGTCAGTTCGGCAGTTAACGTGTTAAAAGAAAATTAAGAAAATATTTGGATCACGAGTCTGACTCGTTGTTGTAGAGCAAGGGGTTAACACGTTCAATGCTATGTCAGTCCCTGGAGACTGACGGTATCAAATTTATAAATTAATATGTAAATAGATAATTCATATAATATTAAGAAATGTTCGCAGTATTTCAATAGATTCGATTAAAATAGAAAAGCACAAATGGGCTTAGCGAGGCTTTTGCTTATGCACAGTTGCATTGTTTCCGTTTAAAGGTAAATAAAATGTGACGCGAAGGCTAAGCAAAATGGCTCCGCATTCAACGTGTTAAGTCCACAATGTGGGCGTGGGTTCGAATCCCACTTCTCTGACACCGATGTTGCGGAGGCTTCGGCTCCGCCTCGCCGGTGAACACATATAGAAACTCTTATATTTAACCCTTTCGCTTCGATAGCGAACATCAACCTCGAAACATTGTTAATAAAGTCCGTGATATTATTTCGTGTTGGATATTTGTTCAAAAAAGACAAAATATTGAAAGAAGAACAATATTCAGTGAGAAAAATAGCAAAAATTATGAATAGAAGACGAAAAGTAATAATGAATTTCTTGAAAAATCTGTAAAACTATGATAAAAAGAAGAGTTCTGGATGTATCGAAATGAGGAAATTGCTTTCATACGAATCGATTTAATAAATTTCTTTACGTAATCAGATATTGCAGTAAAAGTTGCGCATAATCGAAATAAATTAAATCTTGTCAATTTTATACGTGAATATATATGCTAGCCAGTTTTATTGGTGGGTAGAAGTTCGGTGTTAAAGGTGATAGAACACTACAACTGTAGATGGCAGAATATCTTTCGTGTTTGTGCAGAGAATATGCATTTTGTGGAAATTTGTAAATTATAGACGACAGAATATACAGGAGGACTTGTATTTTATAGGTTTATGCGACTTTATGGGCGAAGTTTCGAAATAAAAATTCAGTTTATGCGTTGCGAACCTTGCCACTAGGCTGCGAATATTTTTGCACGTGTAACGTTGATGTATGCGATTTGAAAATATTTTCCATCCTATCCATTTTCCACTGTACGTGGCGGTACTGTTTTTATAACTACGCGTTATTGGAAAATCATGTCCAACGTGATTTCTTTTGTATATTTTTCGTTATTTTTATAAGACAACGAGCACTAGGCAATTGTAATGCTCGGTAGGTTTAGTATTAAGACCTTTGGATGCCTAGCATGCTAAAAAGATTTTGAGACTCCCTTTTACGGGGCGTTTCAAAAATGTCGGAAAACCTTGTAAGGGATGGTTTCTGAGGTTATTCGAAGTAATATTTTCCTTAGTCAAAAATTTTGCCAAGGGCGTGATAAACAATTATTAACGAAAAACACAGATCAATTTTTATTACGTTGAAGATGTAAAATTTAGAACATTTCTGCAGTACTCCCCTATTAAAAGTGTCCCACCGTTTTAATGTGTGTATATGCACGATGGAATATTTTTTTACCCCCAAAAAATAACATGGTCCTTTTTATTTCCTACAATTCCGTGCCTCAAATGGTTATATTGCTTATTGGACAATCCATCACCGAATTCATTAGGAAATTCTACGTACTTTTCGAGAAATTAAAGATTGCAAGTGCAGGCAATCATTTTGTCCAAGAGTGTACATACACCCACACACAACTGGCTCTGGCATGACGCCAAATTGCGCTGATATTGATTACCGATCGATAATCAGATTTTCAAGGTATCCGCAAACCAGCGGTCCTCGTGAACGGGGCGCAATGGCAGCGACTCACAGTGTTTGGGACAATGCTAAAGAGTCCACCAATTTCTATTGAATGCATGAATGCATTATTACAACTGAGAAGAAAAGAACGAACATCAAACTCGAAATATCTTCTCAAAGAGCAACGATAAACATCGAAGAACAACGAAGAGCATTAAACAGCACTGAAGAGCATCTTAGAGCAACCATAAACATCCAAAAACAACGAATAGCAACGATGAACATTGGAAAGCATCGAAGAGCAACAAATAGCAAGAATAAACTTCGAAGAGCATTTAAGAGAAACAAATAGCTACGATATACATCGAAGAGCAACAAAGGGCAACAAAGGTCAACGAAAAAAACGCTAAAGGCAATGATAAACATCGAAAATGGCTTGATGACTGGTTTGCCTCGAAAGAGGAAAAAATTTTTCGCGTGGCATCCACAAATTGTCAGAGAGATGGGAAAAATGTTTTGTATGATTTTCGTACAATAAACGTTTGTACAAACTATACAAAAATTCCGGTTTTACATTTACATACCTGGTAAGTGCCTTTCTCGTTTCTTGCATATTACTTCCGGTCACGTTGCACTTTCGATAGACATCAATTTTATTCTTCGACCGAATCGCAAAAATAGCGGAAACGTAACGCGTTTATTTCCGCGGCATATGCAACAATATTCGGCCTTGAATCTTCTCAATCCGAACAAGTGGCTTTCTCGTATCTCGCATACTACTTCTGGACATGTTATCCTTTTAATAGAAATCGATTTCGTTCTCCTATCTCAGCCCGAATTAGAGAAAATAGCCTAAACGTAGCGGGGTTCACTCGCGAACTCAAAACAAACTTGTTCAAACAAGAATGATCTATCAATTTAATAATTTCCAAAAGAATTAGGAAGAAAAGTTTTCACCGCTCGAATATGCTTTGCAGTGCATTTCTTTTCATCGATCAATGCGACTTCTGGTTCTCTTTAAAAAAGAATTAGGGCTCCCACGTTGAAAACAGGTTAGTTTCCCAAGTAATTAATTTTCGGCGGACTCCCGTAAGAGTTCGAACAACGCGCGACTCGTCGAATGATCGAATGAGTTATGAAGTTAACGAGCAGCCGGCAGCCAGGGGCAGTTATCCGAGCTGATGTATCGCGCGAAAAAATCTGCGCACGCGGTCCTGCAGCCTGGCGAAAACCTGTAGATAACGATGCACACCGGGGCTTGCAAACGGTTGCACGGCTGCTCACCGAGTGATATATTGCGCCCGCGAGCTTGTACCCTGTAAACACGTGGCAAAGGTACGCCAGAGCTGCCATGCGAATAGATTATTGTGTCTGGGCGAGAGCTTGAGTGATACCGGACCTCTGTGCAAACATTATCGTACACGTGGATCCCAAGGATCTGTGGCAACCGCGCTCGCGTTTCGCAATCTCGACTACAAATTGGTCGAAAATAGATCCACCAGCTCGGCCACTGCAGGTCGTCCAAAAATTAACACAGATAGAACAAACACCCACGCACATGTAGAATTCCAAAACCTGCGACTATGTTTTCGACGGTGGAGGACACTCCCAAGGAAACGTTTACAAGTTACGCGATCCGATAGCGAAGGGCAACTGACTGATCTTCCGATCACCTTCCTTCGACGGCCCTCACGCAACCCCCACTTCGCTTTCTTACCCCATCCTTTGTTATCTTTCCGAGGATTAAGGAATAGGTCGGAGCAATTAATTTTCGATGATCCGCAATGCTTCCGTTACCTCTGGAAATCCTCCGTGCGAGGCAAACTGCGAGGCTAGCGACTAGTAAACGTCGTAAGTTCAGAGACGTTCAGGGGAATTATTAGGGGTGCCTATAAACAATAAATTAGTTTGAAATCTATAACAAATTTTGTAATAAAATCGAAGAAACTTACGTCTTTCGACGCCATCTTGGAATTCTCTTGTAACATGTACACTGTTTTTGAGAGCTACAGTCAGTATGGAAATACTTTCTGTGCGTCTATTTCTTACGTTTATCTATGCTGGACGTATATTTTTGTTAATCTTGAAGAAAATAAAATTTGGTTTTCACGAAATATTTTCTACAAATACCCAAGAATATTTATTAATCATTGTTTTCGCTTAAAATTTATAACTGAAGTTCACGCACACAGTTTTATTTGAAATTGGTCGCTGTACGAATACTTTATAGAATACTTACAAGAGAATTCCAAGATGGCGTCGAAAGACGTAAGTTTCTTCGATTTTATTACAAAATTTGTTATAGATTTCAAACTAATATATTGTTTATAGGCACCCCTGATAATTCCGAGCGGAAGCAGACAGTAATAAAGATTTAGGATACGGAGTCGGGCATTATCCGTGTACACGCCTAATTTACGTGCACCGTGGTCGGTCGACGCCGTGTGAACGTCAAACTGCTGATAACAGCCCGGAGCCAGTGAATGAACCGACGAACAGTATCCATCCGCAACTATGAGCCGAATATGAATACACGGGCCGAGTGATTGAAGGGCCGTGTACCGTAGAAATAGAGTGTACACGCGTGTACAGCTAGAGGGGGTCGGTGATGCATCCTGGGAAGGGTGCACTGTCTACCCCTAATGAATCTATTAGGGCCGGTGCAAGCCTCCCGCCCTTCGGCCACCCTCCACCCTCGACTCGGGCAATCACTACCGGCGAACGAAGCGCGTGCACAAGCTCGTCCACCAATATCCCGGAGAGTTATTTATGAAAGTCGATGTTTAAACAGATAACATCGCGGAACATGGCCCCCGGTCTGCGCGTAGAAGTGGCTCGACCAATCGATTAAACTCTGGTGGGATAATGATGTTAGAGATTGCAATCTCTGACGAGCACCCGGCCGAGAGTCAAGGTCGGCGATGATTAATACATAGCACGTACTGTAATGGCGTATTGGAATTCGTTTAGCCGATCTCCGAGAGGGATCGTCGATGTTTACAGTCGCGCGATAGACCAATCGGCTAATCGAAGAACGATTGCATTGCGCGCTCTCGTTCGAGGCCAAGTAAACACCGTTCGATTCGATTGTTATGATCGCTTGTTGCGGCTCCGAGTGCCTCGAAGAAATTACTTTCACGACGATTTCGTTCTCTAAGACGTTACCACGCGAATCTAACGATAGCTTTACGCTAGAAGCAATTATTTTTATTGGATATTCTGTATACTTCTTCCGGGCACGATTGAATCGACGCAGTTCGAAACTGCAAACTACTTTGTTGCATCCACAGATATTTGGCCAACGGCTCCTCGGCATTCATTCTCTGTGATCGAGTCGAACTGTACCAGATACACTGGTGGACAAAATGATGAGGCATCTCGAAATTTTTGGGAATGAACATCTATTTGTACGTATACGTGGAAAATGAATACACAACAAAATAAGGTACTAGTTTTGACATTTTTAAAAATTAAATAAATCGTTCGATTCATTTATTATTTATACAAAGAAAATGTAATTGAGTGTGGACAAAATCATAACGTACTTTGAATATAAAATAACAAAAGTTTTAAAATGAATTAGGATTTTATAGCTTTCTTAAGTTCTAGTAATGTGTCTGCTGCCCCTGACGTTGTACCACTTCAACCATTATTCTTGGTAAACTTCTGCACAAATCCTTTATATAATTTTGATTCAAGCTTTCTCAAGCTTGTAGAATTGCAGATTCTAATTCTGACATTGTATTATACTGCTTTCCACCTTCGTATAATGTTCGTCTGAATTTTCCCCAAATGTTCTCGATAATACTTAGGTCAGGAGACATTGCTGGCCAATTTAAAACCTTTACATTTTCCGTTTGAAAATAATTTTTTACTATGCGAGCGGTATGCACAGGTACATTCTCTTGCTGAAATATATATTTTATATATATAAATATATGTGTAAATTATATATTTTGAGTGAGAGTTAATTTTCTATTCAATGCCTTTCTATGTATTTTCGATAAACAAACAATTTAAATAAAATACCAGAAATGATTAGAACCATGGGGCCAAAAATTTAGTTTCGCCGATTCACTTCTAATTCTGGCTACGAGTAACTGGACACGTAGGCAGTGTGTATACCAAATTTCAGCTTGATCGGAATTGAATTGCGACCGTGGCGCGACTTTAAAATGTCGGGATGGTCAAAATCGCGAAAATGGGCAAAATGGGGTTGATGAAATGTATCTTCCTGGAGTTCTCTGCAATGCTAGCTTCTATGTGAGGAGTATTTCTTAGAGAGGAAGGTTTGGGGAGGATTTTTGCGTTTGAACCATGTGCTAAGAGCAAGTGGGCGTTCTGAGTCTCAGAAACGCAAAATTAAAGAAAAATTTTAAAAAAGATTAAAATCAAAGGACAAGACTTAATTTCACACTGCACTGCTTTAGAACACGTGGGATATAATTCTGCCAGCAAATTCCCAATCTTCTACACCTAGTATCAATAAATTATGTCAACAACAATAATCGGAATTAATATTCAGACGTTATCTGCAGTAATTTGTTAAAATTCAACCGAACCACTAAAATTTTTCTAAGAAGCAAGAAGAATTTGTTTTACAAGATATCACATAAAAGAAACTATCAATAATAATATTTCTAACTGGGTTTACATTGAAACTTAGAAACAACCGTTAGATAAACTTTTGTCAGCGAGCTGAACGAAGCATTCACACGTTATTCAAAGGCACGATCAACGACCATCGATTCTGCGTACGGCTTTCATTAAAAATTTCTTTATGAATCGGGGAAACGTATCAGCGTGCAACTTCTCCAGCAGGGTGGTTACGAACGATAGAGCGATCCTCGGAGAAGCAGAATGAATCGCAGAGCAGGGGGTTAAAGAGAAGAATGCAGCGTAATGTTCGGCACGCAGGATCTACAAGAGGAGGAGCATCGCGGAGGCGCTGAATACGACGCGATAATCCAAGAATAAAACGGCCGGGATTTCATCGGACCCGTAAAAACCTGCGAACTGTCACTTATACAATTCGCTCCCTTTCCCCAGTTATTCGGCAGGGGGATGAACGCAATGACAGGAAAAATTCCGGCGGAGGCTTTATAAAAGAGCAGACCTCTGTGTCCTCGAAGCCACTTCACTCTGCTTTTTATTAGATATTGTCCTCGTAACATAACCGAGAGCCGGGCTCTCGGTTTCTATGGAATATGTGGGTCGTGGGATTGTATCGTCTCTAAAAGAAAAGTGCCCGACGGAGGGAAAAGAGAGAGAGAGCTAGACAGGGAGAAAGAGAGAAAGGGAAAAGGTAACGTAAGGAGGGCCTTAAACGAAATCACCAGCCACCTTTTGCCGGCCGTGGAGGGATCGTTGGCGGTCCTCTTAGGAGCCAAGGCTAAAGATTACACGGGTTCGTGCGACGATGAAACGAAAGCCAATCTCGGTTATTGGTTCCGGTGTAGCAGAATTCATGGCTACCGTCTGGAGATTGGACGAATCTCGCGGCTGAAATGTGTCAGCCGTGTCAAGGGTCAGCGAACGATGGGGTTAACTTATCCGGGGGCCGGTGTAATAAGTCTGGCTAGCCAGGCTAAGGCTTCCCCGATACAGTCCAAGCTCGTTCTTCTAATTATTTGCTTCGCCCTTTTCGCGTCGGGCGATCGAGCTTTTTTCCTCGATGCATCGGCGATCGATCGAAATGGCAAGCACGTTGCAATCCGCCTCGGAACGATCGGGATTGTTTCGAACCTTCCTCGCCACTTTCCAGAAGAACCAATGCACTCGACGCAGACTCAAATCGAGATAAGTTTCCTGGCCTCGCCGATGTTAGTTCTTCGTCGAGTGCCGATCGTCTACTGAAATATTATTATCCCTGTGTTTCTCCGTTTGCATTGGTCCGGCGAAGTTAAGAACACTCGAGAAGACTCGTTATCGGAAGGCGAGGCGTTCTTTGGTAGAACCTTCCTGTTCTGTTTATTGAATTTTGTAGGTATAAGCAGGCCGAATGTAAATTTGTATTCTGTTTAACACTAAAGTTATCGAGCATTAAAATTGACTGGCGCTCGTCGGCTTTGTGACGGGTCTACCTGTTCGTGCGACCTTTACGCGCTCGCTCGAAATTAATAGCGTCGAAATATGACCTACTCGATACACTTCGCTATTTCTATCGACGTCATATCTATCGACAACTTTTCCATACAGTGCTGCAGTTGTACCAGACGCGTATTTTCAACTTTCGTTAACGTCTCGAGTAAACAAGTTTCAAGAAACAGCATTTTTATTCGTTTTTACGAAATTCTTACCAATTACAATTTTTTCAAAATTTTTGTCGCACGTTATTCAGTAAATCGATGCGTCTACACTCTTTAGAAATGTCAAACTGTTTGGGTTAATTTCGAAATAGTTATCCTGATGTATAGTAAATTTGCAAAACCCTTAATGTCACTTATGAAAATTGAACCACGAGTCTAATAAAAAATTAATAATGCATTGAAATGTTTTAAATTCGATCGCTTTGATCGTTGTCAATCATGTATCGTCAAGAATGGTAGACATTTTGAAGTGGAGTATTAATTAACTCTGGCAATGTAATCAATGTACATCTTAATGTAAGTTTGTTCATTAAATTTTTATGTTATGTACGAAAGTCTAGCCGCATTGTCCTACTTATTCACCACAGAATTAACGAACTAATCCTTGTAATAACAAAATGTATTCCCTTGTAAGAAAAATATGCAGGATTACTTTCTGCAGCCACTGTATACATTTTGTATAATCAAAGTTCAATTCGGTATGAATAAAATATTGCAATTTATCCGCTGTAGGGAATTGTTGCAACTTTTATAGCCGGCAGAGTATAAGAAAACCCCTAATGGAGTAAAGAAAAATCTTTTCGATACCAATTTCTAAGGATCAGTTGATAAAAGCCGGGTATCTGCTTAAAGAACGTCAGGCGAATAATAATCGGAGCGTCTTGTAAGCGAAAGCTCGTCAGCTGGGAGATGTAGAATGCTCGGAATTATAGAAGACGTATTGAAGCCTACTTCGCCTAATATCAGGGGCATCGATCCCATCAAAGCTTCTTTGAAGACTGCCCCTGCTTCGGGGCACGTTCTACTCGAGCAAAAAGCAGCTCCTAACGAGTCAAGGTTACGACGAAAAATACAAGACTGCTACAAAGAAAGAATAAATTATGGGAGAGGGTGAGCGGTTTACTTTGAAAGCGAGTCTATCCTTTCAATATGCCAACAGAAATTCTTGTATCAATGCCAGATGATTGGGGCGCTTTAATTAGACACGCCAATGAATATTTTTATCCGACTCGAGCACCGATATTTCGCATTTCATCGATAATTTAATCCTATCGGCAGATTACCTTCGCGTTTTCACTAGGAAAGAAACTTTAACGCTAGAACTACCGAGTAACAAACGCGACTGATGTACAGTGGCTCACAAAATTATTCAAACCTAAATAACTTTTTTAAGATTCGACCAAACGTCTTGACTTTTCTTGAGCAATTAGTTGCATTGATTTAATAAATGATATGCAAAATGAATTTTGTAAATATTGGAATTGGTATGAATTATATGACCAATAAAGAAGGTACTTTTATACGAACAACGGAGATATTTTACGTGAAAATCTTAAACGACTCACCCTTTTATACTTACGGGGAGTAAAAGTCGCAGTTACCGAAACAAACAGAACGATTATACTTCGTAGAGATTCACTTTACTCTTAATTTACTGAAACCATTCGTGAAAGAGATTAAATTCCATTTAATGATGATACCACTGCGTTTCTCGAGCTTCCGTTGGCCATATACCACGACGTTATCGTACGAAGTTATAAAACCGTTTACAGTAATTCATTTGCAATTACGCCAGACATAAAGAC
>CM052099.1:13636170-13652721 GCA_028453745.1 Agapostemon virescens
AAAAAAGCGTGTTTGAAATTTTCGTTAACACGTTGAATGCGGAGCCATTTTGCTTAGCTTTCACGTCACAATTGATTTACTTTTAAACGGAAATAATGCAACTGTGCATAAGCAAAATACAATCGAATCTATTGAAACAATGAAAATATTTCTTAATATTATATGAATGATCTATAACATATTAACCCTTTGCACTCGAATGGCGCCTCTAAGGCGACACTAAAGCTTGCCATACTATTATTTAAACAATTCTTACATCGCTAGGTTTGCAGTTGCGAAATCGATAAAAACGTTAATGTTCTGAGTACGAGTCGTAGTAATTAATTTCGTATGAACGAAAGGAAATGGACTATCTACAGTGGAGCTATTATAGATAAAAATATTGTTTCGATTTTGGGGTGGAATTGCTTCGAGTGCAAAGGGTTAATTTGTAAATTTGATACTGTCAGTCCCCAGGGACTGACACAGCATTCCACGTTTTAAAGACAGAGATAACGAAGTTGTGATTTTATTTTTGTTGTACACGTTAGTTGACTAAGTAAGACTGGTAAGACTGCAATGATCTCGTTCGTGTCTACGATTGGAAGTAGAACATCTACAGAATTGCAACGTTGTTGATTACACGGTAGGATCGAGCAAAATGGTGGTATACAGATATACAGAGACAGAGTATATGAAGCACTGATTGCTTCGAAGAGCTCGATTTCATGGTACGCGAGACGAAATGATAGGGTTACGACGTTGATTCGTTTGCCAGTAGCCATCGTGATTGCCAATAGTAACTGCAGAGTGACGGTCCTGTAATATATTAGAATGGGATTCGATAATGGTACTGCTTTCATGCTAAATTGCAATCATTTATTTTATTGTGCGACTGCAGCCTGGAAGCAACGCGCAGCGAAAATTTCAGGGGAAACGCAGAACAAAACAAGCGTCGAAATAAAGGTCGCGTTCCTCGGCATATTCAATCGCGCCCTTTCCATAGTGCCCATTGTCGTGATATTTGTTAAGAACCGTTCAAATGGAATCTGTTCGAAGGAACGCAACGTTGCGTGTGCGAAATAAATGGATAATTATCGTACAGACAAGCTTGTATGGATAAAAGTAACGTATGTAGTACACAGATCTAAAATTTAGAAGTATTCTTCATTTTTTTAAAATCTACACGAACTTAAGAATTCTGTATTAATTTTAAAATTTTTAGAATTTGTTACATAGTATTTTTAACATATATGTAGAACTATTAGTATTAAACTTTCACGCAAAGTGATTTGTAAATAATAATACGTAATAATATGTAATAATAAATAATAATAATTTCAATTTTTGAAAGGTCTCGTGAAAAATTCATGGGAATTTAGGTTTGAATTTTTTAGATATTGAAAACTTTTTATTTAATATTTCTAACATCTAAGTAGAACTGTTAGTAAAAAACTGTAACTCAAGTTTATTTCTAAATGTCAATGTTTAATAGGTTCCATGAGAAATTCATACGAATTTAGAGATTGCATATTAATTTTCGAGGTTCTAAATCGTTTTTATTTAGTAGTTTTAAAATGTAAGTAGAATTATTAGTCTAAAACTTCGTCTCAAGTTTATTTCGAAATTTCCATGTTTAAAAGATTCAATGAGAAATTCAAACGAATTTAGGTTTGAATTTTTAAGATATTGAAAACTTTTTATTTAGTATTTCTAAAATGTAAGTAGAACTATTACTATAAAACATGGACTGAAGTTTATTTCGAAATTTCCATTTTTAAAAGGTTCCATGTAAAATTCATACGAATTTAGGGATTCCGTATAATTCCGCACAATTTACTTTTCAATAAACAATTTTCGAAAAGGTCTGTAGCTGCCATTGGAACATACAATACAGTATTCGACGTGCAAATACTCGGTCAGTTTATGACGCAAGCAACGACGAAGCTATTTTAGAAAAAGCCGTTTTTAGTTTTAAACAAAGCGTCTGTCGTTCTTTAGAAACGATTTTCAATAATTGCGATGTATCAAAACAAAGATTAAAAACTGCTTTTACATTGCAATTTGTAACGAAATTATTAAATAACATTACTGAGGATGCCTTGTTGGTTTACAATAAAAATGGTTGCCAGCGTTGAATGACCCATTAAAAATTTTTCAATTTGTCAATTAATAATTAATAATCGCCAGCAATTTATTCCTATCGAAATTAACCAGATAGTAGTGTAAGGTGAGAACTTCGTTATTAAGTAACTAACAATTCTTTTTGACAACGTTGATCGTTTCTATGAACGGAATAAATGGAACTGGTTCGAAGCACCTAAATTCGCTTGGCAGTCAACGTGTTAACCCTTTGCACTCGAAGCAATCTTACTCTAAAATCGAACCGATATTTTTATCTATAATAGCTTCACTGTACATAGTTCATTTCCATTCGTTCATACGAAATTAATTACTGTGACTCGCACTTAAAATTTTACCATTTCTACGTATTTCTCAACTGCAAACCTAGCGATGTAAGAATTGTTTAAATAATAGTATGGAACTTTTTAGTGGCGCCTTAGAGGCGCCATTCGAGTGTAAAGGGTTAATAATTAATAATACAATTGAGAATACGTCGTTCAGAGAGATGGCGTCCGCGAAAGCCACTATAGTGGCGCGTCGTACAAGAAGATGGCATCTGCGAAAGCCACTATGGTGGCGCATAGTGCCTAAGAGGTTAAGTTCGGTAAATCAAATTCTCCAGCGCGGCTCGTTCGATCCGGAAACCACTCGACGTCAAGCTCGCTTCGCGAAATTATCCGCGACGGAGGATCGCGCAGCGAATTCGCGAGAGAGCACTTCGGGGCCAGCGAGAGATTCGCGAGTTTGTCTGAAATTGCGGCCGGATTGAGATGTCGTGAAATCCGACGCGAGCTCGGAGAACGGCGAACAGAGGCGGGGCCATGCCGTTGACAGTTTGTAAATGATCTAGTTTACCGCGCGAGAAAGTGAAGAACGTTTGCGCGGGGGTGTCAGGGGCTCGGTCCGCGCTCGGATGTGGAGCAGAAAGGGAAATGACGTGGAGGAAAGAGGGATTTCTGGTAGGAAAGACGGAAATTCGGGACGGCCTGGCGGGGCTGCGAAAGCTTAACTATTCATCTTCGCGGCAATCCAACAAACTTTCGCTATCCCCGTCCCGTTTCCAAGGTGGAATACTAAAACTGTCGCGCGGCGGATCGCGATGTCGTAAACATAACTCGTGGACGAGCCCTTAATGTCTACCGAAGAGGGCGAATGCCTCGGAGACAACGGCTCATTCTCTATCGGACTTAATGCTCGGATGAAATATAGTCATCTCAGGAATCATTGGCAACAACGAGGAAAATGGGACGCGGGAGACGTAAGACGAATTTGTCGTCTCCGGAAAGTTCGTTACGACGTCCGCTAGGCGGCATTAGGACATGTCTGATTGTGTCAGAATGATTGAAAACATCTGCCACGGGTACAGGTTGCAGGAAAAGCGATGGCCGTCCGTTCTGCAGGTGAAACTGCAACACTGACACGGTGGCCATTTTGTAAAAGGAACTCGCCGCACATTTCTTCCACGCGTCAAGAAACTTGTGAACATACAGTTTCTGTAATTTTTATTGAAAATAACTAAAAATTAAGAGTCCAAGGGGTTATATACAGGGTAAGGCGCTTAACCTCTTAGGCACTATGCGCCACTCATTATTAATTATTAATTATTAAAGTAAATTGTTAAAGTCAACGTGTATCATATCTTTAAGAAAAATAATAATTTTATGATCAAATATAAAATTATTTACACATTAGTGGTTATGTAATTCATACCAATTCAAATAGTTACAAAATTCATTTTGCATATCATTTATTAAATCGACGTAACTAATTGCTCAAGAACAGTCAGGACGTTTGGTCCAATCTTAAAAAAGTTATTCAGGTTTAAAGAGTGTCCAAATACTTTTATGAGCCACTGTATGTACAAGTTCGTGGATTAAAATGTTCTAAAATGCGTACTAGTCCGAAATTCAAAGGGATCTGTAGTCCTGGTCTCAGGATCCGCCGAATTCATCTAAGCGTGTCCCTACCAAAGTTAGGAAAATGATTTTTCCTTTGGTAGGGATGAATGGAGGACGAATCACCAGTTTGGGGAGTAATCCTAAAATTATGCAACGCCTACTGACTTCGTGATTTCGTTTTCCCACGAAGCCTCGTAAGACGTTGCACAAAAATCCCTTTTTCAAGGATCTTTCAATTGCATTTCAAGGAGTACAGCTGGTCCGTTTCTCATTTCGAAAAAGAAATCTTCCAGTCGTACTTAAGTCCGTAACTAATTCTTCCAGCTAAGAATGTCCATAAATATCTCAAAAAGCGCCAGTGTACCAGACGCGATGTCTAGACAATTCTAGACATGTAGATAGAAAAAAATTTCGAATAGATTCGTTGCCGCATTTGGCATTTTCCAGCGTAATTGTGGAAAACGACCAATTGAAAATTTGTAGTGTCGTTAATCAACGCGTTCCGTCCCTTTCGGTTGAAAGTACCGGCTACGTCATTACTCGAACGATGAAAGAACTTTCTCCTATACTGATTGTCTCCTGGACCGACCCTCGTGGAAGCTACCCTCGTTTCAATTACCGGTACCAGGTGACTTGTAGCTCGTTCCGCGTCCCCGAGCAGTTAACGCCGCTTCGGGTTCATCGTATGCAAATGACAAGCCGTCCGTCCGTTTGTCCGTTCATCCAACGGCTTTGCGACAGGGGACTGCCTGATTCACATCAAACGCTGGCTAAATGCTGTTTATTGTCCCGACTCTCCCACATTCATGCATATGAAATAATTGTGGAAATAATTGCCGTCAGAAGTAACACCGTCGACATCGCTCACGGCTAAGGATCTAAATTGCTTCGAGGTCTCTCGAGCCAAGAAGCGAAGCTTCACGGGTTCCAAGTTTAGGGAACGATCGTCTGTCGAGACCATTAACGCTTTAGGATATCGAACCTGTGAATACATTCCGTCCACGTGGAATAACAAAATGTGATAGATATTTGAACAATAACAAATATAACTGTCGACATCATTAACACGATGAATGTGGAACATATTTCGTCTACTTCGGACGAGTTTCATTTATTTCATTGTCCAACTAACAACCTGAAAAATTCCACAAAATCAAAGTCATTTATAGAATGAAGCAACGATTGAAATTCTAGAACGTATGACACAAAGTTACCTTTCAACCTTTCTGTATTCTTCAAATATCAACTTCATTGACTGCAACGAATATATTAATGCACAAATTTATTTTTAAACATGGATAAACAATTCTATCACTCATATACGAGTGACGTGGCAGTCAAAGTGTTAAAGTGAATTGTTAGTTACTGTATAATGAAGCTCTTAGCTCATACTACAATTTTGTTAACTTTCCCAATAATAAATCGATATTCAATGACATTAATCTAATGATGACTGTTCTTAAACGACGCAATGGCGCCGGTCACCGGTGACTGCCATTCAACGTGTTAAATGCGTTGGGGTATCGAACCTGTGAATAAATGCCGTCTACCGGTTCCACGTTGAATAACAAAATTTGGTATATATTTGAAAAATAACAAATATAATTGTTGAGACCATTAATCTGTGAATAAATGCTGTCTACCGGTTCTGCGTGGGATCACAAAATTCAAAATATATTTCAACAATAACAAATATAATTGTCGAGACCATTAATCTGTGAATAAATGCCGTCTACCGGTTCCGTGTGGGATAACAAAATGTGATAGATATTTGAACAATAAAAAATACAACTATCGAGATCATTAACGCGTTAGGGTATCGAACCTGTGAATAAATGCTGTCTACCGGTTCCGCGTAGAATAACAAAATTTAGTATATATTTGAAAAATAATAAATATAACTTTGCAGGATGAGGCACTCACTATTGCCACCTAGAATAACGGTAATCCGAAAATATGATACTAGTAGAAACATTTTCGAAACAAATAGAACAGCAATCTTTCGTTGCTAGATGCATTTATTTCAGAGATATGAAGGTCACTTTTGTTTTTCCAGATAGAAAGCTGTATCTTAAGATCTTTGAAGGTCAACAGAGGTCACCATCAAAAGAATGCAATCGAAGACTATGAGCTTCCAAAAATTATGAAATAATTGCTGGTAACACATTAACTAAAAAAGTTACAAATTGTCCTTTAACCCTTGCTGCTCTCTATACAGTACATCTACATAGGGTACAGCCAGTAATTGAGATCCTACCCAACGATGAGCCCCATAATCGGGGCCATTCCGGACCAGCCAGGTTCCCAACACCGGATCCAGTACCATTCAACGCAAGATATCATTTTATGTTGGCAATGCGTCCCACAATACTTTCACTAACTTGCGGAATACAACAGCGACATAACGAAAATTATTGCAAGAACGCGAAAATTTCAGGGGGGGGGAGGGGTGAAATTAATAATTGCATCCAGTGTAAGAAACGAACGCGCAGCATCCAGCCAAACAGAAGTTATCCGCAAGCTGTTGGCGCTCGCCTACCGCAGGGCATACGGAAAATCCTAAAAACTCCATTAACTGTAAAAACCAGACTCATAAAGTGCAACCAGCAGATTGTTACAGGGGTGGGAAGCGACCGAAAACACTATTAAAACGGTGGTGACGCTGGCAGGTTGCCTTAACGAGAATCCACGGGGATCGGAGCGGCTCCGTTCCGTTCCACTTCATTAGGTTTAACCGGCCGATTTTTAATTACTTCGGACGTTGGATCCACTCGAAGGGAGGGGCAAGAAAAATCGCGGCGCGAAAGGGCCTTGTTGAAACGGTTAATAAGTCTGGGTCGGTGCGCGGGGGGTGGGTGGGAGAGAGGGGGGTACGAGCTGCCGAAGAACCCCTTGAAACTTCACAGACTGCGGGAGCGGAACGCTGCGGGGGTGGATGAGCATGGGAGGAGAGAGAGCTTAAGGGAGGTTCGCAGGGGGGAGTTTAATTAAATATCACACGACACATTATGGGACGAGGTCGCCGCCGCGGTGTCACCGGCAAGTAACGTCAGCCGCACACCATCGGATCGAAAAGTTTCGGTTGGAACGTTGATACCGGATCGGGTCACGTGTTCCGACTGACCGGAAGTAGGCGGCCGCCGGAGAGAGCCCAGACGTTCCACCGGCACCCTTTTATGAATCGACCGGACCTAGACACGCTGTAACCAACCCCCATCTCGCCGATACCGTCCCTCTATCATCCCTTATTCTCTCCCTAACGACGGCGTAACTGGAGATTCAATTCACGTGAACGAGAGGACGCGCCATTGCCACCGGTACCCATGGAAATCTGCTCCTAATTCCGCAATATTTCTACCGAACGACCAATAAGCATCCAAGATAAACGCGATCGTTCCCTGTCCTCCGGTCCACCTTTCAAACCGCGCTACGACTTTACAGCCTCTAATTGGGGAAAATTCTTCTTGTTATGACGGCCAACGGGGGATCCTCGTTTATGGTACGCAACCTTTTTCTTTTTTTCAAGCACTTCCGGCATAGGGATTTTATGCGCGCCTAGTTTCCTCCGGAATTTGTATGATGCTCGCTTTAGATTCTGATTAAGATTCGGGGGATTTGGAACCATGTCCTGCTTCTGCGATTAAGGTATCGTAAAGCCACCGAAACGCCGGATTCTTTCCTGGATTGCATCCGGATTTCTGCGGTTCGTCGGAGGGAAGCTGTTGGTTTTACGTGC
Source organism: Agapostemon virescens (assembly GCA_028453745.1). Lineage (NCBI taxonomy): Eukaryota > Metazoa > Arthropoda > Insecta > Hymenoptera > Halictidae > Agapostemon > Agapostemon virescens. The sequence goes on from CM052099.1 coordinate 13,643,908, forward strand.
ACGATTTAGGATGTAGACGAAGGTATCATTTAGTGGGACCTTCTTCTGAGGGTGCATGGAATATTTGCGATTGAATGTCTTACCAGGTATGTATATATGAAATCGGAATTTTTTTATAGAAATTATATACTTATTGTATGTGTTAAGACGCGAATAGCGCCTTAACACTTTCGCGTCCGGTGACACCAATGTGGTGCCATTGACAAACCGGTCATTATATGCCGGTGACACCAACGTGGTGCTATTGAAAAGTCATTTGCAAAGCCTTTCAGAGCGTTCGTATCATTTAATAAAAAGCAGCTAAGTTTATTATGTTGTAATGAATTTTATATTTTATATTCGTACATTTTAATGAACAACTTTGCAAAAAGTTCCGGCGACAGAGAAGAAAATTTTCGTGAACGATTATGATTATAATTTGCAATATTCGATTTACAATAATCGTAAATAAAAAATATTAGGATGCGCCATTTTGACGCGTCCCGTAAACGTAGTATTAACTGAACAATGTTTTCCAAACATTTCTTCTTCCAAGAGAACAAGCAGTGTTTATGAACGTAGAATGTACCAGACAGAAAAATGTATGTAAATGACATGCAGCAGCTCGTGTAATATGTTTAACCGGACAATGTTTTCGAAACATTTATTCATCCAAGGGAACGAGCAGTGTTTACGAACATAGAATGTACCAGACAGAAAAAAATACACAAATGGCATCTACCTGCTCGTGTAATCCTCGCAACCCTTTGCACTCCAAGCAATTTGAATTCCTAACGTAAGGGCATTTTTTGTTCTAGAAGAATTCCATTCTACGCGGTCCATTTCCTTTCGTGCATATCAAATTTGTTACCATTAATCGTCCCCGCAACACTTTAATTTTTACTAACTTTTAAAATACAAACATTGTAATTTAACAATAGATATAACTAATAGTCTAACAATTTTTAGTGTCGCCTCAGAGGAGTCATTGGGGTGCTAAGGGTTAATAATTCTGTTAAGAAGATGGCGCATGCGATACATTTCTGTGCAATCATTGGGCCATCGAGAAGGTCTCATACTTTTTGCAATTAAATGGTTTTACGACATGCAGAGGTTTTTTTGACACGTATTTTTAAAAATAAATGTATTTATATGCGTAGGATCTTAGGAAAAAGATATCCAGCTTTTTCCTAATTTCCCAATTTCCTGATACCAAATGGAGTGCCTCACGAAAGCATTGGGACTCTCTTTAAATGTAAATAACCGTTTTAAGCTCGTAGTTCTGTCGAATTGCCGATGATTCGGTCCAATTAACACTCTAGTCTAAAACAGGAGCAATAAAATCCTCAACGTCGTAATATCGTTTTAACTGCTCAAATAACTACAAGATAATCGCCACAGTATTATCCCCACAACTTCAGGATATACTCCTCGATGAAATTAGACTTAAAGTTATACCCAATTGTTCCCAGCGTTTATCAGAAGAATTGCCCCAGAAAAATCAAGTCGTTTGGTTGAATTTCCAAAAAGTTATTCAGATTTAACACTAGAACTGCCAAACCAGTCAAAATGACTGATCCCTACTTATTTCTTTCGCAATTACTGAAGTTATAAAAATGTTTTTATTAGTAATTTTCCGATGTACTTCTTCAATGAACCACATGTTACAATAAAAATTGAATGAAGTTTGAGTAGACGTAGTCTTGTTATTATTACAAAGCAATGTATATCGTTGGACTTATTGTTTGGTAGTTCTAGTGTTAAAGAGTGCCCGAATACTCCCTTGAATCAGTGCACATAATAAGCAAACTGCGACAGAGATTCTTCCTCGAATCGTCCAATCTCCGGAGCATTCACGTGACTCGAAATATCCGGATACTAAGAGCCCCAAATCAGAAGTCCAATATCGGGGGTTGAGGGTGTTGCGGTAGGATGCGCGAAACGGTTATGGACTTTAGCAAAAGGGAAACATAGTTTGTCGTTGGCCTGCCGTAGGATCGGCTAACCGATTACTTTCCACGGATCATGCATTATTTATGCAGCCGCAAACGGAAGCCACCTCGGCCAGAATAAACATCGTTCGGCCCGATTAGAATGCTCGGCGGATCGCGGCAAGAAGTCGTATCAAAGAGCGTGCGGCCGGCGTCCTAGGGCGTCCTAGGGCGTCCTAGAACGTCCTAGGGCGTCCTCCGTCAGGGTGGCAAACCTTCGGGACTCGGGGATAAGTTTGCACAGGCGTCCTCTCTCGCCCGGCTGATCCCCGTCGCCATTCACGACGCCCGGCGAATTAAAAGCCCATGAATACGGTAAGGATGCAAATTACACCGGTGTTTGTCCGGGATCGGTGTTACTCGGCAATCTGCATACGGCCGGCTGTTAAAATACACGCGGACGCAACGGGAAACGGATTTTCAAACGACACGCGCGCGGCCCACGCCTCGTTCATCTCGTATCCGCTTCGGACTCGTCCCGCGCGCACGATAACTACCTACAGGGGTTAATTACAAACCGGAACTTTGGGCATTCCAACGCGCGACGATGCTTCAACCGGGACCCTTGTTCCCGTGAAACGGGTTAACGAGTGGGCCAAAGTTTACGAGGCGGTGCCGCCACGAAATGATTGCGAATCGGGCACCTGCGAATACCAGAGCGAATCCCGCAACGAACTAGTTATCTCCCGAATAGGTCCGGAACCAGTCCGCAAGCTTCGACCGAATCTCCAGGCAAAGAGAGTCAATAAAACTTGAAGAATCGGTGACGATTATCGTCGGCAGCTCGGGAATTTCAACTGGCTCTGATTTGAAAGCAAATATAGTAGATTTTCGATTAACCCGCATACTCGGCAATGATCAGCGCTTTAATCAAGTATCGGTAATCAAACATGTCGGATGATTGGACTACAGTTTAAATAGTGTTCGTATATCGGCGTTTAATAATTATTTTTTTATAATCATCGCTTTGGAGTATTTCTTCATCGATGCTTCTCAAATTGTGCTATTAACACTTTATCGACCGGAAGCCTATTATTAGGCTTTTCAATATTCGCGCTGTATCAAAATGAAGCTTAAAATTCTATTTTTACATTTCAATTTGTAACAACATTATTAGACAATATTATTGGGGATGCATTGTTGATTCGCAATAAAAATTACTGTCAGTGTTGAAAGAGCCATTAAAAAGTTTTCAGTTATGGATCATGGGCCTTACAAAAATTCTGAAATAGTCGCCGGTCGATAAAGTGTTAATATTGTGTGTCACTTACACGAGAATATTTAGATAACTCCTTTTAGCTAGGACTTTGCGAAAAGTCGTCGATCTATTTTTCCAATTGAATGCAAAAATTAGATGTTCGTCTATAAAGATCATTTTGGAAAAGTTGTTCGACGAAAATTAGATATGTAATTTGTGCCCACAATTATGAAAGTGGTCTAAATCAAAATTAAAAAAAAAATGAGTTTATCAGTTATTTCACACCACGTTATTTTAAACTAAATTTATTCAATGTAATTTTTACGATATCGTTAAAAATGAACCATTAGATGGTGGTTGTAATTTCAACATTATATGGAATTCATTTAGTGTTAATTATGAAAGTGGTCTAAGTCAGTTCAAACTTTTAAATTTTTAAAACTTTAAACACCATTAATCAAGACTAATAAAATTATAAATTAAAATGTCGCAAAATGTAAAAATATTTTTTAATTTATTCAAATGCAATTCATTGAATATCTCGAAACAAGAAATATATGACTTAGATCACTTTCATAATTATGGGCACATTTGTCTAATTTGCAGATTGAGTTAATATCGAGAATTCACGAAGAAAGTGCTGATCGTTTCATCTACGCCTTTCGAAAATAGATTTGTATATACTTTTAAAATATATATACAGTATTATCTAAATTTTTATTATTATAACTTTCTAGATGGATAGAGAAAACTGTCAAATGCATTTTCGAGTAGGTGCTGATAATCTTTAAAAAAATATAGTATTTACATTTCCTATGGTATAATGTGAGATAAGTAATTATAAATATTATATAATCCAAATAGTGAGCGGTTATTTTCAAAGAAGTTCTATCGACGAACGTTTGTATTTGAAAATGATAGTGTATTGCAGTATCAATGGAATTTTGAAACCGCGGTGCGTATAGATTTTTAGAATTTGATGCTCGACAAAGCACTTTTCCGGTTTCGAAAACGTTCGATCAGTTGGTGGCTGTACACGTACCGCTCAATTATCGAGGGTCTCGTTCGCTTCTCGTGCACTGCGTTAACTGAGTTGTTGCCTCAATAATTCGTACATTGGAGTATCGGCTGTATCGTCGGCAGCTCGCCGCATTAATTTGCGGTTTGGCGCGGGCATTTCTGTTAACTCTATAATCCAGAACTTATGGTCTCTTGGACATATACTTAAGCAACGGATCAATTCCAAACCGATTAGTGCGCGTCCCCAATGGCGGAATCGATCCCTCGTGCTCACAACCCAGGAATCTTTCGGATCTCGGGCGTACGCTTCAATTTGTTGCTCTAATCGAATCAGACCAACATGCAGCTCCAATTTCTTTATAAATTTTAATTCATTTCGTATCTCAAATTTAAATTCGCGCACAATTATATCCTAAATTTAATTATTACAAATTTAAATTTACAATTATCTCTCACGTTTAAATTTAGTTCACTATCTCAGATTCAAATCTGTAGAAATTACACTGTAACGATTACAGTCCGCGAATGAAAATAAAATTGGCATTATTTCATTCTGAACATAGTTTACTAGGTCTGTAAACGTGAAACCGGAAGTTACCATTTTCTTGTTTCGACATCTGATAAAGACTTTCAACTCACAACCATACAAGACTCATGTTCAATTATTAAGAACATTCAAGACATCAAAAATATCCGAAGTTGCCCATACGCGACGCCAGCTGCGCCATTTACGCCATTTTCTTGTTTCTTGGTACGGCATCCAGAATTGTCAGAGAGATGGGAAAAATGTATAGCTACCGATGAGCAATACCTCGAATAAAATATTTCTTTTACAAAAATTTCGGTTTCATATTTGCATAGCGGGTAACTCGAGCTCGAGATTTTATTAATTCGTAACTTCTTCGTTAGTTGTTTGATTGCCAACGAATTGAATTTCTCTCCCTAATTAATGATTGTCCATCAACAGCAGGAGCTATGTCGCGTCGTTCGTTCTTTATTATGACGCAGCTAGCAAAAAGTGGTGAGACAAAAATGGAGACTCGACGAGAGTCGTAGATACAGAGCAATATCATCGTTCCACGATACTAGAAACGGATCGGGATAGGTAATTTATATGGCTGCGTCCCGCTGGATATCAGAAATAGATTTCGCCGCGGTGAAGGTCCAAATCCGGATCTCGTTCCGAATCCCGCTTGACATTCGAATTATTACATCGCCAAGGGCTACTGGAATATTTCCGTTCGCATCGATATGTTCGAATAGATGAATACAACTATTGCCGATTTATATCTTTTGTACCACGTGCGCGTCGATTTCTATGCGAATGTGACCAATCACGAACATTTCGCACTGTGACGGTTCACCGCCATTTTCGAAAGCTTTGCTCAAAAACCAGCGACTTTCAATGTAACGCTCAAAATTTTCATCTTTTAGAATTTTTACCCTTAAAAATGAATCGAAATCTCTGCTTTGTAATTTTTTGTTTTGCTATTATTGAAATTAGCTACTCTCAAGGAAGTTTTCATTTAGGGCATTCATATTGTACTATCGAAGGCATCTTCACTAATTCGCATTGCATTTATTTATATATCGTTGCTGAAGGTAAATATTTAGTCAATAAAAAAGTTGCAAAAATCAAAAGAAATTTAATGTTTTTTTCGCAAAGTTGGTCCTTATGACCATATTGTTTTACTTTTAGTTAAATTTCAATGCAAAATTGCAACTTTGCAACTTTGAAATCAGCAAAAGACTTGCTTGCTACATTTCTATTTTCTAACTAAGACTGTATGATTATTTTTTCATTTTATATGAATTGCATATAATACATTGTTCTGTAACTCCGATCCTGACTGACTACCGTCAGTCGCCAGGCACTGACACAGTGTTCAACGCGTTAAATAATAAAATTTGTGTCTTCTCCGTCGGCAGAGAAAGGAATTTTTAAAAATAAGGAGCAACGAAAGGAAAAATTGCTTGACTTTTAAATGAGCGGTTTCTGAAGTGTTAAGTTGAAGGATGCTCGTGAATACATATCGGACTAGTCCTCTCCCCTAGGGATCAATACTTTGAGAAGGATCCTTGGCTCCGATAACAGCATCCGCACCATGATATTTACTCAGCGCTGCATTATGTCCGATCAACCACTTGGTGAGAAAGGATTTCGAATGAAAATGAAAAAAAAAAAAAAGGGCGGGGGTGCACGATGGCTGGTTGGCTGAAAGTTGGACACACAGCTAGCGGGCCAATCGATAAGCAGAGTCAGAAAAGCGCGGTAGTGGCTATCATCCAGACGGCAGGATAAGTCGACGATTTACGAGCGATGGTTTTCGTTTATTTATTATAATGCCGAAATTGCCCGATCGTACGCGATATATGTACTTATATAAATATTCTATATAATCCTGAGAACGGTTCATTAGATATGCAGTATCTACAATGTGAATTTACGAGCACGAGTCATTGTCTTTGTTTGCACTTGAGGATTTGCACGGATTTACGAGGATCGAACGCATGCATATCGTATTGGAATACGCTGCATCTGTTGGCATAAGCAATGCATGAATAATTCCGTACATTTATTTCTGTGCCGCTCGCACATTTGCAAAGGCCCTCCAACATGCACACGCAAATACAAAGCATCTTGCCTCGTCAATTTTTAATTCAATTTTGATTATCGGAGCGTGTCTTCATCGAATCAGGAACACGTCGAGTTTATTCGGTAAAATATTTTCGTAAAAATAGTTATTCAAATTTCGTTGTGGTACAGTGTATCGGAATATTTGCTTAGTACTGTATTTATGACCGAAGTTGTTAACGATACGGTCAACAAACACGATAATTGTATTACATGGAATTATAGTACTGCGACGTTCTCATTTATAATGAATCGCTTTTACAGACCTTGTCACGAACTCGTTATTGTACTTCTAAAAGATTCGTTTAATACACGTTTAAATTGTACGACGTCATAAAAACTGCACCTTTTGTATTAATTGAAAACGTTGCAATAGTCTTTCAGTGATGACAGATAATTGAGCCGGATTAAGGTTAAAGAACCTACTCTTGCAATCGATAAATCAAACTGAAATTCAAAAGTTGTATTTTCTTTGTGTCACGATGTACAAAAATAATTTTCTTTTCGAAAATTGTATCGGTTTCACTGGACGGAATCGTTCTTTCGAGCAATTTCCGTCAGCCATTGGAACTTTCCTTTCCACGATGCGTTCCGGGATTTTCGAGAATAAACAGTCGAGATAAGAAAACCGTAATCTCGAAGACAAAATAGGGTTCTTTTGAGCGACGAGCACGCAAGTAGACCACTTACCCGTATACGGCCGGCAATAGTTGCGATTTACTTTGCTGTAAATCGTTGGCAGAGACGATTCCGCTCCGGGCTCGACGTACGCCTTGGACTTGCTGTCCCTGGGGTCGCTATATTGTTCCACAACTTCGACTTCCGCCTGAAAACAGCAGAAATTGTTTCCTTCCGTTACGATCTCGAGGCACAGCAAATCCCGAGCTAAAAGCTCGACCGGTACGCCGAGGTATTGTTTACACTGACACCGGCCAACATTCTATCGGTCGTGGCCGAACGAAAACGGCGAAGGAAAAAGTGTGAAACTAAAATGTCCACGCAAATACCCGACTGCGCTGGAAAAGTCACTCACGAACGCAATTAAATGCGATCGGCGAGGCGCATGCAAAAAACACTTTCCTCTGTGCCTTATTTTTCTGTTTCCCTTAACCGCTTTTGCCTCGGGAATTTGTATCTCAAAGAGCAGTGGAAGCCAATTTCAATACCGTCGCACTCTAGGTCTTTTTTAGTGAGAATTATTTCAAGCACGCCGTAGCGGTTACCACACAAAACAAGTGCTCCTTTGGCGCCACACGAGTACGTAGTGTATCAAAATATTTGATTTTCTTATAGCAACTATAAAAAATACATTTATTAACCGTTTGAATCCCAAACAGCGCGATCGCGCTCTTGAGATTTTATGTCGAGAAAACCCAGCACTTTTCGAGCATTGTGGACAACTGACGGTACGTTACCAATTGTCGAAGACGCGCGCTCAGATTTACTGACGCAAGTACATCACACAACTACTTTTAATGTAAATGGTACATTTCAGATTAGGTAGAGTAATACTATAATAATGCAATAATACATTACAACAAAGCGCTATTGCGCCGCTTGGTGTTCCTCGACATAAAAAAAAACAAGCGCCATCGTGCTGTTTGGGTCTTTTCGTACTCATTTAGAGAACGAAAATTCCCGAAGTTGCAATTCTGAAATGGCAACTCACGACCCTAACTCCGCAAACGGTCAAAAAATTTAATTTCGCCGATTCGATTCTAACTCTGACTACAAGTACCTGGACACGTGAGCAGCATGTATACCAAATTTAAGCTCGATCGGACGCATATTATGGCCGTGACGCGACTTTGAAATTTCGAAGCGTCCATCGCGAAAGTGGGAAAAATTGGTGTTGATAAAACGATGCCCCCTGGATTTCCCTGAAATACTGGCCTCGATATTGAGTAACATATTTAAAGAGGAAGGTTAGGGGAAGATGTTCGCGTTTGAACCATGTCGATAGCTCTAATAGTTTGGTCGGGGCACGACTT
>CM052099.1:13701100-13713562 GCA_028453745.1 Agapostemon virescens
ATAATAACTGATAATCGGAAAGTATTGATAGATTTTTGTCATTTTTTGATTAAATATTTATTTTATTCTTTTGCCATTTTTGGGCTAGAGCCAAAATTGAATACGTTTTCTTCTACAATCGATCCCGTTGCTGTGCAGAGCTAATCCCGCGACTTCGACCTTTCGCAAATCGAGTCTTTCGTTAGCTGCGACTCGGCCGAAGTACCTTGCACCCAAGAAAACGAGTTTCTAAATAAAGCCGCGAGTGCAGGAAGTGGGACCTTCGGGAGCCTTGCCTGGTGAATCAATAAAACTAATATTTTCACTGTCACGTTATCGCCGTTGACCCGGGCGTAGTAGTACGCGCGAAGTGTTTGCGCCGGTGAAAGTTCGGCCGCAAAATCTACAACGGTGATCAATGGCTTCTCTTGGTGGGAGAACGGACAGTTTCCGGACCCGACCGACGGGTCAACATTCGGCAGCCTCCGCCGTTAACTTTCGAATTTTATTATATTTCCAGGACCTTTCCGGCACGTCATAGTGCACAGAGACTACGGCGCCTTCGTCGCCATGGTTGTTTGCTCGGAGAATACCGCGCTTCGCCACCAGGGATACAAGTTCTCCATGATTTGGTCCCGGGAGAGGAGCTTGCCTTCCCCGATCCTGAAGCAGCTTAAGTCCAAACTGGGAGCGTACATTAATCAAGGGGAAATTCGCATGGTGGATCATGGAAACTGCTAAACAAACCATAAACTTCCATGCTAGACCGAGTCTTGCGAGTGCCTATCTGTTCCTTGCGTAGAGTTCAATCACCAGACCGAATTTAATAGCCTGTCTGAGCAGCATTTCGCATCATAATATACGATACCAAAAATTGGGTCGATTCGTGGATAAAATCGAAAGGTGAAGCATTTGTCGGTTGCGGTATCGGGATGCTGCCGGAAAAATGGGAAAAACTAATGGCCAGCAATGGACAATACTTTGAATAAAAGATAATGTACCATTTTTTCGTAACAAATCGTCAATTTAAGATGAAAAACGGCGGACACTTATGTGTACGCGAAATACTATTAACCTCTTAAGCACGATGCGCCATTATAGTGGCTTGAGCACACTCAATCCTATTATTAATTATTACAGTAAATTAATAATTTTGGAATAAGATTTTTCATAACTAAATTGTAATTTTTCTAAAAGATATGATGCATATATTTTAACATTAATAAAGTGCCCCGCACTAAATTCAACCATGCCTAAGAGGTTAAAATGAAAAATGGCGGAGACTTATTTGTACTCCCAATAGCTCAATAGTTTATAGCTTCGAGTGCTCAATATTAAGTATTTATTTTAATAGTTAAGATTTAATAATCATAAAATATTACAAGTAGAATAAATATAATTATTTATAATTATGTAAATATAATATATATATTTAAATAAATATAATATAATGTATTTATAATAATAATATTTATATTATATATATATTTTAATTTTAAAATAATTTTAATATAATTTTAATATATTTTTAATTTTGTCGGTGTTGCATGTGTATATGTAGGAATCGACGTGTTCGCAACACGAGGAGCTTAGCATTTACAACCCTAAGTGGGATCCTATTGAACCGATGCGTTACTCGCGAGAATTGCAACAATTCTTTTGCATATCATTTAGTAAATCAATGATTCTAATGCTTTATAAGAGTCGAATCTTCTAGTTAGATTTTTAAAAAATGTTACTTAGACGTAGATAGTGTACGAATACTGTTCTTGAGCCATTTTATATACAGACTTTCGCTAAATATGTATCGGGCGATGAATATAGATGGCACAGTCGTGTCGACTACACAAGATCACAATGGAAGGAGCAACGCCCTTGTAATCATTTAAAAAAACCGCAATTGTGCGGAGCATCTATGCGAACCACCCTCGCGAAATGAATCATTCAAGGAGGGTGACGCAGAACTTACTCGTTGAGCTCATGAAATATTCGAGCAACAACCAACTGAGCCAAAAGCATCAACACCTGCGGTCGGAATGGAATCTTGGAGCGGTTGCTGTATTGTTAAGCATGGAATTTCTTATGCAGGTCGGGTCGTTAATGAACCAGGTTACAGCGAACCATTCACTGCCGGTGGTTACGTTAATCTACGTGTTTTGTTAAGTTTGAATACATTCAAATGATAAATTCTGTTTGTACTATTGTGTAAGCTCGTCGTATGTGAATGCTTGTTTGGTAGTGTAAATAAGCTTTTAAGGAAATGATTACAAGGGATGGGAAAGTTAACTTGGTCGATTAAAAAACGATACGAACTTTCATGACTGTTCAATGTTTTTATTCATAGAATATACCAAATAGAAAAGACAAGGTTTAGTTCTATAAAATTATAACATGTATTAAAATTATTTATCATATGGAAAGTGACAAAGTGCTACTTGACAAAAGATAATTGTAATAAAGCGTAGGATGGTTAAATTGTTTACTTGAAAAATTTCTAATCAGTGCAGAAATGTCAAAAGTCATCCATTTGTAGAACATAGAGGAAGGTGCACAAATTTTTGTACCACACAGAATAAATTAAAATTGAAAATGACAAAGTGCCATTCGTAAAAAGTCACTTCTAACGTGTAGGATGTTTAAATTGTTCACTTAAATAATGTCTAAATTGTTTAGAAATGTCCAAAGTCGTCCGTCTTTAGAACATAGAGAAAGATATAAAAGATTTTGTATCATATAAAATAAATTCAATTATAAAATGACCAAGTGCCAATTGTAAAACGTCATTTGTAACATGTAGGATGGTTAAACTGTCCACTTGCCCATTTGTGGAACACAGACGAAGATGAAAAACATTACACAGAATAAATTCAAGTGTGAAACGACAAAGTGCCATTTGTAAAAAGTCACTTGCAATAATGCATAGGATGGTTACATTACTTATTTTAAAAAATGTCTAAACAATTTAGGAATGTCAAAAGTCGTTTATCTCTAAATCAAAGAGGAAAATAAAAAGTATTGTACTAGAATAATAAATAAATAATAATGATAAAAAAATATTGTACTAGAATAAATTATGTCATTTGTGCGTCGACAATTATCTTTCAATTTCTAGGTCCGCCATTTTCCTCCCATTAATTAATTTCCTTTCCATTTTCCCTCCGTTAAAAAAGAAAACAGAAACTGACAAAATCGAAACAGATTTTATCACTCTGGTCGTGAATAATAAAATAGTTATAAAACACAAGTCAAGATAAATTGCAAAAAATTCTAGCCCTGGTCACAGAGATTACGTCGAACGTTAAATAAACTTTGTAGCGACCCGCAGACCATGCGAAAAAAGCAAACCTAACAGAGCGTAAACAGTGTTAACGACGATCTCGAGCGTTTCCGCGGCAACTTTGAAATATATCCGGCTATTACGCGCACTCTGCTCTGCCCGTTAATTGAAGGTGATTACAACTATCGCGGCAAACTACGAACATCGACGCGTTAACTCGACGTGATATATCGGCTGCAGAATCGCTGAAATTTTCGGCTGATCGCGGCGAGTTCTAAAACGTTCCCAACGAAACGGTGTGCCAGCCTCGTCGGCGTTATTCAACTATTTTCAAACACTGCCACCCCCTTCAACCCCTTCTCCGCTTCTATTCGATCATGCCTCCCCTCCACTGGTGTTGCGAGATGCATCCAGCGAGACAGAGTGAGAGAGAGAGAGAGAGAGAGAGAGAGAGAGAGAGAGAGTCAGGGAGGGAGAGAGAAGGATAGAGATGGAGATGGACAGAATAAATCGAGAGGGAGAGTGAAGTAGAAGAGAAATACAGAAGGGACGAGGGAGAGCTGGAGAAGAAAAATAAGGAGAAGAACGAAAGAGAAGAAAAAGATAGACAGAATTGAGATAGAAGTAAGAGAGATAGAAGAGGAAGAGAGCGAAGAGGAAGAAAGATAGAAAGCAGCGAGTGAAATAGAGAAGTGGAAGAAAAAGAACGAAAGAGAGAGAGTGAGAGTAGAGAAACAAGAGAGATAGAGATATGGAAGAGGGAGGCAAGGTCCCTACCTTTCCTATCTCTCCCTAGAGATAGGAAAAGTCGAGAGAAAGGAAAGAGGTAGAAAAATAAGAGAAAAGAGAAAAATAATGAAGGTAGGAAGAAAACAGCGAGGGAAGAAAAGATCCAGAAAAAAGCGAGGGAAGAAAAGATCTAGAAAAGAGAAAAATAGAGAAAGAAGAAAGACTGAAAAGAGGGAGAAGAAGGAGATAGAAATATGTAAAAGTGAGCTAAGAGGGAGAAGAAAAAGAAAAAATCGAGACAGAAAGAGGAAAGAAATAAAAAAGCGAGAGAGAAGAGAAAAATAGTGAATGTAGGGAGAGAAGAGCGAGCTAGGAAAAAATAGAGACCGAAGACAGGAAGAAGAAAGAGCTAGAAATATAGAAAAGGGAGCTAAAAGGGTGGAGAAATATAAAAAATGGAGAGAAAGGAAAGAGATAAAAAATTGAGAGAAAGGAAAACGATAAAAAATCGAGAGAGAAGAGAAACATAAAGAAAGGAGGGAGAGAAGAGCGAGATAGGAGAAAACGAGAGACACTGAAGAGAGGGAGAAGGGAGAGATAAGAGAGCTGCAGATTTTCGGCCGGCAAAACCCCCATAAATCCGCGTATCACAATGACCGTGCCCGTAATAAATATTGCCGAGAAACGCCTAATGGGGAATGCCATTTCGCCGCGCGGAGTTCGATGATATTGTTTATGGAGACTAGCTACGGGAACGCGATATAATGGAAATTCCGGCGTCCGGCCGACTATTTATGGGACACCGTCATGCGGTATCCACTGCCGTCGCGCTGGCCCCTACAGTTACCCCATGGTATATAGGCCACGTGACCGTCCCGCGGGGACAACTACCACCCTACCACGCTTTCTCACCCCCATAGCCTCTTTCGCCGACGTTTTCTAACGTTTTCCCTCCACCCACGAAATCCTCGTTGACTTCATAAAGCACACGCATGGATCGACAAACATCGCCGAAACCGAAACTATTCTCATGAATATTTAAACTAGCATACTTTATATTGTTACATTTATACAATAAATCGTTTTTCTGGGCCACCGTCAAATTGGATACAGTGAATATATTAAATCGTCGATTGTTCGAAAACAAACTAAAATGTGCACAATTCAGTAATTTATTTCAACTAAAATAAAACTAAATATATTTCAAAAAACATAAAAATAACGATCTATTCGTAAAATGATAAAGATATAGAGGTATATGTATGTAATTCATTTTACATATAGAAACAAGAAATATAAATTAAAAAATTTAACCAAAAATTTAATTACAATTATCACTTTCATAGACTCTTTCGATCCGGACCGGGGACATTTTTAAAAACCGTATAAAAGTGAAATCGGAGGAGTGAATCGGAGGATAGGTATACTCCGAAGGAATTGAAGGAATTGGATGAAATCTCGACGTCGGCGTCGTCGATGAACAATTTTCCATGAATACTCGGACCGTGCGTCTTCATGGTTTATTATAAAGGAATGCAAAATTGGGTAACATTCTTTCTCCTTCGATATTGGATTTAACGATGAAAAGTATGCCATATTTTATTGGAACGTGCATCGTACGAGCAGATATTTCAAAAAGATAATTCCACAAGCAAAGTAAAACACGTAATACCTTTTCGATTTTTAGAAGACAAAAATGTAGACGATAAATGATAAACGAGCAGGACAGTCGGGCCATAAAACCATCCGCGCCATTCTGCGCGGATTTTCGAACACATTAATTTTCAAAAAATTAATTAACATCGGCAACCTGAATATGTCCCTTTGTGAGATATCGAGAATCCGCCACCCGTTTTGCGTCTTACAAATGCAATCGCGCTAATAGGAACTTGCAACTCCGAATACGCAATTGCGAGGAGAATCATGCAGCCGACGTCATTGATAGTCGTGCAACCCCATCGGCAGACGAGCGACGACATCCTTCCGCGGATAAAACGGGCTTCTTTCCCCGTTGTTTGAAGAATATTTTTCGCCGCAACAAGACAGCGTTTTATAATTAAGTCGAGACTAAGGGTTTACCACGGAACGTTCGATGTGACGTCATTCGACCATTCACTATGCTATTAATGGCGCCGTCGGTCGGTACGGTACAGACAGCCGCCTTGCTTATATACACTCGGAAGATATATTGTGTGTACACTGTACACTATACAGTACACGTGACCGCTCCATAGGGACACCCATTAAACCGACCCCACGGATCACGATGTCCCATGAACATCACTCGAGGGTCTCCGGATTGTCACGTTCGCAAAAGGCGGCACAGGTGCCCTAGCGACCGGCGATTTTCAGAGACGCCATAGGCCGGTTAACTTTACCCGAAACTCGCCGAATGTTCAA
Organism: Agapostemon virescens; assembly: GCA_028453745.1. Taxonomy (NCBI): domain Eukaryota; kingdom Metazoa; phylum Arthropoda; class Insecta; order Hymenoptera; family Halictidae; genus Agapostemon; species Agapostemon virescens. The sequence continues at coordinate 13,707,486 of CM052099.1, forward strand.
TTAGCATAAGCGATGCAACCGCGGCGAGACGGCTGTTCCATCCGATACGAAACACTGTACTTGGGGGTTCTCTGTGAGGGCGCATAGGGCACCACGCAGAGGTTTTACTGCTTCCGCGTGTCCGAGGGGTACCGCAATAAACCGAATTGGGGTAATTCTAAGTTATCGTTAAGGCTTGCAAAAATCATATTTTGAACCGTCGATAAAGTCTCTTCCAAGGCCAACGTGTGCAAACCACATTTTTCCTTTAACTGCTGACTACCCCTATACATCCCCTTCATCATTCCAATTACATATATTTGATTCTACTTTCATTGAAGAAGTTAGAAGCACCAGTAACCAACACACCTAAAACATCGCAACTGTATCTCGCTGCAACTATTAACCCTTTGCACTCGAATGGTGACCCTGAAGCACCAGTAAAAATTGTCATGCCATATTTAAAACATTTATCATATTAACTCTTAACGGTCAGGGAGCATTTCAAGTTTACTTCCGACCAGGTCCAGCTATTTTTCATACGAAGAGAAGCTGTAAAACATTTTTAAATCAAGTATAGAGAAAGAAATATTTTTATTTTAGTGAAAATTTATTAATATATATAGAGGGTAATAATAATAACAATATGATTTAAATTTTATATTCTTTTAGAGTAAGTAAAAGAGCAATGCCGCTTATATGGCGGCATTGGTCCGTTAAGGGTTAATAAATTCGTCTGTATTTTATAAATTGTTAAAAATTATAAAAAAAGAAAAATAAATTTTCCTACAAGCTAATAGACGCGTGGACAGAGTGTATGGCAATTTCCAGGTCGATTAGAATGGAATAACGAAAAATGTGCAGATCGGGGAAATCCGGCAACCCCCAAACTGATATTTTATGAGAGGGTTAAATATCGGTCGAAAAACTTAGTTTCCCAGATTTTTTTCTAAGTCTGGCTACAAGTAATTGGACGCATAGTAAGGGTGCATTTCAATTCCCGGATCCATTGGAAGCGAATTGAGGCCGTGGCGCGACTTTGAAATTTTGGGCCTGGTGAAAATCTCGAAAATGGGCAAAATGGGGTTGATAAAAGGTAGCTTCCTGAATTCCCGTGAAATGCTAGACTAGATTTTGAGAGCTCTGCTTAAAGAGGAAGGTTTGGGGAAGATTTTCCCGTTGGAATCATGTCGATAGCTCTAATAGTTCGGTCGGGGGACGTCTTCAAAGATTGCCAAATATGGCCAAACGCTGAAGGGACGTATCACCCCCTATCGAAAATCGCGAAAAAATGGGATTCATAAAAGGGTTCATCACTTCGGGGCGCGTATGCTTAAAAAGAAACGTTTGGGCAAGATTTTGACGTTTGAATCATGTCGACATAGCTCATAGTCTGGTCAGAGCATCCCTTCAAAGATTGGCTAATACCGGCTAATAATACCTGTGTTATTAGAGAATTTGTTGCTATGTTTTAAATAGCGAATGACAATGATTTCCGCAACAAAATGGTAGATCAAATTTCGAGTAACTCAAACGAACCAATAAAAGACAGTTAGAAATGATGTGTTCTTTCCAACATTTCATACATTAAATAATATTGAAAGATATACTTTGACGATATTATGTGCCGCCTGTGAGTAACAAATTAAGTTAATGGAAGTTACAGTTCGACGTTTCAACAACGTGCATCTAGATACTAGTTACACGTGTTCCTTAGGGGTGTGTAAAACAAGCACATTATTCTGCATCCAGTCTCCGGAGACATGACAAACGTGAATGTATTAGGAGCATCATTAGAACTAGTAATTTTATGCATTAGTAATATTGGATCGTAAACTAAATTCTCACAAACTGAAAGTGCAAACATTCGCAGCAAAAATCCAAACTTAATGAACGAAAGAAACACTAGCACTACCAAATCAGTCACTACAACTGAAGTTATAAAAATGTTGTCATTAATAATTCGCCGATGTACGTCCTTAATGAACGGCATACAATAAAATTACAATAAAAATAAATGGAATGAATAAATAAAAATTGAATGAAGTTAGAATAGATGCAGTCTTGTTATTATCACAATTCAACGTATATCGTTGGATTTATCGTTCCAGTGTTAACTCTTCGACGCCGATCTGACTTGTCGCAATATTTAATTCAATAATCGACGTTGAAGCAGCTCGTATGTGGAAAGCGAGAATGTAACGCGAAAGTGAAGAGAAAAAATCAGATAAAACGGCAAGCATGGCTCGCGATATAGTCTCTATGGAATTCGCCGAGGGATGACGACATTGCACATCGGTTTCACCGCGATTCGCGTGGCAAAAAGCTCGCAGTCTGACTAAACGTGTCGAGGTCAGGTCGCGACGCGCCAAAAACATTTTCCACTTCAGCACATCGTTGCACAAACAATGAAAACAATTTCCACCGTCCTTGGAAGATCGGACCCCGTTTCAACCCGGTCTCTTAAAGAAAAAACTTACAAAAATAATACACGCGCGCAGCTCGGCCATTGAAAACACTTCTACAATGACAATATTATCTGTTTTCACAATGCGATAAAATTGAAACCCTTCCGAGTTACAGCAACGGATCTTTATTATTACAATGTTACAGGAATATCGATGTACCTCCGAAATACTTTGAATAACAAAATGGCTAACCGTGTTGCCTTTAAATATGAAACCGTAATTTTCCCATATGTACATTTCGACATCCGATAAAAAATTTTCAACTTCAGCAAACAGCTAAATTAATTAAATAATTCGTGTACGCGTGTTTACAATCTCAATAATCGTAAATTAGAAATACTAGAACCCGCCATTTTGTTGGAATCTGTACCAAACAAGAACGCCTACAAGAATTAAAACATTACTGTTGCGCGTTTTGTGCTCTTCGTGCGTCGAACGACGCGGCATCTCGTTTATTTAATAATTATTTATTTACAAATCAGTAACTATTTACAGCAGAAGCACAATTTTGTTTAATGTGATCGAATTCGCTGTTCAACCTGTTCGACAAGCAAACTTCATGAAGTAATTCTTCATTATGGCAACTCTATATGGATATATACGTGATAACGAGTGTTTCGTTAATTAATACGTTTTTAGAATTTGTGGACCTATTAATCTGTTATGGTCGATGATCACATGGTATTTCTGTAGTCCGTGGAGCGGGTACGCTAAAGGAGTACAAAGGAAAAGTTGTTGGTAACCGAGAACAAAGAAAATTTCATGCTTTCTCAGACAGGAGCGGAGAACATGAATTTCCTCGGAGAGATAAACTACTTGAAAAATCGGAACAGAATACGTGGGATGCCGGTAAAAGCATTTACGCACGCCTACTTGAATGTCAAAGGTATCGTCATAAATATGCTCGTAGAAAGTGTGCGATCGTAAATCCACTGAATCTAAAAATTGCAATAGAATTTTCTATGAAATTAGATCAGACTTGGAGGACACGCATCTTGAGCATTCAGTAACGTAATAAAGTTTATTTATAAGGTCTACACGAACGTCAGGTTTATTTTATTTCTGCAGTTCATTTTCAAGTTTGCTTGCGAAATTCTCAAGGTGACTTCAAGATCATCGTGCAATGTACGGCTTTTTATTTTCTCCTTTTAATGGCAAATAAAAAATAGGCTATTCCATTTAAAAATCGTTCGTATTAGCGCCATACCAGAAGCTACGACCTTGCGATGACTTTCACAATTGTAATCTATTTTTCTCTCTAAAATACAATTTTTGTTTAAAATACTTTTTCCCTTGTTACAAGTAAGGGAGTCACTAAGGGTGGCAAATTAGATGGGACACCCTGTATATTAAATGCTTACTTTACAATTAGTAATAGACTATACCAATAAAGAAACGTTAACATTATGAAATTTCAGAAGCTATGACCTTAAACTAACCTTTCTACTGGTAACCTCTTTGCCTCTGTGAAATACAATTTTCTTTAAAACACTTTTATTATAAAATTAAAAGTAAAGGGAATAATTAAGAGTGGCACATTAAAAGGGGGGGGTTGTACATTAAGTATTTCATTTATACTTAGTAATAAACTATTCCACAATAAAAACGTTAACATTACAAAATCTCAGAATCTGTGACATTAAAATGACCTTTCTACTTGTAGCCTATTTACCCTATTAAAAATATCAATTTTCTCTGAAACCGTGTTATCCGTATAGTTGCAAATAAGTGAATAATTAAGAGTAGCAGATGAGCGGGACAGCCTGTACATTAAATGTTTTACTTGCGATATAATTGGCTGGGACAAATAAAATGTCAAAGCGACGTGTTCCTTCCGCCGCGCTAATATCATTAGCTGCCCGTAAAATTCGATAACCTGAATTACCAGGGAATTTATGTGATACGATCAAAGCGGAGAAAATAGACAGGGCCAGACGGATGGAAGCCAAATTAATTTGCAAGAGAGCCTCGAATGTTCTCGAGTATCGGTGCCAGCCACGTGAACTCTTTTCTGTCAATGGCGGCCCTTCTTTCGCGTGCGCCAATAATCTCGTCAAAGAAAAGAGGTCCTCCAGTATAACGGACTTATGTCGCTGGTACATGGTTCTATGTGGTACATACTGGCCCTTCGAAGGGCTCGGTGAATCACCGAGGTTCGAGTCTTAGAAGGCTTTCGCGGATCAGCGTCGGATCGAAGTCCTTCCTGCTTTTTGCGAGAAACTGCCGTCTCAGGAGTCGGCGCTAAACGAGCATCGGCTAAATACATCGAATGTCGGAGCACAGTGCTCATTTGTTACCCTAATCATTTCCCAGGAAAATTGAGACAATTGGAAGAATAAATTTTTAGAAGTTTTAAAACTAAATCCGTTATTTAGGATCGTTGTAATTTTCTTTCGAAATATATTTATATTCAATTGTTATTAATATTCGACAATTGAGATAAATATGCATAATAAATATAGATTTTGATCTCTACTCTAGGGAATTGTTAGGGATAAACAAATATTAATTATTGTAAATTATTAAGCATTATATGTATATTGGTAACGATCGAACGTTTACTTTGGTTTCATTAATTTATTAAGTCCATTAGAGAAAATTAATTTGTACAGTGTACATAAATAATGATCCTTCTAAGGTAGAATTATTCGAAGTGCTATCCGGATAATTAAATTTGTCAAGACGAGTAAATGTCATATGAAAATGAAATTATCCAAGAAACTTCAGAAGTACATTTGCTCTTAACAAATTTAATTTATATTAAATATTGTATTAAATTTGATTTTTACTTAATTTTCAATTTTTACGATTATTACGTAATTTCTATTTCTTATATTTTGCATCAAATTTCCGTTAAGCGTAATTAAACGAAAGTTTAATTTCTGCAAATTTATAAACCTTCCTTGTACTATAATATGCTACATATACATTACAAAATATTAAAAACATAATCGAATCACTAAATGGAATAAACAGTTGCTTCATCGAGAAGGGTAGAAGTACTAATCCACAGAAGGAAGGTTCAAAATTATAATTATATATTTAATTGATATAATCATTCATGTATGTATCATATATAATAATATAATATGTTAATACTATATCATATTATACTGTAATATATTAATACTATAATATATTAATGCTGTACTATATTAATACTATAATATATTACACAATAATATATTAATACTATAATACACTATAACATATATTACACTATAACATATTAGTACTGTATTATATTACAGTATAATATATTAATAGTATACGATATTACACTGCAACATTATATACTATAATATATTAATACTGTATTATTTTATACTGTAATATATTAACAGTAATACTGTATTATATTATACACTAATATATTAACAATAGTACTGTATTATATTATACTATAATATATTAATACTGTATTATATTATACTGTAATATATTAACAGTAATACTGTATTATATTATACTATAATATATTAACAATATATTATACTGTAATATTATTATATTATACTATAATATATTAATAGTAATACTGTGTTATATTATACTGTAATATATTAATAGTAATACTATATTATATTGTACTGTAATATATTAATAGTATATTATATTATACTATACTAT
>CM052099.1:13718562-13734625 GCA_028453745.1 Agapostemon virescens
GAAATAAAAATAACAATTTTATAGATATTCAATTCCGAAATAAAAATAACAATTTTATAGCTCCGTCGAAACTCTTTTCGTAACGTTATAAGCATTTGTGGCGGCTCTACCATCTACACTCGCCACCAGATGGACGACTTTCTCGCTTGTACTTGATTTCGCTTTTCATATATATATTTTCCTCCTTCCACCATCACATTTTCTCTCACAGCCAAACATTTAACACTACAACTACCAAACCAGTCAAAATAACTGGTCCCTAATCTTTTCTTTCGCAATTACTAAAGGTATAAAAATATTTTCATACAAAATCTTCAGATGTGATTCTTTAACGAAATACAAATTACAATAAAAATCATATGACGTTTAACTACGTGCAGTCTCGGTATTTTTACAAAGCAATCTATTTCGTTGGATTTCTTGTTTGGTAGTTCTAGTGTTAAACAGATTTACAAAACGTTCAACGCTCATTTTGAAAACCGCAGTTTTCCAGAGACTTAATTCTGAAATAAAAGTAACAATTTTATAGCTCCGTCGAAACTCTTTTCGTAACGTTATTCGCATTTGTGGCGGCTCTAGCTTCTACACCCGCTACCAGATGGACGACTTTCTCGCTTGTACCTAATTTCACCTTCCATATATATTTTTTCCTCCTTCTACCATCACATTTTCATTCATCGCCAAACACTTAAACAGATTTAGAAAATTTTCAACGTTTATTTTGAAAATCGTAGTTTTCCAGAGACTTAATTCTGAAATAAAAGTAAAACTTTTCCCTGCCTCCGTCGCAAGAGCTAGACGGACGATTTTTACGTAGAAAAATTCTGTAAACTCTTCACAATATGACAATACTTTTTCCGTAATGTTACACCAGGTTTGTAAATATGAAACCGGAAATTGTAGATGCGCGGCGCCAACTGATAACATAGTAACTGTCGAACGGTGTCGTTGACGCCATTTTCTTGTTTCGACATCCGGCAAAGATTTTCGCCTCGCAACCATACAAGTTCCATACAACAGCGTAGCTTTCAATAGCGTTGAACATGTCGAATTTTGTGCCTGGAAACTGTGATTTACGAACGGCATTGATTTCCTGTTACCATTCGAAGGAAACTACTGCGGAATTGTATCGAACCCTTGTCGAAACTCACTCTGAGCATGCTCTCGGTAAATCACGGTGCTTCGAGTAATTTAAAAAATTCAAAAGCAGAAATTTTGACATGAGAAATCGAAGAACATGGAAGACCACCGAGAAAGTTTCAAGACAGCAAATTGCAAGCATCGTCTACCCTAGAATCGAATCGCGCCACGCGATGATTCAAACTTCGTTTCAAAAGCAGCTGTTACAATCTAAAAGACATTCTTTGTTTCCAAAATACAATTTAAAGCAAGTTTGATAAATTCCAAGACTTTCAAGATGTTCAAAAGTCTTCTCAAACTTTCAAGAGTTCTAAGCTTCGAATTATATCGGAAGCGATTCGACTTCTCTGTCGGAGGGTATTGGATCGAAGCGAGTCGAATTGTTCGAGAACCCATCGCTACTTGTAAGTCAAAAACGGGGGGAGGGAGGGGGGAATAAAAAAGAACGCAAGCCGAGTAAAGCGTTCGCTTAATCCGGACTTATCAGTCGCGTCACGCAAGCATTCGTGACCGCGCGCGAGCAGCCTAATGCAAATTCGTCCGCGTGCTGACGCCCATCGCGGCGAAAAGAAAAAGAACAAGAGAGAAAAAAATAGAAGAAAGAGAGAGAGAGAGAGAGAGAGGACCGAGAAAGAGAAACGTGGTATCGTTCGGATAAAGCCACCCTCGGATCGAAGCCGTCTCTCTTTCAAGCCGCGCTAAGCCGCGAAATAAAACTTATCTCACGAGCTCGCTTGTTCTACGCCCGCCGCGGCAGGGCGTGGATTCGTCCAACCCTTGAAGACGTAAGAAGAAGCCCAGCTCCGACGAGCGAGCGTCTTGAGATCTTGTAGCGAGAGACGTAACGAACTGGACAAAGTGCATTGATTTCGCAGGCGAGACTGAAAAACCGATCGACCGTACAATGTGCAGAGATTTGCGGAGGTTTGCGAAGTTTCCGGCACCTGGCAACGGGACGATGATGCGCATAGTATTCTACCTGATTGCTCTTGGCTCTTGTTGCACGCGCTAAACCATTCACCCCAGGCTGCTCGCTCCAAGAATTTAACAGTTCGAAGCAGTGTAAAATTCGAACAGTATAAAATTATAATATTAAAATTCGAATAATTTTAGTTACAAAGAAAATGGTAATTGGTAAATGGCAAGGGGTTAATGGTTCGAGATTGTTGTTCTTATTCGAACGATTGTAGTTTTGGGAGGAAGAAACGTCGTCGAAAAGATGTAGATTGTCTTTTCTCTTCTATAATGTTTTTAGCGATGAAAATTCTAATATTAAAATTCGAATAATTTTAATTACAAAGGAAATGGTAATTGGTAAATGGCAAGGGGTTTCTACCGACCGGAAGCCTATTATTAGGTCTTTAAATAGTCGCACTGTAATTTCTAACTGTAACTGTTTTTACATTGTAATTTGTAAAGAAATTATTAGATAACGTTACCGAGGATGTCACGTTGATTAAAGATAAAAATTGCTGTCAGCGTTGAGAAATCCAGTGAAAAGTTTTCAATCGTGGATAATGGACCTTGAAAAATTCTGAGGTACTAGCCGGTCGGTGAAGTGTTAATTTGTAATCAGTATTTAAGCATTGTAGTGGATAAAACAGTGTAAAAGATATAGATTGTATTTTCTCTTCTGTAACGTTTTTAGCGATGAAAATTCTAATATTAAAATTCGAATAATTTTAGTTACAAACAAAATAGTAATTAATAAATGGCAAGGGGTTAATGGTTCGATATTGTTGTTCTTATTCGAACGGTTGCTGTTTTGGGAGGAAGAAACATCGTCGAAAAGATGTAGATTGTATTTTCTTTTCTGTAACGTTTCTAGCGATGAAAATTCTAATATTAAAATTCGAATAATTTTAGTTACAAAGAAAATGGTATGGCAAGGGTTTAATGGTTCGAGATTGTTGTTCTTATTCGAACGGTTGTTGTTTTGGGAGGAAGAAACGTCGTCGAAAAGATGTAGATTGTCTTTTCTCTTCTGTAACGTTTTTAGCGATGAAAATTCTAATATTAAAATTCAAATAATTATAGTTACAAAGAAAATGGTAATTGGATAATGGTGAGGGGTTAATGGTAAGAGATTGTTGTTCTTATTCGAACGGTTGTTGTTTTGGGAGGAAACGTCGGGGCTTAAAGTCGGGAATAATAATGAAAGAACGTCGCGTGATCGCTGGCTGAATCCTAAGACCGAGGATACAAATTGAAAGCACTTTGTGCCTTCTGTTGAGTGACTGTAACGGATGCCACGTTCTTTGCTACGTTCTCTTCCAGGCAAACTGGACAGGTTGAATTGCTCGATTTTTCAGGAAGTCTATTTACCTTCTATTCGCAACTTCGGCCGACCGTTCTCAACCCTCGGTGACCTCGTCGTGACTGTTCGAAGGGTGGAATTTAATAAAAACGTCGATAAAAGAACAAAACTCAATCCTCCGACGCGAAGAAAGAAAAACTGTGTCATTATCTTCCGAAACAGGGTAAGAAACATTTCGGATCGTCCACCCCGGAGAACTTCCGCTAAATCGTTTGTTATCGATCGAATGCACCATCGGTAACTTAAGAAAATCTATAAAATCCATGATTTTTATTCGACTGAACGAAGATTGAAGAGTTAAAATGTATAACAAAGCGAAAATTCTTTCAATCTTCTCGCATTTTGCAAATCTAGACAAATAAATCTATTTTCTACTTCTGGGAGACGCACCATTCATGATAATAAATTGTGCATCTGAAATTTACTGAGAAAGTTTAGGGGAGCAGTCCCTTTCTTTCTGGTACAATAAATCGCTACTTTAGCAGTTTATTTAAAATAAAACTATAACATTAATTCATTTGGCTAGCGCGTATATCATTTTATGAAAATTGCGAGATTTAATTTATTTGGATCCGGTGCAATTTTATTTATAATTTACGAAGATTGTCTAGTTAGAATGCATAATTCTCGCATTTTGCAAATCTAGACGAATAAATCTGTTTTCTATTTTTAGGAGACACGCCATTCATGATAATAAATTGTTAAACATGTACATTAAATATTAAACATTTACATGGACGTAATACAAAATGCAAAAAATCGCTGTCACAAAAATATAATGCAACTTACACCAACATACGTATCACAGTGTATAATAAAATCGAATAATTACTGTGAATGACATTCCTATAGAGTTAAATTACAAGATCATGTAAAAAAGTTGATTTCGTTGGCCAAAAAGAGAGGAATGTCCCCCCTAAGAATCTGTGCAGGTGGTATTTTCAATTAGCTTCGTCGTTGGAATAGTTAAAGATCCTTTTTCGTCGCCAAAGTACTCATGCTAGAATTAACGAGAAGAATCCGTTTTATTTTCCGATCAATTTAACTTTTCTCGAGGTTTAGCACTGCAATGGTTCCTCTGGAGCAACATTAAAATTGATTAGACTATTATTCGAAACAATTTTTACATTACAATATTCGTATCGTAAGAAGTTAGTAAAAATTGAAGTATTGGGCGTATGATAAATAGTAACAAATTTGAAATGCACGAAAGGAAATTAATCACGTATAAAGGAATTATTCTAGGACAAGAAAATATATCAATAAAATGTAATGTAACGTAAAGAAATGTAAGAAAATGAAAATGTATGTATGAAAATGTAAAAATGTATCAATAAAATTGCTTGGAGTGCAAAGGGTTGGTACTTTCCACCAATGACCAAGCCATAAAAGTTTGAAGGGACTCGAGGAACCCAAGAAAACCGACTTACAACGACAATGAAATCGCTCTATACCCCGAAACCACAAACATTCTCGGCGTTCGGCATTCCAGAATTATTTGTCGACTCATTAATTTGATTTCGCGAGCCGCAAAGTCAAGCGTTAAAAATATTTCACACGAGTGCGCAGCGTTTTAACCGCAGAGGAAGAACAGGCCTGTGCGTGCGGACCCGTATAAAGTCACCCCCCAGCCTTCTTCTTTTTCTCTTTCTGTACTTCGGGACACGAAAAGAGGAATGTAGACCGTGAAATGTAATGAAATTTCTCGTTCCCGGTTCGGTCGTTTAAACCGTTCCCGCGACGGGATAAAATAATCGATGAGGAAACAGGAATCCACCGTCGCCAGACAAGCAAAAAGCTAAAAATCGGAAAGTTCTATCATACACGAAGCGAAACTCGATTTAAACATATTCGAGATGGTAAAATCATTTTACGAACGGTGGTATTTGATGCAATCATCCTTTCCACGGAATAATGAATTCTATGCCAGTCCAAACCGCATTTATAGATGCCTGGGTTTGAGGAAAATGAGGTTAGGTACGATGGTACTCGATACAATCATCTTTTCAGCGAATAAGGGATTCTATACTACTCTAAGCTTCGTTTAAACAGTTTTGGGGACGAGAGTAGTTGATACAATTATAATTTCACTGCATAAATGAATTCTATAGCAGTATAAACTGCATTTATAGACCGCTGAGATTGTAAAGTAAGTTTAGTAACGAAAGTACTTGATACAATTATCTCATAATTGGATAATCGATTCTATACTACAGCAAATTTCGTTTAAACATTTTTGATATTATAAAATAATTTTAGGAACGAAAGTATTTGATGCAATTATCCTTTCACTGCGTAATGAATTTTGTAGCGGTGTAAATTGCATTTATAGACCCCTGAGATTGTAAAATCGATTTAGAAACGAAGATACTTGATACAATCATCCCATAATTGAATAATAGATCCTGTACTACAGCAAGCATCGTTTAAATATTTCTGAGATTGTAAAATAATTTTAGAAACGAAGGTAATTGATGCAATTATAGTTTCACTGAATAATGAATTCTATACTAGCCCAAACTGCATTTATAGATGACTGAGAAAACAAGTTTAGGAATGAAAGTACTTTGTGCAATCATCTCATAATTGGATAATAGATTCTATACTACAGCAAGCTTCGTTTAAACATTTCTGATATCATGAAACAATTTTAGGAACGAAGGTATTTGATACGATCACCTTTGTAACGAATAATGAATTCTGTATCAGTCCAGAAATTATTTAAACTTTACTGCGATGATAAAACAATTTGAAAAACGCAAATATGCTATAGAATCATATTTGTAATGAATAATGGATCCCTTACAGCAAGAACTTTTATTTAGTTTTTATCTCTGTGGATAAAATGCAGCTCAAGCAGAAACAAAGAGATTGTTTTAAATTTGATGATAAATAGACCGCGGATTTTCATGGAAGATAAAAATTATCTGCATTAATTACAAAACACAGGAAACACGCGACATTCATTTCTCTCGTTATCAATGTTACTGGGTTGCAATAATCCCACAGTACTGTTAAATTCTTCTTCTCACGCTCTCCCGGTTTTGCATTTAATCTACCCCTTTTTGTCGCAAACGCATAAAATTCGCAGATGAGACGAAAAATGTATTTGAAACAGAATTACATGTCTCGTTTTAAAGATTATGGTACTAGGTAATATGTATTTTAAATTACAACGTAATCATACCAAAAATAGATGGAAAGTAGAAATAGTTGAAATTTTTGCAACAATCGAATGTAAAGTTTTTCATCAGAATGAATTCTTTTTCGATTGACGTTCGGAAAATGTGAATTGCGAGAAATAAAAACGATAGACTTTCGATTTGAACTCTTCCGTATGCCATAATTCAGAATGCCAGGGGAAACACCATCCCCCGACGACATTCTTTAGTCGCCCAGGAATTTTAACGATTTCAGAGTTTTTCGTTCAAGAAAAAAATCGTGTCAGGTTGCATTCTTTTTGTTTGGCTCTAGGAAAATATTGCCGGATAGTGAAAAATAGTTGTAGAAGACTTTCCATCTCAACTTGTGCGATGCTATAATTCAGAATGGTAGATGAAACCCCATCTTTGGAGGCATTGTTAATTTGCGCAAGGTATTTAAGGGTTTTAAAGTTTTCCTATCAAGAAGAAAATCGAATCAAATTGCATTATTTTTTATTGGCTTTCGGAAAATGTTGCGGATTGTCAAAAATACAGTAGACTTTCGATTTTAATATCTGCGATGCTATAATTCAGAATGCCGGGGGAAACACCATCCCTCGAAGGCATTCTTTATTCGCTGAGGAATTTTTGCGATTTTAGAGATTTTCGTTGAAGAACAAAATCTAATAAGATCGCATTCTTTTTAGTCTGTTCTAGCAAAATATGGATTGTCCAAAATAGTTGCAGTAGACTTTCGTCTGCAACTCATGCGATGCTATAACGTAGAATGCCAGAGGAAATACCAACCCCCACATTTTTAATTTTCGCAAGATATTTTAGGTATTTTAGAGTGTTTCATTGAACAAATAAAATCGAGTCTGATTGCATACTTTTTCGAGTGGTTTTCGAAAAATGTGAATTGTGAGAAATAGTTAGACTTTCGTTTGCAACTCATGCGATGCTATAACGTAGAATTCCAGAGAAGATACCATCCTTAATTTTTAATTTTCGCAAGCTACTTCAGTTATTTTACTGTTTTATAGAACAAATAAAATCGAGCCCGATTGCATACATTTTCGGATGGTTTTCGGAAAATGTTGTGAATTGTGAGAAATAGTAACGGCGGACTTTCGATTCGAACTCATCCGAGGCTATAATTCAGAATGCCAGCGGGAACGCCGTCACCCGAAGACATTTTTAATTCGCGCAGCCGCTGGCGCGGCTTTTGTTCCAGCATTTAGTTCCGGCCAGTTTGTGAGCATCCGTGGAACAACGAACCCCTCGTGCATTCAACCCCTATACCACCCTCGTAACGCCCACCAGCCAGACGTCGTCTGTGTGGATGCACACTTCTCTGCAGGGTGTATAAAAAATCAGTCAGCAGGGATTGTATTGTTCCTAACATATTTCAAAACCGCCTTCTCTGTTTCTATATTATCCGCCACCGCGAATGTTCTCCAACTATTTCTATACAAAATAAAAAACAACACTGAATTCTCAACCATTAAATTTTTATTTATTTATTTATAGTTTATTCGAACGTTGTCGCATTAACTCTGAAGTCATTAGGGACCGCGTGGGCTGCAATCGACAGTAATATAATTAATATGTAATTTCTACGATAAAATATAATTAACGCCTCCAATGGCGCCTCTGAGGAGACACTAAAAATTCCCTTACTAATATTAAAACAGCTTTTACATCGCTATGTGTGCAAGTAACATAATTTAACCACCAGCAAATATTTCAGAATTTTTCAAGGTCCCTCGTCCATGATTGACAACTTTTCAATGGATCCTCTCAACGCTGACAGCAATTTTTAATGTAAATTAACGTGACATCCCCAGTAACGTTATTTAATAATTTGATTAAAAATTACAATGTAAAAGCAGATTGCTTGGCTTGATTTTATTATAGTGCAACTATTGAAAGTCCTAATAATAGGCTCCTAAGACATTCTAAATAAACTCCAATAAATTTTATTTACACTGAATAAAATGAAATTAAACTTTGGACATATTTTTTACATAACTTTTAAAATATTGCGCAAAGCTTTGGCAATATTCTATATCGCCCTGGGTTTCATAAATTGAAATAGATGATGCAAGTGCAATGACGAGTTAACTCGTCATCGGTCAACAACGTCTGGGCATGAAAAGAGGAGTTAACTCGTCAACGGTCACCAATATGTTAACACTTTATCAACCCGAAACCTATTAATAGGCTTTTCAATATTCGCGCTGTATCAAAACGAAGCTTAAAATTCTATTTTTACATTCTAATTTGTAACAACATTATTAGACAATATTATTGGGGATGCATTGCTGAACCGCAATAAAAATTGCTGTCAGCCTTGAAGGACCCATTAAAAAGTTTTCAGTCATGGATCAAACGCCTTATAAAAATTCTGAAATAATCGCCGGTCGATAAAGTGTTAAGAAAATTATAAAGAAACCTATGAACATTTAACTAACAATTCTCTGTGAATGAAACTTAAAGGAAGCACAGAAAATTCGCGCGGCATGCAAACTGTTAAAAAGAATTTTTAAACAGCGACATATTTTACTAGAAGAAAAGCAATCCTCCCTTAATAGGAATCGATTCAACGCATTCCGTACATTATAAATAAAATCGCACCGGATCCGGACAAATTAAATCCGGCAATTTTCATAAAACGATACACGCGCGTTAGCCAGCGTTTACGCTCGCTGCGCGCAGCATAAAACCGTACGGAGTAATTTTCCCGCAGGTTCTAAAATCCTTTTCCATTCTTGAAATTATAATTTTAAATCAGCGCTGCACGAAGATTGCAATACGCGTCAGATCTTCGATAAATCCAACGAAAAACATTCGTTCCTTCGTATCGGTCGCATGTGCCGGACTCGTTAAGTCGAACCGTCGAGGAAATCGTTGACGTCATTGTTCACGGAGGACGAGAAACAAAAAGGAGAACAGAAGCGGCTTATCGATGCCGCGAAATCGAATTTCTAATTCTAGAGGTTTCCCGTGTCCAGAATGCTCGGCCGTATTATCAACCGGTGAAGCAGCACCTATCAAATTCATGGAAACGCTTGTGTCGCGTGACGAGCAGGGCTCGGGCACGCCCTGCGTACGCTCCTGCGGTTGGCAGATGGAAAATTAAATCGGAGAAGCACGTACGCAGTACGGTCGGATTAAAGATTAAAGGATTTAAGGGAAACGGGGAAAAAAAATAAAAAAAGAAAGGAGAAACGTTTGAGGTAGCCGGCCGCTAATGATACTAAAGAGAATTCCCATGAACGATCATTGTCGCCGGATTCCGTTTAACTTCGTGACGCACTCGGTTTGCTTCTGATCTTAATCGAAACCTTCCAAGATGGCCACTTAGGCAGAATTAAGGAGTTTACGCGGCCGGCAAGAAAATCTAATTCTCCTTCCGCCCGAGACACCGTCTCCATTCTTTTAATCCCCCAGATGCAATCTACAACTTCTGCCAATGCTAGCGGTCGCTTTAATCGCAAGCTTTGCGAAGTGGCTGCTCGAGTTTAACCGTAAAATTTATCTGTTCGACCGAAACTTTCATTTGCGTTGAAATAAAAGCAATGTATGCTCGTTTATGCTTTCGTTCACGAAAAAACAAATTGACTCTCCGTTTGTCTTACAGAGAAACTTAATTTATTTCTTCTCGACACTCTTGTACAGAGACTTCGCACACGTGTTACTTAGAGTAGCGCACAAAAGTATTCGGACACTCTTTAAATCTAAATAACTTTTTTAAGATTGCACCAAACGTCTTGACTTTTCTTGAGCAATTAGTTGCACTGATTTACTAAATGATATACAACATAAATTTTGTAGTTGTTGTTAGTTCATTTTAATGTAAACTTGGGTGTGTGATCTTCGATCCTGTGGGTTAGGTTTTAGACACAAAGCGTATTGAGGCGTAATGATATAGATGAGAATCGTGGTGTATGAATGTCGTACTATATGTGATGTTGTTTATGTTTGAATGCGAAACGCTCGAGTCGTCGAAAGAACGAGGGAGTCCGTTAACCCCTTGGGTACGGATTTATTTGAGAAAATATTTGCATGTGGAACGGAAATAATTTTTGGTTGCTTGGAGTAGTATGTAAAGGCAGTACATTTTACGTAAGAATGTATTTATTTCTAAAATATTGGTGACATATGTAGTATTAAGATGTCTTCAACTAATTAGAATTGCAAAACAAAAATAAATTAATAACAACAAAATGCTAGGGAAACCAAGTGAATGACGTATCTCAGATGTCAAATGTATCTAAAAGTTTAATTTTTGGTTTGACGTCTTAGACACGTCATCCGCTCTTAGGGGAAAAAAGTGAATGACGTGTCTCAGACGTCAAATGTACCCAAGGGGTTAAGGTATGCGAGAGAATGAAGACGTGTGTCCACAAGAGCAAACGCAGTGAGAGAGAGAAAGAGTGAGAAAGACAGTACGTTGCGAGAGAACACGTGTCGCGAGAGAATATTATATTATACATTATAGTATTAATTACTTTCAATACCTTACTTGATAATAAATCTATATTCAATTCTTTGTCGATCCACGAGATAATTTATTGTGATTACCCACAGATCCAAAATAAGGGATACGTGATTCAAGATTGTCTTTTCTTTTGGCATTTAACAATAATTATGCATAATGGAAGATAGTCTTGCATTCTTCTAAATATAAGCATTTAGTATAAACATATATAATGTTTTAAACAATACCACTGGGTGTCATGTATCATCTGAATATGTTCCCTTGTTAGTGCTAAATTGAATTCAATGGATCGCACAATCAGCCTGAATATCTCCAACAATTTGTAAGAAATATATTGTGAAGAGGCGAACGACGCATAGTTGGGGTATTTGCCCCGAAAGTGTGGTCATTAGTGAATTTAAAAAATTTTACAGAAATTGTAAAATTTTTATTTCTTCAGTTAGTTGAATGTCTGAGGAACGATCTATCAATATTCGTTTTCTCATTTATGCATTCATAGAGCACTGTGGTTTGCCGGAAGTTTAAAATTCCAATGAATAGTGGCTTCCTTTCTCAGCGAATTCACCTATTAGTAATTCTTATCCTATTTACATAAATTAAATAAATTTTTGTTATATAAAAGTTTTTTTAGCTAGGTTATGGTACACTCTTAAGCAAAATTTACTTGTGTTCCATATCTATCGTTGTAGTTGTTAATATTTTAAGATAACCAACGACTTTGTATTTATGATTCCAAAACTTTGTTAACGATTTTGTTATAGTTATGAGTGAGTCCCGGTGTTTTTTGAGGAACCGTCCATCTGAAATGCCATATGTTTTAATTAGTATTTTTGTCAGAGCTTGGAACGTCGGCTTATTAGGACAAGGATAATAACACGACTTTAGGACAAAGGATAGCACACCCGAGGTATTTTGCAAGAATGTATAAAAACAAAACCTTGGTTGTAATGTTAAATAAATGAAAACTACGTTAATTTTAAGGTGTGCTATCTTTTTATCTCGGAGCGTATAATAGATGATAATTGTTAGACGATTAAAAATGTCGTTGCAGGATACGAGAACTTGTGGTGCTAATGTGATTCGTGTAAATCCGGTTACGATAATCTTTTCTGCGCAAGCAGTCGTTCGGTAAATTGTTCGACGTCGGATTTGTTATTTATTCAAGAAAAAGGTTCCAGAAACAGGCAATCGAAGAGCGTGCGTGTTTAGGGGTCGTCAACTAGACGGCTGCGACGCGTACACGTTTCTGCGTGGGATTGCGAGAGTGATTTAGAAACAGGCGTTCGGAGTTCACGTTTGAAGGGGAAGCTAGAAATTTATGTTGCGTAATAATAAAATTCGTTGTAAGATGACTGGAGGGACCGTAATGTATGCAGCGTAAACATTATTACCTTTGGACTTATGTAAAGATAGCTGCTTGGTAACTTAAATAGTTATTTAACTTATTAAGCACGGTTGAATTTTTTGATAACTAAATTATAATTCTTCTTAACACTTTGACTGCCGTGTCACCCATATATGTATATGGGTGACAGAATTATTAGTCCATGTTTAAAAATAAATTCATACGTTAACACTTTATCGACCGGCGATTATTTCAGAATTTTTGTAAGGCCCATGATCCATGACTGAAAACTTTTTAATGGATTCATCAACGCTCACAGCAATTTTTATTGCGAATCAACAATGCATGCCCAATAATATTGTCTAATAATGTTGTTACAAATTGGAATGTAAAAATATAATTTTAAGCTTCATTTTGATACAGCGCTAATATTGAAAAGCCTATTAATAGGCTTCCGGTCGGTAAAGTGTTAATATATTCGTTGCATTCTAATTAGTTGATATCTGAAGAATACAAGAAGGTTGACAGATAAGTATATGCCATGAATTTAAAGTTTTCAATGGCTGCTTCGTTAAATAAATTAATTTGATTTTATGAAATTTTTGAGGTCGTCAGTTGGCCAGTTAATGTGTTAAAGATATGATGCATATACTTTAACTTTAATAATTTTGGAATGAGGTTTTTCATAACTAAATTGTAATTTTTTCAAAAGATGTGATGCATATATTTTAACATTACTAATTTACTGTAACAATTAATAAATAGAATTGAGTGTGCTTAAGCCACTATAATGGCGCATCGTAATATAAGATGGCATCCACGGAAGCCACTGTAGTGAGGCATCGTGCTTAAGAGGTTAAAAACAGTTACTAAAATATTGGACAATCTCAAGGAGTCTTAAAACGGTTATTATTATAACATTTTGATAACGACTTGACACATGACAAGCTTGTACTCCCGTCGGGACTTCAACCCTTAACCCTCGGCACTCTAATGGCGCCTCTGAGGCGGCATTAAAAATTGTCATACTATTATACTAATTAACGCTTTGACTGCCAAACTGGCAGCTCTAAAAATCCAATAAAATCGAAGCGAGTTATTGAATGAAATAGAAATTGAAAAAATAAAATGTATGGCATTGACCTCCGACCTTCTTGCATTTTCTGTATCGCTATAAAGTTAAGTACAACAAATATATTAATATGAAAATCCATTTACAGGCTGCACAAACACTTACGTCACATTAACAAAGTGTTAAACTGTCTCTTCGACCTGTGCGGGACACCCCGTGGCAAGAGGCAACCAGGAAAAATTAAAAACCGAAGAAGCGTCGCTTTGTAATAACAATACTGACCGTCCCTTCCCATCCAGCCATTCGTCTAAAATCGAGGAGCATTTTCCGGTGGCCATTATTTCCGGCTGGAAACGGCAAAAACCACGACCTACGACGCGCGTGGGAGGACAAGCAACCGGGCCCGGCCATTGAGTCGACGTTGGAGGAAAAAAGGTTGAAAAAGGTTGGAAAAGGTTGAAACGCGAAGGAGGCTGGCTCGCCAGGAGAACAATCCGAACGACGCGACGTCTCCGTCGCAACCCTAAAGGGGTGAGACGAAATCCCCGAGAGCATATCCCGGCGGTAGTAAAGCCACGCGACGTTGGGACATAATTGGCCGTAGAATTAGCAAAGGGGTTTCGTTGTTCCCCGTCTTGCGTGCGGTGGACCACCGGAAGTACTGACTTTCCACCCCTTCGCGATCCCGTATCCTCATACCCCAACGGTCCCCGCGTCAACCACCCTCCCCGGTCCCCGTCGATCCAGGGAATCACGGAAATTTCGAAAACGAGGAGAATGGAAATGGACACGCAGACGCCGGGCGTCCTCGTCTAAATGGTTTAGCGAATTACGCCGAGATTGGATTTGACTTTCGTGGCTTTGCAGACGAACCCGACGCTGGCCAAGGGTCGGTCCAACGGTGGGAAAGAGTTTTCGACTTTCCTGCTTTCAGCCAATTTGCCAAAACGTCTACTCCCTTCGCGGAGATCGTGCCGATTGAAACGAGTTCGGTGAGGGCTCGATGAAATTTACGTGACCGACTCTTCAAGAAATTGAAGTTTGTACTGGGTGTACTTAAAATTCTGCGAGTATCTGGATTCTGCAAACTTGGATCGTTGCAGAAAAATTTTCTACAGATTTTAGCTTGACCGGTTTCTTCTAGGTCAAATGTTTTTTATCATCGAATTTCACTCATTGCAGGGATAAAATATTGTTACGTGGTCGGCTACGTGACCGCGGCATTATGAAAAACAATGTTTCTTCATTTAAAATCCATGGGGAATGTCTATTGAAAATTCGAATTACTTTCGACTGTCGAATAATTGATAATATCTTTAAAAATTGTTAGGTGTCTAGGATACATTTCTTGTTGAGTGCTCTTTCATATAAATAATTTCTAAACAATCGGTAGATGTTTCTTCTTCAAAGGTTCCATCTTTAAAACACTTTTAAAAGTTATTAGAAGTTTAGACTACAATATACAATATAAATTCTTTCAACGACATTTTGTAAAACTCTATTTTATATGTCAAACCTGAGTGACTGTAATTTAAAACAGTGAGCGCATCGGTATCCGCTTAAACTTACTCAGAACGAAAAGAAAATGCTATTTCATTCGAGTTTGTTGCTGACAAGTTTAATTTAGAATTATCGATTCACTTAAGTAAAATAAAAATTGTCGGAGCAGATGCTGCCAGGGAAAGAAGCCACAAAAATTCTGCAAAATCGAAGTAAATTACCTAACGAAATAAAAATTGAAACAATAAAATATATGACACTGAGTAAATTCTACATAATGAATATATCGACGTAAAAATTCACTTTAAAATCGTCCAAATAATTCTGTCACCCGTACATGGATGACATGGGAGTCGAAGCGTTCAAATAACTATTTCTTATAAATATTGCCGGCCAATTTGAAATTTCATGGTAGGAAACGTTCGAAGCGATTCTCTCATTTCTCGTCAGGCTATGAGAACGTCGAGAGATAAAGTTACTCGTCGATGTTATATCGCAATTACCTTGATCAGATCGTATCTACTCGAGTATTTATTGCCGTTCGGGAACGTGTTTCGATTATTAACGGGAGCCGAGGATACAGTTTTTATGCCCGGCAACACGAAGCTCAGCGGGGAATAATGTTTACACGCGAGAAATCGAAAGGCATTACAGTAGTCGAGAGACCCTTCGATATTTTCGCCGTTTCTATTTCGCTCAACCCCCTGCGGATAACCACCCCTGCACGAAAATCCACCTGAAGATCCGATACAGGAGATATTTGCACGCAATTTAAGGATATTTGCCGCGAGAACCATTCTCCCCGGGATCACATCTTGCGGATGACAGGGGGCGATACGTCTCGAACCTCAGGAGTTACCGGAAACATATTTCCATTACAGCCGATCGTTTATTTCTAGACCCATCCCGGTGAAACCAAGTATCTTATCAACACACGAACCAATCAGATATAACATGTGTCACAACAACTCGAGGAAGTCCGATAGGATTCGACAACTGTTACGCCGTAACAACATTTAGATACATAAACGAGTACATATTT
>CM052099.1:13744625-13757805 GCA_028453745.1 Agapostemon virescens
AATACATACGGAGTATTTTTGATACTTTGAATAAAACATAATGTATCGTTTTTTCGTAACAAATGTTGAATTTAATATTAAAAACGGCGGACATTTATTTGTACGCGAAATACTATCAATTAGAACTTTGAAGACTATATTTGATACTTGCACTGCCACTTAGACTGTTACAAAGTAAGGTCGCCCAATTGGAGCGCTAACAATTCGATCCCGTGCAACGTCGTCTGTGACTTTCGCGCAAGCGAATACGCGAGGCTGTCCGGAACACGCGGCACCGTGGCAGAAGAGGGTGTCGCCGGTGCACGCGGGTTCAAAAAGGAAACGAAATCGATATCTTCTGTGGTTTCAGAGGAAAGAACACGTAGCGACGTGTAGCACACCCTGAGCATTCTGCGGAGTAAAAATTTGACAGTGTCTGCCGGGTGACTCGCGAGCGGCTTCGTTGTTTCCAAGGGGTAGTCTAAACGAATTCTCGATCCCGCTATCGGCGTCGCGTAGGGCTGAAGGTTCCCTTTTCGCGTGTGCGTGCTCGAACCAAGGTCTTTTCGCGAGCGCGGTTTGGACCGAGGGGAACGACATAGAAAGAGAGAGAGAGAGAGAAAGAGAGGGAAGGAAAGAGATAGGGAGAGAGATAGAGAGAGAATTCTCATTTGAGGAATGAACCTGACTCGCTGCTGACGTTGCTGACACTATGCGTGCGCCCGGCCCTTTTGTCACGTCGTGGCGAAAGTGTATTTCCTCATTAGGCCCGGGCTGCAATCCTAGAGCGAAAGTAAACACTCGTCTCGTCGAGGAGACTGGCTCCTCGGCAGCTTCGGCTCCGGGATCCTCTTCTCCTCGTACTCGATCCTTTTTCCGCTGACAGACAAAGGACGACCAAGACTTTCCCAGGATTGGATGAATGCTGCGCCGCATTCCGGGGATGCATTTAATTCCGTGCCATCTGCAGGAGGACTCCACCCCCCGCACGATGGTTACGCTTATAAGCCAACCCTGCTATCAGGCTCGCACCGATAACGCGGTCGTCGACGGACACTTCTTTTGATTAACTGGAAAAATCGCGGCCGATCGACACACTCGTCTATTGCGCTTCTAGACACGCTCCGACACTTTATCTATCGGAAGATTGTGAACCTCTTCAACTACAACGAGTCAGACTCGTGATCAAGATTTCGAACTAAAACTTTTATATAATTTATTTTCTTAATTTTCTTTGAATGGAAATAATATTTTATTTAATTGTTGATCGTATGCGGTTATTGGAGAATAGATAGGCACGCGGTAACTACAAATTTTCTTTTTGTCTTGTCATTGTTATTGTAAAATAAGTCGTAGGCTAAGGGGTTAATACTAAACTTATCGGACAGTAAAATTGGATAGTATGTATTGTTTTGTAATAGCGACGAGAATTAATTTATTTGGATTTTGTACAATGTTTATTGCGATCTATGTTGGATTAAAAGAAATCTATCGAATTGATTTTTGTGAAAACGATTTTGTAACTTCAGTAATTGTAAAATAGAAAATCTGAAAAGGGTCGTTTGACCCCTTATAGTAAGTTTAGTGTTAACCCCTTGTTATATCACTTTCTTTTACATAGGTAAAGCTATTCGAACGTTTTAATCGCTTAACATGTTACTAGAAAATACAATTTATATTTTTCATACTGTTGCATCTACTTCGATGCTTAATACTAGAACTACCAAATCCCTAGTTTTTCCTTTCGCAATTATTGAAGTTATAAAAATGTTTCAATCAGAAATTTTCAGATGTACTTCTTTAATGACGTATACCTTACAATAAGAATTGTATGAAATTTTAATAGATGCAGTCTTGTTATTATTACAAAACTAGTAATTCTAGTATTAAATATGGATTATAAATGAAGAGCATTTGATTTTATGTAAAAAGAAATGCATAATATTTATATGTGTTAAATTTTGTTTATAATCTTGAATACGAGTTTGACTCGGCTTAATATCGCAAGGGGTTAATGGGATTTCTGATCATTGTTCTGCACCAAAAGGAAAGTTAGAAATCATCTGCGTTGGGCGATGATTTATCTCACTGAATATTTTACTTGCACTTTCTAATAAACAGAACGTCGAGCCATGGAAATATTTGGTTCAAGGAAACGAATCCAGCGACAAGCTAAACAATGTTCTTCAAACCATGTTCCTAGAACGTCATACTGAATATAGTGAGCATTTTGAGCATTCTAAATATCTCGCTTAATTTTTTATAATAGGCAAAATAAGAAACCATCGCGCCGTATCGCGAATTGGCAAAAAAAAGCGTTGCTTAGAATCGCCTAAGGTATCCTTCATGTCAAGAACTCGGATTTTTCCAAGAACTCCCTGTACACATGATAAGAATGGCACCGATCCGTGTTTTTCGTCAATGACTCGAGAACAAAGCGTAGATTCGCGAATTGGCACACGAAAGCATTGCTTAGAATCGCCTGAGGGATCTTTCATTTCAGAAAACTCAATTCTTTTCGAGGACACTCTGTACATATGACAAGCGAGAATGGCACTTCCTTTGATTGGCCCGTGTTTTTCGTTAATGACTCGACAACGAAGCTTAGAATCGCAAATTGGCAGACGAAAGCATTGTTTAGAATCGCCCAAGGAATTTTTCATTTCAGACACCTCAATTCTTTTCAGGGACACCCTGCATACACGAAAAGCGAGTGTGGCACTATCATCGATTGGCCCATGATTTTCGTTAATGACTCAAGAACGAACCTTAGACTCGCAAACTGGCAAACGAAAGCATCGCTTAGAGAATTGTCCGAGGAATCTTGCGTATTAACCCTTAGCACTTCAATGGCGCCTCTGAGGCACCACTAAAAATTCTCATACTATTATTTAAAATAATTTTTACATCATTGTTTGTATCTAAAAAATTGGTGAAAGTCGAAGTGTTGCACGTACGAGTAATAGCAATAAACTTTGTGAGCACGAAAAGAAATGAACCATCTGCAATGGAATTATTCTGGATTAAAAAGTGTCTCGATTTTGGAACTAAAATTGCTTGGAGTGCAAAGGGTTAAGAAACCCGTACGTTTTCGGCATACCTAGTGCACACGATAAGTTTCTTCGCGAATGGAAACGTTCAGCGCTCGGTGACCCCAGGATTTTTGCAATTCGAAAGGGCCACAGGGAAAACCTAACGAAGGAAACCTGCACAGTTTCTGTTAATGCCAGCCGCATAAAGGCAGACATCGCGCGGGAACCGTGGGTAGGCATTACGAAATAAAGAAAAGGGAATGGCGCAGAGGAGGAGGGGGGGGGCAGGGGCGGCTAGATATAATGTAAAAGGGAGGGTGACGCGCGCAAGGGTCTCGTAAGACAGGCTTTCCACTTTCTTTCTTTCTGTTCCACAAGCCGGCAACCAGCTCTCATCTTTCGCGATCCTAGGCCCCGTTGCCTTCAGCGCGAATGAAAGTCCTGCCCGAAATGAATCCTTCGCAAATGTCCTTTCTTCAGGATTCCTCGCAATTCACCTTCCCTATCTCTTTCTCTCTCTCTCTCTCTTTTTTCTTCAGAGGATCTTCGTCCTCGACCGGCATTGTAGTCCGTCTGACCAGACAGCCTCGACCATTATTGTCCGCGTGACAGATGTATCCGTTTATTTATTAAACTTCCACCACATTCCGGCTGCTTTTTATTCGCGGCCAACAAAAAGACAATCTCGCGGGAGGAAACCGTCCGTTTCCTAGGCGATTATGACAAACGTTTCCGTCCCCGAAATTCGGGCTCCAGGCAGGTTGCGCTTTTTCCTGCTCCGAGACTGACGCTTCTTCGGAAGAACAAGATTGCACCGCGTATGGCATAGCGTTATCCATAATAGACTATAGAAAGAATTTTCCTTAACACGTTGAATGCAATCCCTGTGGACTGACGGTATCAAATTTAAAAATTAATATGTTATAAGTAATTCATATAATATTAAGAAATATTTGCACTGTTTCAATAGGTTCAATAAATTTAAATCCTTAAAAATAATAGATGTACATTTGCGAATGCAAAATTAATTAAATACTGCTTGGTGTAAAATTTTAACCCTCTATCGTGACCAGGGGTGAAGTTATAAAGTGAATTCGGATTAACAGGTTTCGACCGAGTTTCTCCTGTGGCTGCTGTACTTCCTGCGCTCACCAACAGAGAGACAGTAGGACGAGACTTTCTCGCTAGTACCGATTCTGATTAATATATTCCGTCCTTAACTGACTGATAAGTCCTCTAGCGGACTCAAGACGAAACGCTCCCCCTTCCTTTTCTCCTTTTCTTTTCCTTTCTCCACTCCACTTATAGCCGCCATACTCCTATTTAATTACGTATCAAAATTATGAAAAAATTCTGACAAATCAAGGCTGTCATTGTATACGTTTGACAATTTTTATCGATTTTTAAGTTACAAATTCTAAGTGTGAAAAATGAAAATGTCCAAAAGATGCACATGTCGAAATTTTTATAGCAGCACCGTACTATCAAAACAGTGACTCCAGAATTTTTTTAAAATAATAGAAACTAATTTTTCGACGTTCCTCGCCCGAGAAAAGCAACTCGCGCCGAGATTAATCTTTACACAGTGCGGTGTAATTCTCTTCTACTTCGGTTTACGGCCGCATAAGACAGCCAAATGTCTTTCCTGCGGGCTGTTCGTCGACACGGACGATACATCCTGCGACCGACGGATCGATAATTTACCGAAGTACTTTTGAGACTGGAAAGTCCACGGCAGAAGACAGACCGGGAGGCTTCGAAGTAATCTCGAGCAAGAATGGAAGCCGGTTCGGTTGTTGTTCGTGTCCCAGGACGATACATCCGCTTGTTTACGGAACCCCATCAAACCTCGGGTTCTCGTTCTTTGGAAATAAGTTTTCCGAAGTGGAGGAGCATCGCGATCGTTAGGCAAGAAGTTCGAGGCAGTCCCATCGTCTTCTCGCTTGAAGGACTCGCGGAGATTCTGCCGAGGAGCCGCGAAGTGGACGTCGGACACGCCACACGGTCGTATAAAGAATCTTTGTCGACGAAAACCTTCTTTCTTCGTTTCTTTCATTCTCTCTAGCCGCCGTTTCTTTTCCGTTCGCGAGCAATTTCCTTGGTTCTTTTATGCGCGCGAGAATTGAATTACGCCCGGCGAAGATAAGTTGCCGGTACAACAAACGAGAGTGCCGGGCCGCGGGAGAAACGTGGGCGGGAACCCGGAGAAAAAGTTTCGACGCTTTGAGAAACTTCCAACAGCGCGCGTCCCACATTTACCGTTGCGCGTAATGAAACTTCAGATTACATTCTGTTGATAGCGTGCTCTCCTCTAATGATAAAAAGCCACGGCATTCTCCGCCACAAAAGAACAGTCATCGCTTCCCTCGTCGTTTCTGTTCCAGATCATCGTGCTGCTCGATGCTGCTGCTGCTGCTTTTCGTTCCGCCGCCTAAAACGCGGCTGAAGATCATCGACCGTGTTTCGCAACATTTTTTTTTACGATATCGAAACCTTCATGTGCATCTAGTTTCAGATGATTCTCGAAAGTTTTGTTATTGCGAATTGTTGCGTCGATAGTTTTGAATTCAATCTGGGTTTGCGCGTGGGTCAATTTAGGTAACGAGATTTCTCTTCAGCGCGATAAATAAAGCCGCGTTAATTGCTACTTTGCGTGGGTTCAGAATGTTGTACAGTAAAATCGGTTGTGCTCGAATATCTGCAGGATAATTGTTATTGTACTATCCCCACTGAAGTAGGATAAAACCCTCGAGAGTGCATTAATTGTAACGATAGTAAACGTTTGGCTCTCTCTGCAGATTGTTATATTTCTTTAAAAAAACAGGCGCTATTTAATTAACCAACGAAGTATGCTAGATTATGCGAAAGGTCAAATGTTTATTTTTTAATTTTTGCTCGTTATAGTTAGAACCGTAAAGTCGCGCTAATTGCTATTCCCAAAGGGTCCACAAAGTTGTACAGTAAAATAGCTTGTACTCGAATATCTACAGGATAATTGTCATTCTACTATCTCCACTAAAGTACGATAAAACTCTGGAGAATCCAATAATCGTAACTATATTAAACGTTTGCCTCCCTCAGAAAATTGTTATATTTCTTTAAAAAACAGGCGCTATTTAATTAACCAACGAAGTATGCTAGATTATAAGAAAGATCAAATTTTTATTTTTCAATTTTTGCTTGAAATGGTTAGAACCGTAAAGTCGCTTTAATTGCTACTCCCCATGAGTTCAAAACGTCGTACAGTAAAATCGTTTATGATCGAACATTTACAGGATAATTGTCATTGCACGATCTCCCCTACAACAGGACAAACTCTTCGAGAATCTACTAATCGTAAAGATATTAAACGTTTGGTTCCCCCAGCAAATTGTTACATTTCTTTTAAAAAATAGCCGCCATTTAATTAACCAATAAAGTATGTCAGATTATGCGAAAGGTCAAATTTTTATTTTTTAATTTTTGCTCGTTATAGTTAGAACCGTAAAGTCGCGCTAATTGCTATTCCCAATGAGTCCACAAAGTTATAAAGTAAAATCACTTGTGCTGAAATATCTACAGGATAATTGTCATTGTACTATCCCCACTAAAGTAGGATAAAGCCCTCGAGAATCCACTAATCGTAACGATATTGAACGTTTGGCACCCTCAGCAGATTATCATATTGCTAAAAAACAGGCGCTATTTATTTTTTTTATTGTTATATTGTTATATTTCTTTAAAAAAAATAGCCGCCATTAAATTAACCAATAAAGTATCTCAGATAATGCGAAAGGTCAAATGTTTATTTTTTAATTTTTGCTCGTTATAGTTAGAACAGTAAAGTCGCATTAATTGCTACTCCCTTTGAATCAAAATCATTGTACAGTAAAATCACTGTAAGTACGCGAATATCTACAGCATAATTGTCACTGGGTTAATACCACTACAGTAGGATAGACCCAACGAGAATCCACTAATCATAAGTATATTAAACGTTTGGCTCCCTCAGTAGATAATTATATTTCTAAACAAAACAGCCGCCATTTAATTAACCAACAAAGTATGCCAGATAATGCGAAAGATCATATTTTTATTCTTCAATTTTTGCTTGAAATGTTTAGAACAGTAAAGTCGCGTTAATTGCTATCCGCAATGGATCCAAAAAGTTGTACAGTAAAATCGCTTGTGCTCAAATATCTACAGGATAATTGTCACTGTGTTATTACCACTACAGTAGGATGGGCCCATCGAAAATTCACTAATCGTAACGATATTGAACGTTTAACACTTCCAGCAGATTGTAATATTTCTTTTAAAAAAACAGGCGCTTTTAATTAACCAATGAAGTATGCTAGATAATGCGAAGGATCAAATTTTCATGCTGCAATTTTTGTTTGAAATGGTTAGAACAGATTGATCTGCAATGGATCTAAAAATGTGTACAATAAAATTGCTCAAATCTCTACAGGATAATTGTCACTGCATTATTACCCCTACAGTAGGATGGACCTCTCGAAAATTCACTAATCGTAACGATAATGAACGATTGGCACCCCCAGCTGATTATTATATTTCAAAAAAACCAGGCGCAATTTAATTAACCCTTGAATTATACCAAGCTATATCAAGTATCAAATGTTTATTCTTCTGCCAGAAACAGTTATCATTGTAAAATCGCGTTAAGTGCCACCATCAGCATTTCAAAACGTTCTACAGTAAAATCGTCATAAATGCTCGAATATCTACAGTATAACTGCCACAGAATTACGAAGGTCTTGGAATTTCGTAATTCAAGTTCAACTATCATAGTTTCATAATTCAAGTATCGTAAGTGCAACGATTCTAACCCGTCATGTTCGCATTTAACTTGACACTACTCCGCTAACCGAATAGCACACATCTAAAAACATTTTTCAACCGCGAACACACAAGAATCGATTTATCCATAAATCGCGAAGTGCTTCACAAGTCTGGCTGTATGGTGAGAACGAGCCCCTTGCGAGGTGGCGCTTTTATTTCGCAGTTTCGCCCCGTCACCCTTCGATAAAGCATCATTGGGACGCATGAAAAATTATGTTCGAGCGGGCGGGAAAGCGAGACAAAAGCGAATGGAACAGATCCGTGGGAGCGACGCGACCCGGCACCGGTTTCCGGGACGCTGATCGTCCTGCGCGGAAATTAGCGAAGAAGCTCGGTACAGCGTGTAATTAAAAGATTAAAAGGATAAGTGCTTTCGTATGCTCCTGCGTACCCTCTTGGACAGTTGAGGAGTGCGATCGCGAGCGAGAAAGACGAAGCGAGAGGATGACCGACCCTCTCCGCGTCGCAGCGGCACGAAAATTTCGGAGATTATCGATCATCCGGGAAAGTTTTCGCGGCAGCTTCTTTTGTCGACGGGAATAATTAACCGCGCGGTGTATTAGGTAAGAGCTCGAACGAGATTGATGCGTTGAAAGGCTTCGCCCGGCAATCGTTTCCATGGGAATAATTGAGGGCTCGAGGGAAGGGTGGAGAGACTCTCCGGAACAGGGTGAAGCTGCCAGGGAGATTTAAAACACTTTCTTAGGGGCCGAGGAGCCGGGTTCTCCTGTCCTACAACGCTGCCGGCCCGATTCCCAAAAGGCTTTGCCAGATTGGATCACGCCGGTGTCACATATTCAACGACCGATATCGAGAATCTATCGATCTTTCATGAACCGGGCAACCCCCCGCGCTTACGCGACGCCGACAGCGGCTCGCAAAACTCCACGGTTACTTACTCACCACCTCGGAAGTGACTTCGCCTTGCTTTTCCTCTCATCGCTTACCTGAAACAGATTAGTTATGGTTAGTTTTGTTGGATTTTGTATTTTAGTGTGGGGAAGGTCAAAGAGGTTTGAAATTTATCTGTTGTCCGGTTAACGACCAATAGAAATAAATATTGTTGGGGATATTCAGGATGATTGCGCCATCTCTGTATAGTAACACTTTACCGACCGGAAGACTACTATTAGGACTTTCGATAGTTGCACTGTAACAAAGTGAAGCCTAACAAACGGCTTTTACATTGTCATTTTTAACGAAATTATTAGACAACGTTACTGAGGATGTCGTCTTGATTTACAATAAAAATTGCTGTCGCCGTTGAGAGATCCATTCAAAAATTTTCAATCATCGACAATGGACCTTGAAAAATTCTAAAATACTCGCCGGTCTATAAAGTGTTAAATTTAATAAATTATGTCTTTCTCTGAAAGACAAAAGGAGATTCATTTTATTTTTTTAGTGAAAGCATAAACCAGCATACATTGCTTCATTTCAACAAATATATATATATATATATATATATATATTTATAATATATTTATTACAATAATATATAATATATTATAATATATTATTAATATATTTTAAATATATATAATATATTTATTAATATATTTTAAATATACAATATATATATATGTATTTTAGGCGTGGTTACAATGATTCGTGTCTTTTTTTATCGGCAACCATCCACTTTGTTAGTAATCGACAGTTAGTAGACGATGGAAATAGAAAATTCATCGTAGAAAATGTGTTCCCGATGAAACGGCGAAAGCATAATTTTTCAGCGATTATGAGGAGAAATTGTCTCGACCTTATTTTCGTATATAAACTGATTCAGGGCACTGTGAAGATCATCTCAGGTATTAACTATCTAAATGTTATAGACTTTTCACGACAGACCGAACTACGTAAGAAAGTGGAAAATAAAGGAGAGCTTTCCTTCTGGAACGAAATTAAAATTCCACGCCGCTTATAAATGATCTGGAAGGTTATTTCTTGCGAGACGTTCCAGATAGAAGAAAATGAGAAAATGTAATGCAGTCCATTCAACAAAGTAATTAATAAGCGTGGGGTAGATGAAAAAGATGTGCTACGAATGGGAAATTTTAATTATCTCGAACCTCGAAGTTTTAATCTCGAATAGAACGGTGAAGGAAGATTAAATTTGCAATCTACCTTGTTGTCGATAATTCTAACAGGTTTACGAAGAAGAAGTAAAGAATACGGTAAAGTCGTGTTAAATGCTACGGTTTCGGGTTCGAAACGTTGTACAGTAAAATCGTGGTAAGTGCTCGAATATCTACAGGATAACTGCCACAATATTATCCCCACTGCAGCAAGACATAAGTCTCGAGCGACCGAGAGTCTTGATGATATTAAACATTTGTTACCCCTAGTAGATTAATATATTTCTTCGTTTAAATACCCTTTAAACGTTACAACTAGGAAAAACAGGCGTAATTTTAATAACCCACGAATTATACTAAGTGATGCAAAATGTCAAATTTTTATTTAAAAATTGTTACTCGACATGCTTAATATGGTGAAGTCGCGTTAACTGCCACTATCATGGGTTTAATATATTACAATATATATAATATAATTATACAATAAAATCGTTGTCACAATTTCATTAATAAATAAAGTATGCCAGGTAATGCGGAAGATAAAATTTTTATTTTTCAATATCTGCTCGAAATGGTTAGAACAGCAAAGTCGCGTTAATTGCTACTCCCCATGGGTCCAAATCGTTGCATACTAAAATCGCTGTAAGTGCTCGAATATCTACAGGATAATGGTCACTGTGTTATCTCCACTACAACAAGACAGACCCTTCGAGAATCCACTAATCGTAACAATATTAAACGTTTGGCACCCGTAACAGATTATTATATTTCTAAAAAAAAAAACAGGTGCAATTTAATTAACCCGCGAATTATAACACGCAACATCAAGTATCAAATTTTTATTTTTAAGTTTGTGCTAGAAATGGTCAGCATTGTAAAGTCGCGTTAACTGCTACTCCCCAAGGTCCAAAACGTTGTAAAATAAAATCGCATATGCTCGACCATCTACAGGATAACTGCCACAGTATTATCCCCACTACTGCGGAGCAAATCCCTCGAAGGTCCCTGAATTTCGATTCGTATCTATGCAGTATAGTAAGCTCAGCATTTCGTCTCGGACATGTTCCCCTTCAACGCGACATTACTCTAGTCAGAAAGTAGCGTACTTTTGTGAACGTTTTCTTTTATTTAACAGCGACTGCATAAAAATCGATAAATCGATTGCACCATAAAAACGGAAGTGCCTCGTAAGATGGGTAATTCCGTTTCCGAATCCGCGGTGTCAAGCATAATGCATTTAGCCACGTAGGTTGTAAACGCGGCAAGATGTCGGTCGGGCATAAAAATTTTACGACGCCGGGAATCGATGGACCAATAGGAAGAAACTCGAAGGGAATTTCGAAACGGGTGCGCCACGGCGGAACTAAACTGGTCGAAACCCTTTAGTGCCCCTTGTAATAATAGATACATGCAGTCTACTTCATGGGTGGAATGTCGAGAACAGCTTGAGGAATAAATCGACCCCTGCGGACTCACTTGTTTAGGATCCCTTTAGTATTCGACACGGACGCCCCTTTGTTCACGGATACGCAAAATTTGTCAGTGACTCTGTCGCCGAAGTTAGCAACCGCGCTGACCGGTCGCGAGATCCGAGCAAGCGAATCTCAGCAATTTACAACTCCAAGGTCGAAGGTCACAACGCTTCACGACTAACTTAAACCCTTGCCCTACGACTTATTTTGTGGTAACGATCACTGGATGTTCTTCGTCCTCGAAAGAACGACGAAAAGAAAAGGAAATTTTGTAGCTACAATATTTTAATATATTTTAATAACTTACAAATTTTATTTCGACTTATAGAAAATTAAGGACATACAAGTGTCAAGTGGGGTCAACATAAGGGGTCAAACGACCCTTTTCAGATTTTCTATTTTACAATTACTGAAGTTATAAAATCGTTTTCACAAAAATCGATTTGATAGATTTCTTGTGTTCAAACATAGATCACAATAAACATTGCACAAAATTCAAATAAATTAATTCTTTCTGCTAGCCAATTTTATTGTTCGGTAGGTTCAGTGTTAACAGGCTCTTTCACGGCAAAAATTAAGTGCACGGTCGGCAAAATAATGCGTAGTTCAGAAACTATACTTTTCCTGGAGAGATTAATTCATTTCCCGCGAAAAATATTATTTTTTAACTGAATTTTCAGGAAGTGTGAAGAAAACGTGAAATTTACACGATGTATGTCGTATCGTGTAGAAAATAGTGGAGAAGTAGAGGAATTATTAATAATATGTATGATATATTTATAATAATAATATATGACGTCTTGACATCGGTCAGACTTAAGAACTATACAAATAAATTGTTTAAAACGTAATTGTTAACTAGGTTCACGCTGATAACGACTATTTTGTGTTACTTTATATAAATAACGAGAAAGTGACCGTTCAAATTTTTAGCCACTTTTTAATGATTTATATATACAGAAATAAATTCAATAATTTTACATTTGTGCCATTTTAATATTCGTTAATTAGAATGTTAAAAAGAGTAATTTTTAGGCATCCTGTAAACCTAACTTCTAGATAACGTACTGTTACGGTGGCATGTCCATTTGAAGTCGAATGTAAAATTGCCCTGTGATGAACTACCCCTAAAGAAATAATAGAGGATAGGGGTTGTCACGAATCTTTTGTGCTGACGGAGAATCGAACGGAGTCGTGACCTGACAGACGAAGTGGACAGTGTACTGATGAATTGTTCTATACGAATTATATTTTGTTAGCAAATCTATATTTAAATAATTAACTTACTTTCTTCGATAATTAATTCCTAAATATTCTTCACCGAAAATAAAATTGCTGTAGAGAAAAGAAAATTTATATTTTTGTACGACAACATGTACTGCAGTGCTCAAATGCTGATAAACATTTATATTTGTCAATGTTTAAAACTTGCAACGCGAGTCTGTCTCGTTCCAAAGAGCAACAGGCTAACACATAATTTCTTTTTTTATTATAATTTATAGAATCGATAGGAGATAAATATGTAAAGCGATGCAAGTGGTCATTGGTTTTATTTGTAAGTAGGACGCAACGTACGACATATCCTGTAGAAGTAAAATGTTATAATACCAGGCAGTCCAGAAATCGTTTCTGTAATGCACACCCTTAATAATTCTGCCAGGAAGCCATTTTGAACCACGCAGAAAAGTGATAAATATAAACTATCATCGTCTTTTAGAGAATTGCAAACGACGAAGAAGATTAAATCAGCGTAGCCTTAATGTAAGTCACGATGCAAGGG
>CM052099.1:13762805-13775293 GCA_028453745.1 Agapostemon virescens
CTCGAAACAAAAGTATTTACTTAACTGTCGATAATAAAATTGCTGCTTCCAATGGAGGCATTTATTAATTCGCAAGGTTGGTGATTTCAATGGTTGTGGGATCGTCCGAGCGGATAGGAAAAGTTTCTTTCATTTAGCGATTTTTATCGAGGGTCTAGACCACCCCTGAAGATTCTCAAAAATAAAGCATCCTTGGAAAACGTCGTTAAAAAAACATTTGCCACTTTAACGTTGCTTGGTAGATCGTAATTTTTCAGTGGTTATAGAGACCTCAACCCAGAAGTTCAGAAGCTATGGATTGAAAAATCCATAGGATAGATAGATATGGATTGCAAAAATTGAAGTTTGCATTAGCAAATAAAAATTAATAAATGCACGAAACAAATTTACTTAACTATCGATCATAAAACTACTGCTATTAATTCGCTGGGTGGCGGATTCGTAATGCGCAGGATAAATAAATTGTATTTCATCTAGTTATTTCAATCGAGGGGCTAGACCAGTCCGAAGACACAAATTTAAACCACCCTTGAAAATCACCGTACAAAAGTCATTTGTCTCGTCAATCTTACTTATTAGTCCGTAACTTTTGAATCAATTCAAAGATCTCTCCCTGGAACGCCGATGCAACGAATTAACCCCTTGCCCTCCAACATCGTGTCAGACAGAGTCAAAACACTCCGTTAAAAATCTTCATCGCTTAGCCAGTTTCGTTCTAACGCGTCAAGCAGTTAATAAAGTCCCCTAAAGCACAACAGTTCAAAATAAAAGTTTCCGCGAGCAAAATGTTCGATCCAACAAATTTGTTAGCTAAACATAACCGGAGCCTCCCCTCGGCACTATAATTTCCACACGCCATCGTGCACATATTGTACCGCCTTAATTACGAGGCAACTAATTATTCCCCCCCTCTTAAGAGCGGCGAGAGTCCAGGGGCGGAAGGAAACCGTCAGCCAATCCGTGATTGCGATCGCCCGGCGTTCACCTCAGGATTCCTCGTGCACGCGTCGGCCGTGCGCCGATTGCATAGGAATGTTAGCATCGGTTCCTCCGAGGGGTAGCCTGCAGGCTGTTTCAATTATGAACTAATTACTGTGTGCACTGCTACGAGAACGTGCGCGCGCGCGAATGGTAGCATTTACCGCAAACGCGGCAACATCTGCCGCCCCCGTTGCGTCTATCTCGATCGCCATTCCTGCCGGTGCATCGTTAACAGGGACGTGCCATGTGGCGGTACACGTGTCCCCCTGCGCTCGTTTCCAGAAGAGAAACGGGCCTGGTCGGGCCCCGAGAGAAACGGCTGGTTGCAACCCTCTTTCGGCCGCACGGTTTGTCTCGAGGATGCCTCTCTGTCATCGGACACGCTACCCCCCAGCTCGCACCCAGCCGTGCAACCCATCTCGCGGCCTCGTGCTTCGATAATTTCCACCCTTGCCGCGTTTGCGGCGAAGGCGTCCGGAAAATGAAATTCTCCCGAGTCAACCGACTGCCATGATTCCGCGGGATCGCGGGCCACGTGCCCTTTCCCTATCCCGCGCATCCTCCGGCAGTTTTAATTAGTCCGCGCACCCGAACATGCGAGGGTGAACGGGGACATCAGGAGCGACGTCGTAAAACCGACTGAAAACTTCCTTCCCACCCCCGTTGGAGCCGGGGATGAAATTATTTTCGGACTCGTGAATGCGAAATGGATGATCCTCGGATGGGAACAGAGGAGGCTCTTTCGAGTCGCGTCATCTTCTTGCGAGCTTGCAGTCACGCGGGATAACTGGTTCTGCGGGCGTTTAACCCTTTGTGGATTAACGAGAAACTGTTTATTAACGCTTAACGATTTTAATTGTCGCCAGTATGATGCGAGCTTGTGTTACGCGTTGGCGGTTGCGACGAGCTGCGGCAGAATAGCAATTTGTCAAATCGATCGTTGATCTTTGGACTATAATATGAAGTCAGACTCGTGTTGAAGATTTTGAGGAAGCTATAGTAAACGTATGTGTTATTGTAGTTCTTCAAACCTAAATGGAATTGTTTATCGCTGTTGCGATTATATATTGAGATATGATGTTCTTGCAAGCTTCCTTTTGCGTGGAATAACTGGTTCGGTGGGCGTTCAACCCTTTAGGGATTACCGTAAACCTGGTGTTAGAGAAACAGTAAAATATAGAATAATATAGAATATTGAGAATAATAAAAATATAGAATAACATAGAATATAGAATAACAAAGAATATTATGTATATTAGAACCACAAAATAATATAGAATATTAGAAATATAGAATAATATAGAATATTATAAATATAGAATAATATTGAATATTAAAAATATAGAATAATGTAGAATATTAAAAATATAGAATAATATAGAATATCAGAAATATAAAATAATATAGAATATTATAAATATAGAATAATATAGAATATCAGAAATATAGAATAGTATAGAATATTAGAAATATAGAATAATATAGAATATTAGTAATATAGAATAATATAGAATATTAGGAATATTAGAAATATAGAATATTAAGACTATTAGACATATAGAATAACCTTAACGTTCAGTTAGATTATATTCCTACAGTTCCAAGTTTCCAATTCCATCGAGTAGTATTAAAACCTTAATCGCGTCTTCCATATTCGTTACGGCAACGCCGATAAAAATGCGAAGCGTCACTAAAATTTTCTATTCGAACGATTCCTGTACGCTATCGCTCGAACGATATGCGTCCCCGAAGATCCCATCCCGGCAACGTCAGATCGTTGAGAACAAGATACATCATGCTTCAGTTTTGCCCTTGATCCACGGACATACTCGATTTCCATATAAAAATTGAGGATAGGAGGTTGGTCGACGTCGCTCCCCACGTGTAACCTTTCGACACATTTGTAATAAGTTTCTCCCTGCCCTGCTTCCATCGGAAGTTTTCGCTCAAAGGCGAGAAAGTATTCCACTACTTTCTCGCCCCCTTGTGTCTGCGACGCTAAACGAACTCCCGGTGAAAAACTACTGTTGTGCTGCGACACAATAAGAATCATTTCTGTTACGTAGAATTATTACATTGTACATGGTTCATTTTCTTTCTTGCATATTAAATTTATTACTGTTGTTTGCACGCACAACAGTTCAATTTTTAACGATTCATTAAATGCAATTATGGTCGGGTAATAGTTATTTCGAATAATAGTATGGCAATTTTTAGTGTCTCCTCAGAGGAGCCATTGGAGTGCTAAGGGTTAATATCTCGAGAACGAAGCGTCGAATCGCGAATCGGCAAAGGAAAAAGTTTCTCGGATCGATTCCAGCGTTCGCCCTTGTCAAGGAACTCGAACGCATCCGGGACACCCTGTGCGCTCGGTAAAAGCGCAATAATGCAGCAGAGTTAGGGGACTCCTAGCTCGGCGATTCCGGAAGGAAAATATTTGTCGAAATCGGTGGAACG
Organism: Agapostemon virescens; assembly: GCA_028453745.1. Classification (NCBI taxonomy): domain Eukaryota; kingdom Metazoa; phylum Arthropoda; class Insecta; order Hymenoptera; family Halictidae; genus Agapostemon; species Agapostemon virescens. The sequence goes on from CM052099.1 coordinate 13,766,244, forward strand.
ATAATTTCGCAGGGAACTTAACGAGACGTAATCGGGCGAGTACTCGCGGCAGAGCAGGGACAAACGCGTTGTGTGGTTTTTACAAATGCAAAGTTCTTCCTCTCCGTCTCGCAACGAGTTTCAGCTGACGACGATTAATGCACGCACCGGTTCATCCGAGCGTTTATCGGTGCTCCATCTGTGTATCGATCGAGAGAGAAGCCGCGCAGAGACGGGAAACTTTTTCCATCAAGCAGAGAATAATGAAATTTTCCACGAAGATACCATCCTGTTGCCGGTCCCGCAGGTTTCCGCGAAACTGCCGTCTGATTTTCATGCGACAGTTTATTGCGACATTCGCGTTACCTTCCGTGATCCTCAACCACCGAATTCATCCCTTTCTTCTTCGGAACAAGTAAACATGTATATACTCCGGGACAGAAAGATAGCACACTTTAAAATTCATGTAATTTTTATTTATTTAACATTACCACCAAGGTTTTGTTTTTATATATTCTTGTAAAACATCTCTATATGAAATTGAATTGAATTTCGCCACAATTTTAACACTTTACCGACCGGAAGCCTATTAGCACTTTATCTGCCGAACTGGCAACCTCAAAAATTCCACAAAATCAAAGTAATTTATATAATGAAGTAACGATTGAAAATCTAGAACGTATGACAGAAAGTTATCCTTCAACCTTTTTGTATTCTCCAGATATCTAATTTATTTTTAAAGATGGACAAATAATTCTGTCACCCATACATGGGTGACATGACAGTCAAAGTGTAAATAGGACTTTCAATAATTGTGCTATAACAAAATGAAGCTTAAAAATTGCTTTTACTTTATAATTTTTAATTAAATTATTAGGTAATGTTACTGAGAATGGCCGGTTGATTCGTAATAAAAATTGCTGTCAATTTTGAGGGATCCATTAAAAAGTTTTTAATCATGAAGGATGGACCTACAAAAATTCTGAAATACTCGCCGATCGGTAAAGTGTTTATAAATGATTGTTTCTAATTGCCGGAAAGGATGTCGAGCGGTTCGGTTGACTTCTAGAAAAAGTTGCTAACGATTTAAACGGCGTAAGACAACGGCGAATCAATTAGGATGCGGAAACGGAAGCGTACACGTAACACCCTGCCGGTAACGTTCTTTACGTAACGCGCGACGCTAAACCGGGGAGCGATTCCGGGGGACAATCAAGCGGCGGGGTAATTAACACTAACGTAAACAGGGAGGTAACCAGAAATTACGACCCCGAGGACCCCCTCCCTTCTCTTAACCTCCAATTTATATGCATCGTGCTTTACCTCAAGCTTTTTCACGACCCCCTCGAACGGATAATCAGAGAGCTCGCCCGAGCAAATTTGCTCACCGAGGCTCAACGTAAGTAAACACTTCGAGAAGCTCCGTTAAATCCTCGGAATACACTTGGGAAGGGTGAAGGAGACAGACGATTTCCGTCTCGGAATGGCGTAGCCAGGATCCTCCGTGATATTGACCACTGTCGGTCGCGAGGTGTCACGCGAACGAAGATTCATAAGATTACCCGACGACCCTCTCAAGTTCACTAGACTTCCGTCTACAGCCCCACTCATAAGTTACCCCATATTGATTTCGACCAACGTAAAATAGAATGAAGCTGAACAACCTCGTAAACTCCACGGTACGGAAATAAATATCAACTCTCTGCAAACTTTATGTTCCCAATGATCTTGCAGCAAATTATTGCGCAAACAAAATAACAAATTATTGCAACAAAATATTTTATAACGAAATATTTCGTCAAACACGAACTACTACTAGAATGCTCATAACGATCTTTTTCGTCATGGAAATTTGCTGTACTATTTTAAACACATTAAATATTATGTAGCTCTTATTCAAGTAAATCAATTATATATAAACAATAAGTAATAAAAAAAGAAAAAAGTCACCATTGTGAAACGAGTCGAACAAAAATATATTCCCCGATTAACAGGTTAAAAACTATCATCATCAACTTCATCCTCAGAGTCTCGATTCTACAGCAACCGATTAATCCCCATCGGAATTGGAGCACTAATTATCAGCCTCGAAATTTTCCCTGGGAATGCATAACAAAATGGTGGAAGGGCCCGCCGGAAATAAACCAAGCCAACGGAATGCAAGTTTGCGCCAACAATCGCAACCCGACGATCTCCTCCCATCAAGATCGGACGATAACCGTCTAACACGTCGCTCCACGTCGGAATGCAAATGAAAATGGCGTAAGGGTTGAACAGAAATCGACGCGCGTCCTGCTAATTAATCCCTTGACCTACGATTTATATTATGATAAGTAACAGTGAATAGATTTTCTTTATTCTCCGCAGAACGACAAAAAGAAAAAGCAAATTTGTAATTACCTCGTGCGTAGCTATTTTCCAATGATTGTATGCGATTAACAGTTAATTAGAATGTTATTTCGGTTTAAAGAAGATTAAAGAAATACATGTTCAGAAAATTCTGTTCGAAATTTTGATCACGAGTCTGACTCGTTGTTGTAGGGCGAGGGGTTGAAAACTATATCGAATAACATCGCGACAACTTTATCCACCGCCTCAGAGTCTTTATTTAATAGCAACAGATTAATCCCCATCCGAATTGGAGCACTAATTATCAGCCTCGAAATTTTCCCTGGGAATGCATAACAAAATGGTGGAAGGGCCCGCCGGAAATAAACCAGGCCAACGGAATGCAAGTTTGCGCCAACAATCGCAACCCGACGATCTCCTCCCATCAAGATCGGACCATAACCGTCTAGCACGTCGCTCCACGTCGGAATGCAAATGAAAATGGCGTAAGGGTTGAAGAGAAATCGACGCGCGCCGTGCAACTGGGTCCCCACCCTAATTAAGTAGCATCATAAACACGGGCTCCTCCGTCATTCCAACGGGCAACCCTCCTTTCGTTCTTCCTCAATGAGCCAAGCCGGGGGTGCGGGGGCTGGTCATGCATACGCGAAGCGACTGGCATATCCCAGGAGCTATTTTCCAATTGGCCAGTGTTCATAATTGAAGCCGGGGGTCCGTGTACTCGAGGAGAAGCGTAAACGATCGCCAGGCCAGGGATAATGGAGTAACAGGATCGAGCAGACATATTCGATGGCCTTCGAAGCACAATGGATTTAAGTTGTCTTCGGCTGCCATGAATCTTGCGCGCGTGACCGCGGCTCTGGTCAATTGTTCTAAAACTACGGTAAAAGCTTCCCCAGCTCTTTATACCCCTATTGTCAGCTGGTTTCCGCCTTCTGCATTTCAATTGGCTCCTCCAGCATCGTCAATTCAATATTTATTTCTGCTGCGGGTTTCTTTGGCCTCTGGACGTTTAACGCTTTTAGCGCCGCGTCAGTCAACGCCGATTGTCGCGGTCTGAATGGAAAGTTTAGCGTTTTGTTAAATAACATTTTTTTTAAAGCTTCAATATAGTTCACTGTGATCGATGTTGTGTAGGTTTAGCGTTAGCGCGTTAAGCGTCACCGTAGATTCTGCCTTATTTAGGAATTCGTTAATTTTTAAGTACATTTATTAACCCCTTGGTCTACGACTTATTTTAAAATAACAGTGATAAAAAGAAAAGACAAATTTGTAGTTACTGCGTGCCTGGCTATTCTCTAATGACCGTATAGGATTAACAATGAAATAAAATGTTATTTCCGTTTAAAGAAAATTAAGGAAGTACATGTTTAGAAGATTCAGTTCGAAATCTTGATCACGAGTCTAATTTGTTGTTATAGGGTAAAGGGTTAATTTAACAATAGAATATAATTTTTCGAGTATTATATCGTAGTTTATAGTAACAGTCAGCGGTGACTGACGCGGTATGGATGGAAAATTTAGCGTTTAGTTGAATACAATTTTTTAAAGAACCACTGCACTTCACTATAATCAATATTGGTGCAGGTTTAGTGTTAACTGTCTTATTTAGACATTCATTGATATTTAGGCGCATTTACTAGATTATTAGTACAATGTAATTTTTAAAATTTTATATCGTATTTTGTACTGTCAGTTACCAGAGACTGACGCGGTCTGAACGAAAAGTTTAGCGTGTAGTTTGATAAAGTGTAGCTAAACTTTTCGTCGAGTTAAATAAACTGGTTAAGCTCAACTTCCTGTCCAGACCGCGACAGTCGTCGGTGACTGAGAATATAAAATACAATAGAAAACTAAAATAATTACATTGTATTAATAAATTAATAAATGTACCTAAATATCGGCGAATATTTGAATAACACAAAATCGATGTAGCGCTTAACTTTTTAATAACTAAATTTTAAAGAGTAGAATAAAGCGGAACTTCCTAATATTTTTCATTCACGATTACCAAGATTGTTTACAAGATTATATTATTTACAAAATTGCTGAAAACTATGATAAACACGGTTTTCGTTATTTTTATAAGATAGTGTGAAGTAGTCGTTCTTAAAGCTGCGTAAGCCCAGTGTTAATGAAGCCGAGAAGATTTAATTAGCTTATATGCTTCACATTCAAATAAGCTTGCGGATTCCGCAAAACGAAGTCGATTACCTAAGCCGTTGGAGGATCGATCGATCGTCGGCCGCAACGAAGGACGCTAACAAAGAAACGCGTGAAAACGAGTTTAAGGCGTGTGAATTATTACGTAAAAACTTGTTAGAAGGATTAATGTTTCTGCAAACGGTACTACTACAAATACCAGGGTGGAGAAAATACTGAAAACAAATTTGTGGATTCTACAAAACGAAATTGATTACCTGAACCGTTAGAGGATCGATCGATCTTCGGCCGCAATGATGGTCACCAACAAAGAAACAACAAAAAACAAACAATATGAGGAATATTGTCAATAAAGAAACGCTTTGAAGGCGCGTGAATAGTAAAATTTAAAAATTGTTCAAAGTGTAAATGCACCCGCAGGAGGTTTTAAAATAAATATATTTAAAAAATTGATGAGCAAAGAAGTCATAAATGTCATCAATTGTAAATTAAGCAATTGGTTAGAGAATCGATCGTTCATCGACCAGAACGATGATCGGCAACAAAGAAACATTTAAAAAGAAGAAGCAAACAAACAGTATGATGAATGTCGTCAATAAAGAAACGCTTTGAAGAAGGCACGTAAATAATTAAATTAAAAAATTATTCAAAGTGTAAATGCATCCGCAGGAAGTTTTAAAACAAATATATTTAAAAAATTGTTAAGCAAAGAAGTTCTAAACGTCGTCAACTGTAAAATAGATAATTGATCCGTCTTCCGAGGGTTGAAGACGCCAGGGCGGAGAAAATGCTAGAAACAAGTTTGCGGATCCCGCAAAACGAAGTTGATTACCTGGACCGTTAGAGGATCGATCGATCTTCGGCCGCAATGACGGCCGGCAACAAAGAAACGCGTTCGAGAAGGCGTGTGAATTGTTGCTCGAGGCGAAAAAGCATGCGTTTTTCTTCATCGGCGGAGAAACAAATGCTGGAGCGTTGTTCAAGGTTCCCGATTCATCGCGAGGCGTCTCGGAGCACCGCGTTATGATAATAAGGGGCTGAAACGGTACGACATTAGCAAGATTGATAACGGATTGTTACGGAAAGTGGTCGGCCGTCGTGATGGATGTTCCGACTTGGAAAAACTCGGGGATTCCTTCCAGAACCGCGGCGATTTCCGTTTCGAATGGGCTTCCCTTCCATTTGCGACGGAAATAGAACTCCAGAGTTCCGCTCCGCCCGTTTACAAATTTCAATTACTACTGCGTTCCCCGAGGAAAACGATTCGCCAGGACTATACCGGCCGCTTAGGAACAGTGTGCGCTCAATTGCCGTCGCATCTAGCGAATTAACGGAAACGATTTCTAGAAAAGTCTCAACTCATCTAAGTTGTTTATTTCCGTTTCCTTATGCTGGGATCTGGAATTCCTAAATTCGTTTTCCGAATTTTCTGTACGACTGCGTCAAAACTGACGCAGTTGCGATTAACTATACCTGTTTGAAGATTGGGAAATGTTTGGGGTGGCTAGACGGTCGCTCATTGGTCAGCGAATGGTATGTTATGGTCGCCGGAGTAGAAGTGTTTTCGAAAAGAATTAGGTTATGACAAGAGAGATTTTGAAAAGGACAAGGAAGTAATTTAAACATTTCTGTTTAATTCCTGTTTCTTGTTATTGCTATGGAAAATTTGTATAAAACTGATTAACTTGTAATTAGACATAGTATAATAATTAATTGTGTATTATGGTCGTCTGAATAGAACTGTTTTCAGAAAGATTTAAGTTGTAATGAGGAGAAATTTTGAAGAGGACAAGGAAGAAATTTTAAAATTTTTGTTTAATTCCTGTTTCTTGCCATTGCTGTGGAAAATTTGTATAAAATTGTTTAACTTGTAATTAGCCGCAGTATACTAATTAATTCTGTATTATGATCGTCTGAAAAGAACTGTTCCCAGGAAGATTTAAGTTGTAATGAGGAGAAATTTCGAAAAGGACAAAGAAGTATTTTAAAAATTTCTATTTGGTTCGTGTTTCTTGCGATCGCTGCGGAAAATTTCTATAAAACTCCGCAATCTAATAACAAACTTATAATTAACCGCACTCTAATAATGAATGTTGCATAATGGTCGTTGGAATAAAAGTTCCTTCGGAAAAATTTAAAGCCGTGGCGAGGAGAAACTGTTAAAAAGGACAAGGACTTAATTACTATGCGATAGAGTTTTATAAAAAATATTCCGAAGGAGTCGCAGGAATCACGAAGCGAATAGAAACTGTAAAAATGCTGCTTTACCCTTTAAAATTTCTATTCGCTTCGTGATTCTTACGATTGCTCTAAACTATTTTTCACAAATCTCCGTAGTATAAAAATGAATGGTACCTCATGAAATTTAAACCTAATCCAATGAGCAAAGCGAAAGGGAAACGAGATTAGTATTTAAATCCGACAGACCTTTGATATCACGTAATTTAAAAAAATACTATTCTATTCAAAATTCTATAATTTAAAAAAAATTAAAACTGATACTATTCTTGAGATTATAAAGTATATAAAATATTTATTTAAGAAATAATGTATCATTTTATAGGAATAGTATTTTAAGAGGAGATATTAAATTTATAAAAGAGTAATTAACATTAATATTTGTAGCAAGTTGGTGAACGCCGACTCGATTGCAACGAAACACCCGGTACGTGATCGCAATAGGGGAACAATCTCTCGAAGTCGATTAACTATGTAAATGAGGCAAATATTGCAACGGTCGCGCTGTGTCGGCGTACCGAACGGTCAAATAATCGGGGAAGCATTATTTACAAGGTGTTTTACAAGAACGAATCGTGTCTTGAATCCGTTGGCAGTGCACTCGACCGAGTAATGGTCGAATTATTTAGATGCGCATGCGGACGACAGTCAAGCACAATACATCCGTGCCGAACAAGCATCCTAAACGGTAAAAAGGGCCAGCGTGCGTGTCCGCGCGCGTCAATTACTACGCCGAGCAATCAAGGGTCATTAAATTAATGTCACCCCAGTGCGACCCGTGTGAATGCGCCTTAATTACGGAAACAGGAGCAACGACTCGCCGGCCGCGTGCGTTCGTCGTCTACAATTTCTACAATGAAACGTTAATTCGTTGTGAAATCATTCGAACCGGCGCAGCGAAGGTGGCATCTTATGGACGACGTCCGTGTAATTGCGTTTTTGCAATTTGTCCGAGTGCCGAGGGGAGCGAAAACGACCTTTCAATTGTATCTTCCTTTCGCCGTTTCCTACCTCCTCGCAGACAGAATGTTTGCGAATTGTCCCGTTACGCTCGAAGCTATTTCAACTCCAAAAACCGCGAAATCTCTTCCGACCTGCACAAACTTTCATTCTACGCAATCGTTTTGTAGCCTATGTATTTCCTATTGCGCATATGGGGTGTTGTTACTTGTCTCTAAAACAAGGAAATTTTTAACAATGATTTTGGCAGTGATGTACCGATTGGTTTAAACGTTGTGGCAAGTTTCAGCGGTGCCTTCGAATCACCGCTCGGGGACTTAACATAATGCTTTAACACTTAATCTTTAAACTTTGCTGTTCAAGCCATTTTAATTTCAAAATCGAGACGTTTTTCAACCTAGGATGTAGGGATGTAGTAGATGTTAATACGTCTACATAAAGTGCTATTAAAATATATTTTATTAAAATTGATAAACACAGCGTGAGTATTCTGGTGTCGTCATTCTAAACGTGACAGACCATAAAACAGGAAAAGCACGTCGACACCGGAGACTTAATAACGCGATCGGATTCGCAAAAATGGAAATGGCGGACGCGTTGCAATAGGGAAAAAATCGTTGAGCATGAGCCGAATCCCCTGGTCCGTTGCAACAGTTTGTGATTGACGGTCGGACAGTGAACAGCGACGTTCGCGAATCACCGAGCCTGCCGTGCTAATGCAAATGCAGCGTGTAATTAAAAACCAGGTTCGTCTGTGCGCGCCAACGCCTACAAATGGCGTTCTGACAGACAGCGATCGGATCGCTATTGTCCCGCGGGAGTAGACATCGGACCGAGTAGAAACGGCCTGCACGGATAATCGAAGTTGATATCGACATCTGTTGGTTTGTTTTAATCTTCCTTTGTCGCCGCACTCTCTTGTCATCGGTGCACGCGACCGTCAGAATTTACCAGAAGATGTTACCTATGATTAGTCGACGAAATACGTTGATGCGGCGAGCGATTCCAATGATTCCCGTCGATGATTACTCTGCGGGAGCCTCTCGAACCACGTACAAGGTGATTTTAGAAGATACTGCATAGTGTCAGTACAAATAAGTCTCTGCCTTTTGAAATAAGATAGCGTAAACAGTAAGTTATGACAGCTAGTGTCAGATGTACGACATCATATCGTACGGTTGTATACGTGTCAACAATATACACCCCCACTGTCGAAAAAGTGGAAAAATATGGAAAAAAATTTTGGACCTCCGATTCTTTTGTAATTTTGGGAACATGTTTCTAGTCGCTCAGTCAGAGTGTATGCCAAATTTCAGGTCGATCGGAATCGAATTGCAACCGTGGCACGACTTTGAAACGTC
>CM052099.1:13780293-13797056 GCA_028453745.1 Agapostemon virescens
GTGCTGAATTATTTCAAGAGATAGGAAAGAAAGTTCATCCAGCTACAATACGTCGGGTGTTGAAAACAGATGGATATAATGGTAGAGTAGCGCGTGAGAAACCGTATATAAACGAGGCGAATCACAGAAAAAGATTAGCTTTTGCAAAACAATATGTTCATGCGGAGAAAACTTGGTGGAATAATGTAATTTTCGCTGATGAAAGTAAATTTAATCTGTTTAACACTGATGGACGAAAATGAGTATGGCGTAAACGAAATCGAGAGCTTAACCGAATAAATTTAAATCCAACAATAAAGCACGGTGGTGGAACTATTATGGTGTGGGGGTGTATTTCATCTAAAGGAGTTGGACAACTGGTTTTTATAGAAGAAATTTTCGATAAATTGAAGTATCTAAATATTTTAAAACAAAATCTTAAGAAAAGTGCGATCACAATGGATATAGAAGACACATTTAAATATTATGAAGATAACGATCCTAAACATAAAGCCAGAATAGTTCAAGAATACCTTTTATATAATTGCCCAAAAGTATTACATCCGCTACCACAGTCACCAGACTCGAATCCCATTGAAAATGTATGGGATTTTTTGGACAGGAAAATTCGAACAACACCGATAAGATTGAAGGAAGAATTAAAAAACGATTAATTGAAGAATGGAGACGTATACCGCTAAGTTACTTACAAAAAGTTATAGACAATATGCCTAAGCGGTTGCGACACGTAATTAAAGCTAACGGCTATCCAACGAAATATTAATTATTGCTTATGTTAATAATTTTCATGTTTAAATGTTATAGTTTGTCGAGCGTCCGAATATTTTTGCGACGATAAATTTCGACATAACTTAGTTCACTGTTTGGTATTAAGAAAAGTATGTGCAACAAACAAATAAAATTTATGTTATTACAAACTACAATGAATGTTCTGTTATATTGTAAAACAATAACTCCAAATTTACTATTGTAAACGATCGAAACTAGCAACAATTTTTTGAATTTCATAATGTCCGAATATTAATAAGAGTCACTGTATGTCTGTACGATTTTGCTCAGTGGCTTTCCAACGTCATCTTCAGCTTGGTTGAGTCTATTGTCATCGTCTTCGCGGCGGTCGGCCATTTTGAAGATCGGCTTTCAACCGGCCAGTTCTCGTCGCAGCTCGAACGTAAACGCGGCTGCACTTAGGCCGTTTTCAGGCGAGTTCGTGCCTCGATTTTTTTAACAGTTCTCGTCGGGATTCGACAAGGTTAAAGGTGTCACGGTTTCGCAAGCGCGAAGAGAAGGTCTTCGGGATCGGCGGGGAACCGCACCGAAAACGTAGATCGCTTTTCGCTCGCATCAAGCATTCTCGACGCGACCTCTGCCAAGTGGCCTCGGAAAGGAGAAACCGAGGAACGTAACCGGGACAGGGAACGGCAAAGTTTTTCTGAAGTTCTTGATCCGTGAAAAACAGCGATTAAGCGATTTATAAGTGCTGGCAGCTGCGTGCCGCTCGGCTCACCTTCCAACGGCGTTCTTTTTGCCGTGCCTTCGCGGAAGGTGCCCTTTCACCCTTGCGCCCCTGCGTCGCGGCTGTCTCCGCCGCCTACGTTTATTCCCTTGACGAGGTCTTCGTGTTACCTCTGACGATACTTCGAGGACGTTTCATGAAATCGACGATGTGAAGAAGAGCTAGAGCTTGCAGGGTTTTGCATTCGACGTCGCCGGTCTAGAAATTTCTTGGACGGCATTAACCCTTTGCCGGGGAACGTCGAGGCTCGCGACGGAGCACTGGAAGGGACGTCTCTAGGACGGTCTAGAATTTGAGATGTCCTTTGCGGATGTTCTTGGACATCAATTTATATTTTCATTGATACTGTAGGATCGGAGAAAGAACACACCCACGCGGCCCTCCTCAGTTTTACTAATTTTTAACTAATTTTAACTAATTTTTTAATATCTTCAAAATTTATGGATTAATGCAACTACGAACGAAGTGGGGCTTCTAGAATAATATTTTACACTTGTGGATTATTGCAACTATGAACGAAGTGGATGTTGGAGAGCAATGTTTTAAAAATTTGTAAATTATTGCAACTACGAACTGATGACTTGAGAGTAACACTTCCAAATCCTGTGCATTACTGAAACCACGAAAGAATGTCACAAATTTGAAAAACCAGGTAAACCCAGTGTGAATAAATACTACGTTTTCTGCGTGAATATTTTAGATTTGTGAACGCCACGTTAATTTATATTGCTGAGAAAGGAACGAATTGATTGCAGAGAGGGAAGATTTGTGTAACACGATTTCTGCCGTGATTAGAAAACGAGGCACTCCATTCTACGATGATTACCTGAAAAGAAGTTCCATCAACAGACGATTATCGGGTTTGGATAATTAGCCGGCAAGCAACACTTTCCGCGCCTTGTTGCGTTCAAGTTTACAAGCAAACACTCGTTAACACGTCAGGAAAGGTACTACAAGACCGCACACGCGGAGGTTGAAGGTGTAAAATTACTTTAATTAAAACTTCCCGCGCACGTTCGCCGTTAAGCGAACCTCGATAAAAATTCGCGAGCAAGTTGCGCGGCTCGGAACTTTTCAGTGCCGTACACCGCGGAGATAAAATCTGACGGAGCCATCAATTTTACGGGCAACACGACGTGTTCGCGAGATGATAATATTTAACAGCGAGTTTCCTGTTTCGCGGCGAGCGTGACCTTTGCACGCGCACGAAGAAGAAGAGTTTATGAACGATATTGGAGGATACGATATACAAGAATTTCTACGTTGCATTATTAATGCAATTATTAAAATTAATGCATTATTTTGTTTTCTGTATCATGACCCTGTCACATCCTATACATTTTGTCTTAGTTAGACATATCGTTATTATCATTTACGTCACTGTCATTATCAGTATTATTATCATTGTTAATCCTTTGCGAATGGGACGGTTCGAAGCAAACTGTGACGTCATTTAGTTGCCAACGCGTATTTCAGCCTAAGCGCAATTTTCATTCATAGCACTGCGAAGTATCAAATCCTAACCTAAGTTTAGGTAAGCTCAAGCAACCGATTCGAGATTCTCAGTAATAAAATGTTAGCTTCGTCGGCCACTGCAATTTCGTTTACCGAACGCACGTATGAGTTCCTCTGCCAAATTGATAGTTTACGCAGAACGCATATATGCGGCGGTAGTCCACAAAGGGTTGACATTAGCGTTTATGTACAAGAACGTCATCCTACAACCACCAGTTGCGTTGCGTCGTCTCCGATTTCAGTCCGGATTTACGCTACGGTAGGGTTTGTCATTTTTGAGAAATCATTTTAATGCCTCTGCTGCAAATTTATTGCTTTGATCCCTTATTACGTAGATCTCTCTCGTTAAAATTGCGTATTCAAGGATTGACTCCTTTCATTAACGATAGCATATTTTCTCCACACTTTTTAAAAAATCGTTATCTAATTTTTAACTTAACATTAAACCTACCACGGAGTTTGTAGCGTCTCCCAATGCCCAACAATAATGGAGGACCGGTGAGAGTTCACTTTCCTCAAAACAGGGGTAGAAACGACGACAAACAGTGTCGACTGAAAACAAAGAACTTTAATAAATTCTTTGCTCGAAGAACGGACAACTACACAATAAAACGAATGTAAAAGACCAAGTAGAAAATGACGAAGACACAAATTATAAAGACGAAAGATACAAAGACGAGATACAAGTGTAAAAAGATGGCAGAAAGGAATGTAAAGGACGACAATCTACGAAATTTAAAGACTGCGTAAAAATGTAAGAAAATCAGCTGCAAACGTCGCATTGCCCACATAGATACAGCAACGCTCATCGATGAAAACATCATCCACCAATGAACGCATACAAAAAGATTTGTAAATCGCCATTCGTCTTCGAAAGGCGGCTTCGAAAAGTCCTCAAGACTTCCTAAGATCGTCGTTGCTGTCATAAAATTCGATGCATATCGCAGAAATTCTAAATAAATTAAGTCTTATAATTTTCACAAGACAACATACGCTAGTCAACTTCAATGCTCGGTACGTTTAGTATTAATCAATGACGTAAAAATTACGATAACCGGCTACCGATTCAACTGGAGAACTCGGCCGGTTTTATTTGCTCGTAGTTTCCGCCACGATTTCGAGATCGTCGTACACCGATAAGTTTCCCCGAACAGAAAATATATTTGTCCTGAGAAGAGTAGTCTGTTCTGCGGACAATGCCTCGAGAATGCTCGCCTAATCTTTCTCGAGCGACATCCTCGAGTCTTCGAACCCAAGGCACGCCGTTGCTTCTGATAAGCGAGCCGCATTACGCGAGATAATACTGCGGTCGTGTGCGAGCGAGAGCCTCTCTGTGAATGTGAAACGGCAGAGAGCACGGCGGAAAAAAAATGTAATTATTATGGAGACCAAAGAAAATGAGAACGAGACAAAACTCCGCGGAGAACGGGACAAAGTAATTGTGAGAACGTTGCCGCACTGGATGCTGGAGGAAGGACGAAAGACGACGGCGAGAGGAAAAGTTAAGATTACAATTTCACGGAGGAATTATGGTCTCTACATATACGTATATAGAGAGATGCGAGATGGATGCGCGAAAACTTATTTTTAAGGATTATTTTATTGTCCAGTTGAAGTTCTAACCATTTTCCACAGCCCAGTCGACATTTGTTAGAACGGTATGCAAAATTAATTAACTCCATACGGTTTTCTTTGCTGTTACAGTTACTACAACATCTTTATTATCGAAAGTGTTACAGAAGAAACGAGAAAATTTATATTTCTGTACGGCTGCATTTATTTCAATGCTGCGATATTAATTAAAAAAGAATAACGTTGGATTTTGTCGAAAAAGAAAGGCATTGCATTTATATTTGTTAGGCTTTGTTTAATATTTTTGGCACTGGTCTGACTCGTCGTAATACAGCAAGGGGTTAATTATATAATTAGCTGACGTCCATACTAACTCGCAATGCTCGTACCTGTGACCTGTAAAAGTGCCATAAATGACCTTCGTTGACCTTCGAAGACCAGAATACTGCATCTGATTGGATACATCTCAACAGTTGTTGTTGGAAAAGAAGCACCAAAACAAGGATTCTATCTAAAGAAAACGAAAGTGAACTACACTACTGAACTGAACTCACTAATTTCGCGTCAGGAATTTCAATCTTCGCTTGTTCCGACAAGAGAGTTTTTTAAATAAAAATGGCCATCTTTAAAACGGCCCCTTTGCGCAAAACGAAGCCCTCGCTGCAGTAATAAAGAATGCTAACTATTTTGTCTAATTGAATTCGCTCTGCGAAAATATTGCGCGGTCGCGAAGACGTCGCGGGTCTCGTTGCTTGCAAATTTCGGAGGAAAGAAACGGTGGAAAACTTGGTTACGACGAGGGAGAGGAAGACCAGGCCCTCCAGCTGTGAATATTCATACTCCCGTGACGCTGCCGTCAATATTAACCGGTCGGCGATGAATGAAAACGAGATTAAGAAAATTCGTAGCAACATTATTATAGCAATTTGCATGGAAAAATACGGGGAGCGAGAGCGCTTAAACTTTCGCGGCTGCTCCGTCGAAGGCCGAAAGACGCCGAGAAATTCGATCGCTTATGGCCTTCATCTTTCGGAATTTACTTAAATATTTTACTTATTTATTTAAATTACTTCGTAACTTGTTATCAACTCTCTGCTCTACAATCTAATTTATTTTCTTTGTAATTCGTCATTCGCCGACAGAAAAAGAAAATTTATAAATCTTGCCTGCCGATATATTTTAATTTAGGGGAAATTAACCCCCTGCAATTGAAGCTGCTTCAACTCTAAAATTCTACGTTATTTATTTCTCACAACAGTTACATTTTTTATCAATTTCTTAGACACGTTGCTTAAAAATTTATTTAAAGAATAGCGTGGCAATTTTAATAGTGCCTCAGAGTGCAAAGGGTTAACAACTTACATATTTATTAGACACTGTTCTAGGACAAGGAATTAAGGTATTAAACCTCTGCCCTGCAACATCGTGTCAGACACGTTATGCAGATTCTGAACACAGTCTGATAAATATGTATGTTATTAATATTCTGTTAATATAATATTAATAATATATGAAAATATTAATTTGGTTATTAATAGAATTAATAATACTAATAATATTAATATAGTATATTTTATAAATTGCATATAATTGTATTAATTGCATCTGTAGAAGGGGTTAACGGCTAAACCTACTACAGGGGTTAAAATAACCCTTTCCAGAGTTTCTATATTACAATTATTGTAAGTTAGAAAATTTAAATAAATTAAATCTTGTCATTTTCATAAGGTCATATTCCTCGGTCACTTTTATAACTCGGTAGGTTCAGCGTTGAAAGGTAAGGGGTTAAAAAGATTGCTGTTTCCCCATCGGTGGAATCCTATTCTCCGCGACGATCTCTTAAGCAGTACATAAACTCTGCAGTCTACAGCGATTAGTGCATTTATATTCTGTTCTGTTATGTGGCCGAATACCTACAACAGTTGTGCAACCCCTATTATATAAGATATTGCATATGACACAGTGTAACTCGTAATCGGATGAAATATTGATTTACTCTCCACTTCCGTAAGTTAATATTCGCGAAATGAGTATCATAACGTGACTGAGAACGAAGTTCTCTGAGATCCCTCATGAATTCATAACATATTAATATTCGTAAGTAACAAGTTATTTCGAAATCTAAATCAAATTTTGTGCTGAAATCAAGTTTCTATTTGTAATCAATTATAGAATCTCCACCATTATCGAGGACAGTTTGCCACCTTTCCTGCAAACTTCCAATCCCCTTATAGAAATCTAGAGTCCACGAAGCAAAATGTGCCTCAAAGTGCCTTCACTTCGAGGCCTGTCATAATCGCCAGGAAGAAACCTCCTGAACCACCCTTGACACTCGTTGACCTTCAATACTTCTCCATAAATATCGCAAATTTTCTTCGTCGTTGCCGTTGCATTAAATCCCACATGAACATGATAAAATATGCAACGACGAATATGATCCTCAGAAGAGACGAATGCCGCCATTTTGTTACAGGGCAGTTTAAAAATGTATACTTTTTAGAATATTTAGAACACAGGCAAACTCACTGAAAACTGTAAAAGAATTGGTACAGAACTAACGGCAGAAAACTTCTTGCCAAATTTATTACTTAATTGATTACTCCTTTCCAAATCTACTATTTAATTGATTACTTCTTTTAAAATTTATTAATTAATTACTTCTTTGTAAATTTATTAATGCATTACTTCTTTTCAAATTTATTAATTAACTAGTTCTCTCAAAATTTATTAATTAATTACTTCTTTCCAAAGTTATTAATTAATTGCTTCTTTCCAAATTTATTGATTACTTCTCTTCAAATTTATTAATTAACTACTTCTCTCCAAGTTTATTAATTAATTGCTTCTTTCCAAATTTATTAATTAATTGCTTCTTTCCAAATTTATTAATTAATTACTTTTTCCCAAATTTATTAATTAATTGCGTCTTTCAAAATTAATTAATTAATGACTTGTTTCCAAATTTTATGCTTAAATATTTGTTGCGTTTATTCCAAATAATTTAATGCTTACGAGCACCCCTAATATTTTGTTTCCGGTACGGAGAGTAAAACGAACGAAAGAAGTTCTTGGTGCGATCGTTCTCAAAGGGATGAACGGCGGAAGAAGTACGCGGAGAACAGAATGGGATCGTGGTCAAGTGTTATAGGCGCGCGGATGATGAATGGAAATCAGAATGGAAAATAAATGGCCGATGCCGAACAGATGCAGGATCGTTGAATGATCGATTCCAACCGTTTCGAAATGAAAAAGGACCAAATTACACGGTACGTTAAGGATGTCCTAGCGGGACATCAATCTGGATCAGGGACACCCTCTCTAAGAGTTCGATCTAACACCCCCGTATATATATTTTATGCAACTGCATTCCTCAGGCTCAGAATCGAACCTGTGACTCATTCTCACCCTTGTGGAAATCAATATTGCGTGTGCTGTACATCGAATAAATCGAAATGCAAATTGTCTCCCTAAATCTGTCGTATCTCTGCATTGTTATTTTAACCACTTGCCTCGGGATTTATTTTACGATCGCAGTGATTATAATGTCTTTGTTTTTTAATTTTTAGAAAATTTGTAATTGTTGTATGCCTATACATTCTTCAATGGATGCACATTAACAACCAATCAAATAGAATATTATTTCGATTTAAGCTCTTGTCGTATGATTTGTTTAACAATTATAGCGATTAGTTATGCCTTTGACTATTATAATTATTTTACAGTTGCAGTGATTAGAATATCATTGCTGTTCGTAATTTTCTTTTAGAAAAGGAATTTCAGAGGAATTTCAACTGTTGCAAAAGTACTGAGAAGAAGTTTTCTTCTATTTTCAGTTTAAATAAAGTCAAAGTTTATAAAATTTATAAATTGTTCTGTGAGCTGCCTATCAGCATAATAATTTATCAATTTTAATAATGTAAATCCTGGCAATTGCATAATAGTCCTCTCAAAACCAAAGATCAACAATTGAAAAATAACTTAATCAATTTCTCAATTGTGAAAGCACTTTCATTCAAAATCTAATAATTTTCTGCAATAAAATAACCAAATGATTTCTTCAAAGAATAGTTTAAAAACCAAATTATTCAGTGTTCTGTATATATGAAACTGTCAATAAAAAGTTTATTAACACTAGAACTACCAAACCAGTCAAAATGATTGGTTCCCAATTTTTTCTTTCACAATTATTGAAGTTATAAAAATGCTTTTTTGATGAAACCATATATTACCATAAAAATTATATGAAGAATAGAGACAGTTTCGTTATTATTACAAAGCAATGTATATCTTTGGATTTATTGTTTAGAAAAAGTCAAAGAAATGTCGAATATTTTTCCCAGAGAAATTTCAACTGTTACAACAGTATTAAAAGGAACGACTGAAAACGGTGTAAAAATGTATAACTAATTGGTAGCAGGAGGTATAACATCAAATAGAGAAACTATTCCACTTTCGTTACTTGCCGAAGAAAGTCCGCAAATCAGTTTCAGTAATTGAGAGTAATTAACGAAGGGAAACGAGTGTAAAGTTACTGCTTAGTCTACTCCATGCATACCAAATGTGTCCCATTACAGGAAGAAGTTAATAGCGCAGAAGGGAATCTACAAAGTTAAGATGTCTGACTATACCCGGACCGTATCTACTGCAGAAACTTCCACAACTTCTCCCGATTCTCGAATCGCGCAATTTTTCACTGATTTGCATGCGAACGTTCGCGCACGAAATGCATAATCAATCCCCCTTATGAATCTTTAATTCCAATTTGAATATAAATCATTGTATCAGCATTTATCGATAATACATTAAATCTATTGGATACGGGCACGCGTACAACAGGTGCAACACGATGACAAATTACTTGCTTTGATTGCGTCAAATTTTCCGACGCTTCATCGATTGCCCGCCATAACTGTCGCTGGACATGTTCATTGAATTACAGACCCATAGAATTTATTAACAATTTAATAGAATACCAACTAATCGTACGATTCACGATTACAGTGTCTGAGAAACCGTTTGGTCACTTCTTTATGAACTTCCAATCGTTTTTAAAGTTCACGAATACTACAAGCGATAGGGCTAATCAACAGCTGTTAAGCTATCGAGTGTGCTTTTTAAATATTGATGTCCAAGAAGAAACTATGGTTGTGTAATAAAACGTCAGTCGTGTTTGAATTTTAAATTTGGGACAGTAGGACTACTAGTTAGTGTCGAAGTTAGTCTTAAACATCAATGTTAAACGTTAGTCTTAAACATTAATGTTATACGTTAGTCTTAAACATTAATGTTAAACATTACAAGCATACATTGTTATAACATATTAAACTCTAGCCTGCAAAGAAATGAATATTGCGCTACGAAGTTTTAATTAACACTTTGTCTGCCGAGCAAATTTTGCGCACATCGGACCAGTTTTATTTATTTCATTCACAAGAGCAACCAACGTTACTAAAGAGAATTGTTAGTTACTGGATAATGAAGTTCTCACCTCATACTACGATCTGGTTAATTTCAATAGAAGTAAATCGATGCTGGATGTTGTTAATTTAAACGATAATCATTGTTAAACAGCACAACGGTGCCGATCACCACCATGGCGTTCAACGTGTTAACACTTTACCGACCAGAAGCCTATTAATAGATTTGTCCATAATTTCCCTGTAACAAAATGAGGCTTGAAAAACTGCTTTTACATTGTAATTCGTAACGAAATTATCAGATAACGTTACTTAGGAGGCCTTGTTGATTCGCAATAAAAATTTCTGTCGGCGTTGAGGGATCCATGGAAAAGTTTTCAGTGATGAAATCATGAAACCATGGACCTTGAAAAATTCTAAAATAATGGCCGGTCGGTAAAGTGTTAATTTAGAATTGCCTGACACTAAAACTACTAGTTAGTGCGTGCGTGTTTATCTTTTTGTGTTTGCCAGTGTTCGAACACCGAAGACAGAGCAACTAGAATCGAAAGAGAGGCAGCGGGGGTTGAAAAGTAGCATTAGCATTTTTCGACGAATACAACCGCGACGGAAGGTCAGCGCTCGAGCAATGATTTCCTGCGGTATCGTTATCGAGAGCGGACGCGATCTCGATCGTTCATCCGGCCAATTAGGTGATCGGATCCGCGTCGGAATCCGGCGAAGTTTCTGCTCGCGAGCGTCCATATCCGGCGGAATCGCGGGAACGACGATGCACCCGTCGTCGTGGTTGAATCTTATCAAAACGCGGGTCTCAGCAGCTCATCGATCACATTTCTATCGATTCGAGGGGGGAAGAGGGGAATGGTAGTTCTTCCTGGCTGCTCCTATGTATCGAGAAAGGAAGATGGAGCGGAGGAAAGCAACGGGATCCAGCTTCCCGCTGGAACGTTTCCAACTCGAACTTCTCCCGTCGCGTTCCTATTCGTAGCGGTGAGGTTTGACGAATCTTCGAAGTTTCCGCGGAGCAATCTGCAGTGCGGGCCGGGGGATGAAAGGGGATGAAAAAGGAAGCGAAACTCCGCGGGGAGCAGGGAAAGACGATCCTGCTGATAAGCGATCGACGAGGAGAAACGTGGTTGCGCGGCGCCTCGTTGTTTGCGTTTGCTGATTGTTCGACACGTCCCGACTTCTTCTCGCGCTTTTTTCCCCGATGCCCGCTTCGACCGTTCAACCCCCTGTTTCCGCCCTTCCAGTTCACGATCGGCGAATAAAGCTTAATACGCAACTCGCTCGTCGCCCCCAACGCGAACAGCCGGCGTGTTTCTTCCTCCTACGCGTTCGCCCGTCCCCTAATGGCGTAATTATTTCCCTCGGTCCGCGCAGATAGCCACGACTACCGATAAATTACGCGAACGACGGAGTCTGCCGATTTCACCAACGCTTTTCGTTTTTCTTCTTTCCCTGTCATTTCCCTTTCTTTTCTAACCCTCGCCAAGGATCGGCTAAAGTTCGAAATATTATAATAGCGCTGTTGCGTTAAGTCCGCGAACGATTTGATTAATACTTAAACGAATTTACGGCGAAGTTTCGTTCTGAAAATGTCTGATCGGTTTCGATGTAAAAGTTGTAATATCTATGAAGCTGGCTGTTGTTAACCCCTTCCCGTACTTTAACACGTTGAATGCCACGGGGGTCACCGGTGACCGACGCTACTGATTTGCTAAAAACGATTTTCATAAAATTATTGGCACTAAAAGTTAATTTATTCGTTCTCAAATGAATGAAATTGCAACGTACAGTGCAAACTTCGTTATTAAGTACCTTACAATAAGTATTAATAATTCTGACAGTTTATACGAATAAAATAGGCAAGGCTTGCATGTACCACATAAAATTCGCGCGGCAGTCAGCGTGTTAACGAGTCAGACTCATGATAAAGATTTTCACCTAAACATGAATATCACTAGTCACACTCGTGGTCTTAACCCTTATTATTGAAAACATCTATTACATTACCATGTTTGCATTTAAAAAATCGACGAAAGTTGAAGGTTCTGCAGGACGAGTAATAGTAATAAAATTGATATGCACGAAAGGGAATGAATCATGTACAATCGAATTATTCTAGCTCCTATAAAATATTTCGATTGAGGAATTAAAATTGCTTGGAGTGCAAAGGGTTAAGGGTCTGTAATTTCCTAATATTCTACAGGGTTTGACCGTCGGGGGTCCTACGCCGATTTTTATGATCGTTTCTTGTGTTGTATCGTAGAAAATCATGTGGATGGTAGCAAAGCGTTTATACATGCCGGTAATCTTTTAATTCGCCATGGCCGCCGCGCCGCGAACGGCCACAGTCTTTGAACAATGTATTTACGTTCTCCTATCGGGAAGTTTCAAAAGCTCGTCCGCTCGAAAGTTTGACGGCAAACGAAATTAAAGAGAAAAAGCCCGAGACGCCGGAGGAAGGGGACGGAGAGTGGATACGACGCAAAGGGAAACCGCGTAAAGGTTCGAGGGAGAGACGGCAGAATACCGAAACTGGTATTCTTGAAATGCAAAGGGCCCACTACACTTGAGGGCGAGCCTCTCGTCGGAAATATTCTTCTGATATTTTGTACGTAACTTTCCTTTTTCTTTTTTTTTTTCCCATATAGCCACTGCCAGCAAGCGCCATCGCGCATTCTAATACTTCAACCTTCGCTACCCAGGAATTTCCTGTTGCGAAACATAATAACCGGTCAGAGAATCGCTCTTTTACCGCGTTCAACACGAGTACCGTGCTGTGGCTGCTTGTGTAAACATGATCGCGTATCGTTGAGTACTTGCGCGTGCTTATTAGTACTGCTAAACCATTCTCGGGAAGAGATTATCCTAGTAGAACTCTTTCGAACAAGGGTTCACAGTGTAAGAAATATTTGTACAACCTTTGCGACGTTATTCGTGTGACATTTTTAACGCTAGGTTTACAGGACCCGTCAAAATGGCAATTCCGAATGTTTTCAAGTTGCGAATATGGAAATTGTAAAGACGCATCCGCGAAGTAGGCTGCGTAAGCCTGTGCGAGATAAAAATGTCTGATTTCATGTCTGCAATCGTTTGAACAAATTAAAAACAGTATCTCGGGATGTACTAAATTCTTTCCATCTTTTTTAAAATGTGTCTAATCATTTTCCCCATAAATGTATGAAATACATACTGCAAAAAGGTATGCCACGCTTGAGAAATTGTTTTCTGTTAATATTCTAAGCCAAATTGTGTTCTGCAGAATTCTAGAATGGAACTCTACACAAAATAGAGGTGTGTGATTTTCCATCTGCAATCATTTAAACAAATTAAAAATAGGAGCTCGATACAATTAAATTCTTTCAATTTGTTTCAAAGTCTGTCGAATCATTTTCCTTACAAATGCATAAAATAGACACTGCAAAAAGGTATGCCACGCTTGAGAAATTGTCTTTTGATAATATTCTATGGTAAATTGTATTCTGGAATATTCTAAAGAGACACAATGCAATTTCATTTTCATTATTCCAAATCTTCACGAGTAGGCTATGAAATCCTGTGCGAAATAAAAATGTCTGTTTTTCACTTCCTAATCGTTTAAATGAATTAAAGACAGTACCTGGGGACCACTGAATTCTTTCATTCTATTTTAAAAACTGCCTAATCATTTTCTCCACAAATGCATAAAATACACATTGCAACAAGGTATCCCACAAAAATTGTCTTTTGACAATATTCTAAGATAAATTATACTCTGCAGTATTCTAGAAGGAAATAAAACAAATTAATCCTGTGTACTCAAATGGTGACTCTGAGGCATCACTAAATTATCCGCAGCATTGTTTAAAACAATTTCTACATCTTCATGCTTGTGTCAAAAAAATTCGTAAAAATCAAATTGTTGCAAGGACGAGTAATAGTAAAAGAACTTCATATGCATAAGATGAAATATATAGTGTAAAATATTCTAGGTCAGAAAAAATGCCTTGGGTTTGGAGTTAGAACAACTTCGAGTGGAAATTGTTGAAAATCGGAGCTACCATTAAATTCTTTCAATCCGGTTTTAAAGTCTAACCTTTTTGGTCGACAAATGCAGGAGACACGAAGTTTGACAAAGTATTCGGAGCCAAGTGGCGGATATGAGAAATAGAATAGTATATTTTCCGCAAGTTTTTCGAGATCAGGCTTGCGGGACGCCTCGCGTACAATGTTTCTTGCGTCGTAAGTTGCCGGTGGCAAAAGCGGTTCGAACCGGTGCTTCCGAAACACAGGGGAGCCATTCCGACCGGACTTGATCCTCTCAGCGGGTATATTCTTCCGCGACGCCACCTATATATATATTTTCCCTGCGTTTTTCTTGCAGCACTTTCCACCCCAAAGCCACGCGCAATGCCATAAACATGTCCTGGCCTAAGCGACGGTCGGTGAACCTATGTATTCCCACGACGAGTTCCGCTGTCCCACCGCCAAAACACAACGTTCACGAGCCCTGCATACATTATTCACGTGTACACCCGATGCAACCTCCGTGTTTGGCTATTCATTTTACGTCGGTTAACCCGCCGATCGACATTGTTTACGCGGAACGTAAAACATTTAAATTCTGTCACGTTCGAAGGCAAATTAAAGCCTCCTCAAACAGATCCCCTACTTGAAACTTTTTTTACTCGCACTTGTTGCTCCGTATAATGAATTTCTTTCTCCCTTCGCAAAAACGTATTCGTCCTGAGCCGCCGATCTTAATCGTAGCACCGAAACTACAAGCGCGAAGCATCGATTTCCGGTGGGAAAAATTCCCTATGCACGATTACTCGAATCACCGGTTTCAGATTTTGATTTTGCAAATTTTTAACGTTGTAAAATTGCACCCTTAGCGTTTGTAACGAAAATATAGTATAATATACCAGAACATACCAGAATAGACTAGAATACAGCGTAATTGAACAGGATATGCCCGAATATACTATAATATATCAGAATATGCCCGAATATACTATAATATACCAGAATATACTAAAATGTACCAGACTATACCAGAAGATACTGGAAGGTATTATAATATACCATAATATATAAAAATATTCACGTATGGGTGATGCAATTATTAATTCCATATTTTGCAGCAAGAATCCAGTTACAGAGTATAAAGTTTAAGGACTTCTATGTATCGTACATTTTAAACTTTCAATTGTTATTTATATAAACAAATCGTTTCGCTTTTATGCAATTTTAATTAACCCCTTGCCACATTATAACGAGTCAGACTCGTGTTGAAGATTTGAAACAAAGTCTAACGAACATATTTGTTATGCCTTTCTTTTCAGACGAAATGAAATGTTATTGTTTCCTAATAATTATTGAAACATTGAATTAAATGCAGCTGTATAAAAAATATAAATTTTCGTTCTTCTGTAGCCGTGAGGAAAATGGCAAAGGGGTTAACTTGAGGGGGAGTTTGAGGGAAATAACGAATTTGAAAGAGAAACTACTGTGATAAACTAATAAATGGAAGAACAGCGCTAGAATTCGATTCACGTTCACAATTTATAGATTCGGTTTTATCGAGGATCATTTTAATCTTTCGTAGATGCCACCTGCAGCCGCAGTAAAATAAGTATTTGTACTCTTTGAAACCCCATAAAACCCCGTCGAATGTAATAAACATTCCATAAAGAATCACTGTAAACGTACAGTCGCAATCGGAGACGCTGTTAAGCGATATGCTTTCGTATAAATTCCGGAAATGCGTTTTTTCAGTTACTTCGCAATATTAGCGAAACAATGTTTTATTATATTTGGCGTTTGTCTTGATATCAAAAACCACCACCACTACTGGAAATAATCATTTGTAAAATGTAGATTTGTAAGAAATTATTAAATAAATTCCTTTAGTAGAGCATGTATTACAATAAGAGCCGCGCAAAAAATAAATTAAATAAATATTGTCATTTTTATAAAGCAATATGTCTATTTTTAAAAGAAATAAGAGTAAAAGAATAATTTCCAATTCCTAATAGAAATCAATCATCAATTACAATCTACGACATAAGCTATTTCAAAAAGTATTTTAACACATATAATTAACAATTTTATTGTAATACAAATTTTGGAACTCTATTATTTAATAACTCTTTTAATGTTAATCTTTTTGTACAACTGTTAGACTCGGTAGATTTAGCGTCAGAGCTTTGACGCGTTCTCGCGCCGCGACTCTCGATGGCAAATTATTTTTCGTGCACCCGTGTTTCTATTCGGCGACTCGTTTCATTCGGATACGCAATCGGCGAAAGCAAACGGTCCTTCAGAAGCATTGCTAACCTCGTAAAAAGGAATAGTATGCAATCCAATTTGCGTATTGCGCGAAGCTCCTTAATCTTCAGAACAAACGAAATGGCAAAAGTGGACATTTCGCGTTCGCAACTTAAGACAACACTGTTCGCGATAGCGGTCCACGAGATCGTTCAGAGAAATGAGACCGCAGTCCCTGATTTATCAAGATTTGCGAAAAATTTTCAGAGAACTACGGCTCTTACGGTAACCATGAACATTTCACTTCGGATATTAAAAAATAGCAGAGGCAATTTCGAATTTCCTCTGCAATCTTAAAAATGCGTTCGTTGGAAACGGTCACATAAATTTCCCCAGGGCAGCTGATATTCTAATAAAAATCGCACAGAATATAAATAAATTCAATTTTGTTACTTTTATAAGACAATGTAATAACAATTGCTTTCACT
>CM052099.1:13800056-13810076 GCA_028453745.1 Agapostemon virescens
CCTCGAAGCTTTTATTTTACTATTATTGGAAATATAAAGATGCGTTCGTAAGTAATAATTATATTAATATATTTGATGGAGTTCGTATTGCAACCATTGACAATCAAAATGGCCGGCCTCCAAGCTTTTATTTTACTACTATTGGAAATATAAAAATATATTCGTAAGTAATAATTGTATTAATAGCTTTGATCGAGTTCATATTAGAACAAGAATAGTAAAAACTCTGATTGAAACAATCTTGTAATATTTATAAGGCAATATACAGGATGAAGCACTTAGAATAGCTCCAAAACTATGATAGTAGTTTTCCAAACAAAATTTGCATAGGAAAACAGTGCCCATAATATAGCGTTAGTCTTTTGATCCTAGATGGAATCTCTTCAGAGATACGAATTTCACATTTATTTTTATGGATAGAATGTTTGGTACTTGTTAAAACAAAGAGTAATACGTATTTCTATTGGTAAGACCCAAGATGACTTTCATATCTCCATGAAAACAAACTATTTTCGTTTGTTTACTGATATCTATTGCACACCCTGCAACTAGTACTCTAACCCTTCATTTCCTCAGCTAGCTACAACCGAGTGAAAAATTGTGCGTCGCTTATATTACTTAACCCTTTGCCCTCGAAGCTGATCTAACTCCAAAACTAATTTGTTTCCTGTTATATACACAAATAATATTACTATTACTACTCGTCCTAGCAACAATAAAATGACTAAAAATTGTTTTAAATAATAGTATAACCAGCGATACCTCGGGGTCAGTTTCCGAGTGGCAAAGGTTAAAAGCGACCGAAAGTATTACCAGCCACATTCTTATCCTCGTTACAAAGTAAAATAATCACTTAAACTGCTTCGCAAACCAATGTTCAAGAGGAAGTTCTAATTACTGTGGACGCGACGAAATGGACACGAGAAGGAACGAGAGATAATCCGAGACAATCCCTTCTGATGAAACTAATTCGCATTTCGGGAGTTCAGTTCGGTGGTCTCCTCGTTCGCGGTTCCGGAAAGAAAATGGCGTCCTCGTACCGAACGAGAAGCGAGAAGATTTATTGGGACGTTATCAGCGGAATTTCGGAAGTTTCAACACGCCGGTCTCGAAGTTTCCCGGAAAGGCAATATTGACTCTGTATCCAGCAACAACGGTCGTCGATACAGACAAGAAGAAGAGTCACGGTGCCTCGATCGTTGTCCCACATACTTTACAAGCTGTTGTCGAGTTTTCGCCGATGATTGTTGCGTCGTTTGGCGCGAACGACGAATCACCGCGCCCTCGACAGTTTCGTCTCCTGTCACGGATTCACGCACGTTTCGATTTTTAACAGGCGATAAGGGAGCCGAAGGGAGGGCCGGTGCGTCGTTAACGAGAGACAGAAGTGTCCTCGTGAGATTTTAGGCCGCGTTAATGAGAGGAAATAGTGGTAAATAGAAATGGCGGCTCTCAAATACGCGCGAGCCGGTTTTCGCGTCGCCACATTCGATTTCCGACGCGATTCAACGCTAAACTTTTCGACGCAGTTCCAATTGGTCCGAGACTATTTACTTTGGAATTAGTGAAATCGTAAAGATGCGGCAGCACGTGGTTCGATAAATTTCTTGACACGTTAAACGGCATGTTTAACGCATAAGAAAATTGCAGCATTGAATTGATACCAATGGCAATCACTATGAACATCTTCTGTAAATGCAAGTTTATTTCGCCTTTTCTGTCATGAATGATCTTTGCTAACTTTCAAAGACCTTAATGTTGTACCTCGTTGGATTCGTCTCAATAACCGCTATTAGAAAGCATACCATTGTATTTAAACAAACAAAGGCGACTTTCACATATCTGTAGCCACTCCACCAAGGAAAGCTTTTGTTTCGAAAACTTTTCTGCTACTATTGTACTTTTGGAGTTATTGCAGGTGGCAAAAGTTACTGCCTCGCCCTGTATATGATTCGTATACAATTAACAAATTGTTAAGAGATTTGATTGAAACAGGAAAAACAGAAATGGAGTGTATTTATTTTTAAACGAAGTTGCAATTTTGCATTGAAATGCAATTTGCATTTAACGCTTTAAATCGTATAGAATGATTACCCCTTAACCCTTAGCATTCGAATTGCTCGTCTGAGGCGACACTGAAAATTGTCAGACTATTATACAAAACAATTTGTACATTATAGATGTTTGTAATTAAGAAGTTAGTAAAAATTATGAAGTTGTGAAATGAAAATGTGAAATGAAAATTGTGATGTCTCGAGTTAGGAACTAAAATTGCTTGGAGTGCAAAGGGACTTTTATACGTTTATCAAAGGTCTATCGCCATCGATGAAATCGAAAGTTGAAACATTCGAACGAAATGAGCGGAGACCACGTGCTATCAATCGAAATCTAAC
The DNA here is from genome assembly GCA_028453745.1 of Agapostemon virescens. Lineage (NCBI taxonomy): Eukaryota > Metazoa > Arthropoda > Insecta > Hymenoptera > Halictidae > Agapostemon > Agapostemon virescens. Next base: position 13,802,450 of record CM052099.1, read on the forward strand.
CTCGCCAGTCTTGCTGATGAAACAGCCGAATTTGAACCTCGCAAATAATCCACAATAGAATGATGTTTAGAATAAATTAGAAGGTGAACAGGTTTAGTAGATTTCTCCACTGACTATGATATTCTCCTTCTAAGCAAGGAAAGATACCGCCGTTTAAAATTATTCGACGAGATATTCTAAAGCTTCTTTACAAGTTGACGAAAGAACCCCTGGAATATGTAAATTTTTAACATAATCGAATTTACAATTCGTAGCCATTTTTTAAATAATATATAGAGTGTCATCCTTAATGCGATGCACGACTTCTCACTCACTTATTATCACCTAAGGAAACTTTTAACAATTTTTGAGTAAACTTATCATGAAATATAATTAGCTGGTATATATTCACTTACAAAAATGAAAAGTTTTTATTAAAATATGTGACTGAATAAAGAGGACTCGTAACGCCGCTTATTGTAAAATTAAAAGCCTGAAAACAGTCACTTGAATAGCTTCGAAATGTATAGGGTTAAACGTGGCAACCAACAAGATTAATCTAGGCTGGCGTAAGAAGTCCCTCCAACAAATCTGACCACAAGAAACCATAAACTTCTTGCACCAAACGATACAAACTTCACGTTTACAGTTTCATGACCACTATTAATTAGTTCCACGCTACTCAACCACAATATTAATAGAAATACTTCGAAACACGAGTCAACAAACCACAAAAAGTATAAGCCAATCTTAAGGTAATTTCAAAATGTCAATTATTGTAAAATAAAATGTCTGGAATTAGTCGTTTCATTAGCTATGGTACGTTGAATGTTAGTGATACTAACCAGTAAAATTAACCTAAACTGACATAAAATATATCTGCAACAAATCTGACCACAAGATAACCATGAATTCTATCAATTCCTATGAAGACTATTTAAAAGCGTCAATAATTATAAAATAAAACTGGAACCGGTATTTTAACCGACAATATTAATATACACAGACTTGAAACTTCCTTCTACCAAATATAATCTCAAGAAAACAATAAAGACATCGATTGAACCGATTCCTACGAAGCTAATTTTAAAACGTCGATGGTTACAAAATAAATGTGGAGCCGGTCTTCTGAACAGCTGTGAAAGGTTCTGTATTCGACATAATAACTAAAAAAATTAATATAGAGGGATTGAAAATGTTCTTTTGACAAATATGACCTCAAGAAAACAAGAAAGACACCTATTGAACCGTCTGCTATGAAGGTAATTTCATAACCTCAATAACCATAAAATAAACCTGCAACCACTGAATCTGTGGCTGTGGCACTTTCATTATTAAACACACTAACCTACAAAATTATTATAGACATTTTTAAGAAGTTCCTTTAACAAATTTTACCTCAAGAAAACAAGAAAGTCAACTATTAAATCACCTCCTACAAAGGTAATTTCACAACGTCAACAATCACAAAATAAAAAGGTACTTGCAACCACTGAATCGACCAGCCGTGGCATTTTCAGTATTAAACACACTAACCGACAAAATATAACATAAACAATTTCCAAAAGTTCCTCCATCAAATCTCACCTGAATAAAACAAGAAAATCAACTATTAAATCACCTCCTACCAAGGTAATTATACAACGTCAACAACCACAAAATAAAAAGGTACTTGCAACCACTGAATCTACCAGCTGTGGCATTTTCATTATTAAACACACTAACCCACAAAATTATTATAGACATTTTTAGGAAGTACCTTTAACAAATTTTACCTCAAGAAAACAAGAAAATCAACTATTAAATCACCTCCTACAAAGGTAATTTCACAACGTCAACAACCACAAAATAAAAAGACTTGCAACCGCCGAATCGACCAACTGTGGCATTTTCACCATTAAACACAGTATCCACGAAACTTAACCTAGACTGACATAACCTTCTTCCAGTCTTTCCAAAAGAACCCACAATCTTCATATAAAAACCGCTCCGAACATCACCCATTCCCAGTTACATCACCACTAAAACAAAATCCCCCTCAGCCGAACCACAATCCTAACCTAACAACTCGAAAACCAAGTCTACGAACCACAACAACAAAAAACCTCGAAACCGTTCTTACTCATTCACCATAGATTCCAAACAATGCCGGTAAACCGCATAGAAACTCCGAAAAATACCATCGAAACAAACAAGATCGCGTCTCGGATCGGAATCAAAGTAATCGGCGTGGTAAAGGAGGAGGGGGGGGGGGTGCGAATCGACACGAACAACAGACACACACGGCATGGGCCACGTGTTCCCGAAGACCTCGTTGCTAGCTGAACGCGAAACAGTCCCTTCGAAACCTTCTCCGAAGCCTCTGAATCCCAGTCGGATTCCGACCACCGTGTCACAGAAAAAAAACGCGATTATTCTTGTCGGTGTCACTGAAAGTCCGAGGAGAGTCAGCTCCGGAGAAGTTCCGGTCGAGAAGAATTCCTTAGACGGCGAGAAACAGCGTAAGAGACAAAGACAGACGGACAGAGACAGTGAGAGTAAGTGAGAAACGAATGTATACACACCGACAAACGAAATTGTCGATCTGAAGTTCGCCGAACGTTGACAGTTGTTCAGGAACGCGTAACGTATGTTTACACTCGCGCAGACTGACGCAGGAAGACGCGTGTGTACGTGGGGGGGGGGGGGCGAGGGAGAGGGGACGGCGGTGAAACGTCGCGGGGTCGTTATGCTCTCTCGCTCTTACTCGCAGTCTGCCCGTCCGTCTGTCACGCTCGCTCGGCCACGGTCTCTTTCTCTCGCGACGGTTCGTGGCAGTGTGTCTGTCCCACTCGGTCGCAGAAACACGTCGGTTGATCTTCAGCAATGGACTCACCTTTCGCGGTGAGGACGGGACCGGAAGACGGAGGGCTGTCTGCTAGGACGAGGGCTGGCTTCCGCCGGCCAACGCGACCCACGCAGTCTGGACGATCTCGGATGGGCACAGGTGTAAAATCTCCGAAGACGCGGCTATGCCGCTCGAGTGATCGGTGTGGACTGCAGAAAAGCCCGCAGATGATATCAGAGACTTAGGGGTGACTGCATGACATCATCGCCGGCCAATCGCCGCGCGGCCGGCTGTGCGCACGCGCCCAACTCCTAGCCGCCGGGGCTGTTGCGATATATCGCAATCGATTGCTCAACTTCGCGCCCCCCGGAACGACGCGCGAACCCACGCGGACGGTGGGACAGGCTGCGTTTGAATTCGCGCGGGAAATAACCAACAGTGTACACTCTTTTGATTCCTCTACGCATGTCTTGTGGATATTCCGGACTGTGCGACACGATAGCTGTTAGGAGTGTGGAGAGGATTCACTTTCGACGGAGGAATTTGTTTTCACAGGTATGTGTAACTGTAGAAGAGATTTTTTGAAAAGTTTTATGGACTAAGTTTGTGGTTTATTGTTGTCGGATTTTATGGGAGGTTATGTTATGGCTGGATGGATTCTTTTTGGGAATGTTATGTTTAATGATAGAACTAGATGTCTAAGATTAGTAGCTAGATTTAACTATTGAATTTTAAACAATTGATTTGTTGCAGATGTTTTTTATGCAGGTCTAGGTTAAGTATGTTGGTTACTGTGGTTAATGCTACAAGTGGCACTGTTGTTCGAATGAAAGGTACCAAACCTTTTATTTTGTAATTATTGATGTTTTAAAATTATTGAGGTTATATTTGTTGGAAGAACGCTTTCAATCTGTCTATATTAATTATTTTAGTTACTATGTTGAACACAGTACCTTTCACAGCTGTTCAGAAGACCGGCTCCAGATTTATTTTGTAACTATTGATGCTTTAAAATGATCTTCGTAGGAATTGATTTAACCGATGTCTTTAATATTTTCTTGAGGTTATATTGTATTTATATTTGCCTGAGGTCAGAGTTGTTAAAGAGACGTCGTAAATCTGTCTGTATTAATTTTGTTAATTTCTGTGTTTAACATTAAACATTTCACAGCTGGCCAAATAATCGCCTACATATTTATTTTATAACTATTGATGTTAATAAATTACCTTCACAGGAATCAGTTCAACCGATGTCTTTCATGGTTTTTGAGGTTAGATTTGTAAAAGAAACTTTTTGAATCTGTCCATCTTGATTTTGTCGATTACTATGTTCAATATAGAACCTTTCACAGCTGGCCAAATAATCGACTCCAGAATTATTCTATAACTATCGACGTTAATAAATTACTTTCATAGGAATCGGTTCGATCAATGTCTTTATTTATTTTCTTCAGTTCAAATTTGTCAACGAAACGTTTACTAAGTCTTCCTGTATTAATTTTTTGTTCTTGCTGTGTTGAACTCAGAAACTTTCACAGCTGTTCAAAAGATCGGTTGCAGATTTTTCATTATGCAACATTGTCTCCTTAAAAATTGATGGAACATTCCCTTTCAACCATGTATTCTGATAATACTCGCACTAAATCTGAAAAGATTCAATATTCTCGGTAAATAAACCTTTCTTCGAAAAGAGAAAACAATTGTAATATATTAAGTCAACGTTTAAAAATTTATTTGTAACTTAAAGACTGGGCGAGCATCATTTGCACCGATCGTAAATATTTAGTAACATGCAAATGAACTTGCAGCGATACAACATTGCAATTAAATGCATTATTAATGTAGATTCTTGTTTACGTGTCAAGCATTGCTACATTTGATAAAGTTCGATGATGCTGTTCCGACGTGAAACACGATTCGTAAAACGAAAACTCCGGATCAGGAACGACCAAATTATGTTACAACATCCCAGAACCCGCACATATGTAAATTTACAAAATTCTCGCAGTGGGAAGTAACATTTCCGTATAAATCCATACAATATTTCTCGTTGCTAAACAACGAAGTACATGTATTTTTTCGTCAAACACGTATTCGTGTCCATAGTTTACACCAATAACTTTCGCCTGGCGTATATATTATCCAAAAGTATCTTTTGGACATTGAATGAGAATATCTGTAACAGACCATATTAGTTTCTTGTAATTTTCTTTTATTGCTAACCTGCAACGATAGACAATTTTAACGATGCAGTCGTATACGATTGAAAAGCGTGTTAAAGTTATTAAAATTTCCAATCAAATCCATGGATGATGATGGAAAAAGTTAGATTCAAAAAAGGACTGTGAAAATCACTTTGTCAAATTTTTAGCCAACAAACCACAGAAATTCTATTCCAATGGGATTATGGCTCTACCCGAAAAATGGCAAATGATCATAGATAATAATGGCCAATATATACTCGAATAAAATTCATTTTTAATAAAAAAAACATTTAATAAAAAAATGACAAAAATCTGTCAATACTTTTCCGACTATCTAGTATGCGTCCATAGCAGTGAAAGGGGTATTCCTAAGTCGGAAACAGAGGCAACAGTTAGTGGCCACGAGGGCGAACCATATAAACGAAGCTCATAGTGCAATTGCTTCGGAGCGCAAAGATATTTCCATTGAGTCCGGAATGCAGTTGTTCCACCAACAGCATGGTGGCAGTTTCGTGACACGCGAAATGCCGAACCTCGAATCAGAAAATGTCACCGCGTGCGAGATTGGATAGGCTGTCGTTCCACTAGGTGGACGAAGTTAATTGCCGCGAATCGCAATTTCTCGCGCGACACGCGTTTGACATGGATTCGCCTTTTGCGTTGGTCGTTGGCCCCGCAGAGACTCGTCGTCCGAATATTCCTCGCGGCGTACGCGACACGGTCACGAAGAAAACCAGCCAAAAAGGAAGCATTGCCTCTCCAGCTGTGATTAATTGCTTCGAAAGCTTTCGCAGCGAGCCACGCTCTTTTCCTTAAACGCGGAATCTTCTCCAGTGCCAGCGAGGCAAATGTGTCAGCGATTAGACGATTTAGAAAAGAATTTTTGTCTCTCACCAGAGACACTCGCAAGCCTCTCATTAGATAATTTTTGCACGAACTGTCCTTCAAAAGGGAGATACTTGAAATCGGAGTTTTCTGTAGCAGTGAATTGACAAACTCTGTAATGATATAGTAACTGAACTGTGGTACTTGAATATTTTGTGACCATTTTCAATTTTCGAACGATTTAATGATTTTGCGTGGGACAATGTGGCTACTTTAGGAAAGAGATAAATCTATAAATGGAGACATGAGAGATAAAGAATTAAGAAAAAATCTTGCAAACCCAACGGATGGGACTTTTAACCCCTATCATTGGAATGGCGCCCCTGGACGTCACTAAAAATTGCCACACTATTATTTAAACAACTTTTAAATCGCTACGTGTACAATTAAAAAATCGATAAAAATGTTAATGTTCTAATAATGTTCTACTAGTAATAGTAATTAATTTCATATGTACGAAAGGAAATAAACCACGCACGACGAAGCTATTATAGATAAAAATGTAGTTTCGATTATGGAATGAAATTGCTTCGACTGCAAAGGATTAAATAAGTTCATACCGTTCCTCAAAGTAGTTTAAATATTGTCTCGCTAAGCCAAAAAGGATCAAAATTAAAATGTACACAGTTTGAAAGATAAACAAACTCGTTTTGGAGAAAATCCATGAAAAGACGAACGAGAATTCCGTTGCAGGACGGAACAATAAATACGACTTCTGTCGCCGACAGGACCGTTATTCCACAGTTAAATGTCACCACTTTTTTCGCAAACGGGAAATGCAGTGTTCGAATATTTTAATCGCACACAGCGTGCACTGTCAAAAAATTTCAAACGCAGCGCGCGATCCTTATTTCGCACGCACGTCGGGCACGCATGGAAAATAATTTGCGCAGATTCGCTTAACGCGCGGATGTCTTCCGTCGGAGCCACCGTCGAATGTTTCGGACGTTCCACCGTCGAACACTTGTTTCGGACATGTACGGGTCCGCGTAGACGCTCTCGCACGGCAGACAACATTATCATGCAGCCGAATACAAAAGCCTTCTTTCTGAAGGCAAGGTGAAATTGCCGTTGAAAAAGCGTGTCGAGTGCTTCTGAACTACGGTGCATAGAAAGCGGAGAAAGGAACTGTGGAAAGGCAGTAATTCTCCAGGAAAGTTTCCGTCTTTCCAGGTCGAGCCGTGGTAATTTGGACGGGACGAAAACTGTTGACCCCGTGTATCGCCGCGAAGATGAACGCCGGCCTCTTGTCATTCGCGACATTCTTAAGGAGAAACATTGTTCGCACCAGCCGCGCTGCCGGCGCCGCTATAGAACCTCTGGATTCGCGATAGGATACTCTACCGAGCCTCGAAGGCTCATTGTCGCATCCCCGCCGAAGGAACACTCTCTCGATATCCAAAATTTGTCAACTCTTCGCACTCGAGTACCGAGGAGCCAATAAAAATGGCCATTAAAAAGAATTTAATAATTCTTATATATCGTGGAGCATTTTAGAATATTATTGCATATCCTGGTGCATTCTAGTATAATATTCTATATTCTGTTGTGTTGTATCATATGTTGGTATATTCTGCTTCGTTCTACTGTGTTCTGGGATATTCTAGTATATTTTTGTATACTCTGGAATATTATGATGTATTCTAATACCTATTAGACAATTCTTGTATATCCTGGTGCATTCAATATATTATTTTATTTCCTGGTAGATTCTAGAATATTGTTGTATATT
>CM052099.1:13810576-13838340 GCA_028453745.1 Agapostemon virescens
TTTACTAGTTCCATGAAGATAGCGTTAAAAACAGTGTAGGTTACTTTGAATGTTGCAAATGACTTCCAGCTGCGTGTTTCTTCAGCAATCGATCTCTCTGTGCGACACCGTGGCAGAATAAAGAACGCCACCCCAAAAAAATGCAAAGGATATCACGTCTGGATTGAATTTAATGGCGGACAGGGTTCTCCTGCAGGAAATCCAGATACGGTCTCTCGGCGACAATGTCGGCTGGCTGTGTCTAACCCAGGAATCACTTTAATGCATGTATTCATACGGTAAGCTCAGGTTTTGAATCGGAAGCATCGGCGGAATAGGTGTCGCCGGGATTTCCAGACGGACGCGCAGACCTTCTTCAACAAAGCGGCTGCTGCTCGTCAAATATCTTAAGTTGTTTCATTTAAACCCTGTCCAAATAACCGAGCCTTTCTGCGAAACCACGATCTCCAACTGTGTCTTTGTTGGAATCCTTATGAAAGCTGTTCGCGGACGCTGAATGTCCCTTTGTTAACTTGTCAAAAGAGTATTTCGGCAATATGCCGAATCCCTGCTTTCCTTTTGCAACCGACTTTTTCACAGCTAGCTTCTGTACCAACGATTCGAGGCGAAAAGAAAATTCCCTAATTCGTCTTTGGCGAGGCTACGTTTCACCGAAGAAGAAATTTTGGCAACGCGAGTTGCGAATTTCACTTTTGAATTGCAGTGGCTCCGAAATTACACAGACACTCTTTAGAAGAGGAAGAAATGCTAGAACTTATAATTTTATTATAATATAACTTTTTAAATGAACTTTTTCGTTAAAGAACACATTAACATTACAGTTGTACAAGACTTGAATAATTGTAACTTTGTCATTATTATAAAAAGATGAGTGTTAGTATGGTTCTAGTGTCAAATCGATTAACCTTTTCAAGATTGAACCAAACTTCCCGACTTTTCTGGAGCAATTAGATGCATTGATTTACTTAAATGATACGCGAAAAGGATTTCGAAAAAGTTGCAATTGGTATGAATTACGTGACAAGTAAGAGTGCAATCAATCTTGTGGAAGACTTTATAATTATGGTTATCTTAATAATGATTTAACTCTTTGCACTCGAAGCAATTCCACTCCACAATCGAAACAATATTTTCATCTATAAAAGCTCCACCGTAGATAGTTCATTTCCTTTCGTTCATACGAAATTAATCACTATGACTCGTATTTAGAATTTTAACATTTTTATCAATTTCTCAACTGCAAACCTACCGATGTAAAAGTTGTTTAAATAATGGTATGGCAAGTTTTAGTGTCGCCTTAGAGGCGCCATTCGAGTACAAAGGGTTAATACCAGATATGCAAGTATAAAACCGGAATTTTTATGTAGAATATACACATTTATTCTATGAAAATGATACAAAACATTGAAAGTTGTATGGTTGCGAACTGAAAATTTTTACCGGATGTCGAAACGACAAAATGGCGTCAATGACGCGGTTTGACGGTAGCTAGATTGACAGCTAGCGCCACGTATGGGCAAATTCCTTAACGCGCTGTTATACATCAATTAAACTAATTATTTGTTTTTAAAGACAAATTGTTTTACAAATAGGCCTAGTTCAGCCCTTGAACTACGATATAATTCACAGCATCCGTTGTTCGAATCTGTTCGCCATTCATAAAATCATGAAAGAAGAAGATTTAGATCTGTTGTGTACCAACCCGTCCACTGGCATCGACGACCACAAAATAGAATTTTATTTGGACATTCAGAAAATTGTCAAGGCACATACTTAGTAGAATTTGTTCGAAATTGCATTTGCAACCGACTACGCGCTGGCTGAAGCCATCGATTACGTACCAAAGGGTGCGTCTACATACAGACCTGGTAAAATAGTCGTTTTTAGTGCTGCATAACCGTAATATTAATTCGAAGTTGCAAATCCATGTGCAGTTTAGGCGACTGGTTGTTCAAAAAATGTTCGTCGCGTCGGTCTCGAGCATTGCGTTCGACTCTTGGGCAGTCCAAGCGATTACTCGCTTCGAATACTCCCCGCAGCGAATATCGTTTAATAAGAATTCCAGGCATGCGCCTGGTTTGACGATCAGCCCGGTCCCCGAGGTAATTAAAAGAAAGGAATTAGGATTTTTTTTTCTCTCGGAAGCAGGATCGCGGGAGGCGGAGCCGGTGGACTCGATCCGGAGACGTCGAAGAATTTGAAATCGGATTAAGCGAGAGTGATGGAACGGTCGATTTCGTTCCCGGTGCTGTTTCGGGGCTTTTCATTTTTCGACACTCCACCCCCCGGGACCGGTCCGCTACGTATTTGCATTACAAATACACGTTTTACTCGAGCTTCTTGTGTTTCATTAAATTCGTTTCTTCCTCCTTTTTCCGTCTTCTCGGCCCCGTTCGGCGAGAGAGGCGTTCGCTATCGGCACCGGTGACGCGGTTCGCCTCCTCTCAAAGGGTTATATTAAAAATTTTAATCCCGTGCCGAGGGACTTTCCCTCTTTAGAAACTTCGAACGCAGAAGTCGTTTATCAGGGACGTGCGCGGAAACAAGTATCGCCGTTGTTAATGCCGTGCTCGGCGGCGAGATCGGTTGAAACATCGGGATAACCGAAGTTTTTCCTCGGTGCTGTGACCTTGAATCTCAATGCTGCGGAAAGCAGGTCTGGAGAGGACCAAACTGATCAGGTAAATCATTCTTAAACGCCTGATTATTGCAGTGTGTTCAAAACATTCGTATTAATTCAAGATCTTTCACGTTCTAGGCAACGTTAAGTCTCTGCGACGGCGTTCTGGTTCCTACACTCGCCAACAGAGGGACGATCGGAGGGCTTTCTCGCTAGTACTTGGTCGGCTTTCGATTTGTATACGTATGATGGCAAATATACATTATGCGACATTTTAATTTATAATTTTATTAGTCTTGATTAATGGAAATTTATTATTAATACGAAATTTTGTATACATTTGATACGAAAATGTTGTTTCTAAAGTTTGCACTGACTTAGACTATTTTCAAAATTAACACTAAATGAATTCCATATAATGCTGAAATTACAACCACTATCTAATGGTTCATTTTTGACGATATCGTAAAAATTGCATTGAATAAATTTAGTTTAAAATAATGTGGTGTGAAATAACTGATAAACTCATTTCTTTTAAATTTTGACTTATATATGTGACCACTTTCATAATTATGGGCACATATATGCCACCCTTAGCCTTCCAATATCCCAGTGTTTAACGCATTAAACCGTATGTGAGTCCCTGGAGACGTCGTAGAGAAAAATTGCTAACGATGGCAGTACGATGGTGTCCCCGAAACTGCGCCATGGACGAAACGTGTAAAAGGTCGATGAGGACGCCGTGACGAACTTCAAATAGCTATAAATGACCATAATCAATGTGAATGGAGATTAGGCTACATCTGCGGGCCCCTTGAGTCTTCGCGGAAGCTGATCTTGACCTAAATGGACGATACTTCCTCGTTTCCTAAAATTCTGTGATAATGTCGAAAGTTTGGTTTGGATTTCCGTTACCTGCTAAGGGTTTTTGTCATTTCGGAATGTAGAGAGGGAGAATGGAAAGAAAGGGTGGTTTTGTTCGGGGACGGAAGACGGACGATAATCGGGCACGTGCCACGGAATCAAACGTTCCGAACATCGTCCAATCACCGGCGTTCCCTGCCGACAATATCGGCAAGCATTGCGGATTTTCTCGTTACCGTAGCGTTGATAGTTATATCCTGACAAAATTGAGATACTGCTGGTCTTCCGACGTTCACCGTCGCCCGGTAACACCATATTGAATTATGGGGCTCGCGTGCGTCGCGGGTCGGGCCTACGACTGACCCGAACGGTTTTCGCCTAACCGGCGGACGTATTTATGTGAGAAAATTATGGTCCCGGACCCGTGGCTACCAACGTGAGCCTGGCTCCGGGTGGTTTATAGACGGGACACCCCGCGATCGCCGGTCGATGATCAACGGTTAGGCACAGAGGTATTGTTTATGTTCACCCTAGAAGCTTGCGAGACGATACACGGGTTTCTAAATGGCTGGTATTACGCAACAGGCAGTCCGCTCACGAGATTCGCATGGAATTGAGTTATTGATACTAAACGCGTCGAACGTTATAATTGGATAGCGTAATGATTCAATGGGAGTGTGTTCATTTTAAAAGAAACCATAATATTCTATACATCTACAAGAGTTATCATTTTAGGGGTGTTAACATTCGGTTGTTGATGACGACTCTGGGGCAGCATTGAAAATTGTCAGACTATTGTTTAGAACAATTTCTGTATCGCTATGTTTGTATCTGAGAAACAGATAAAAATTTATATGTTGCTAGGACAAGTAATAGTAACAATCATTATACGCATGAAAGAATATAAACTATATACAATAGAATTGAGGGGATAAATTCTCTGCCTTAGCACTCGTAGGTCGAAAGCATCACTGCACTTATGATCTCTCTAAATATTTTTAATTTTTGGTGTGTAAATTGAAGGCTTTTACGATTTCCTAATATTTTCTTCGTCAAAGTTAAATCCTTACCAACTACAAATCTGTAATAACAAATTCCCTTTCTAAATCTTTTAACTATTAAAGACTATTTAAACTGAAAGACTATTTTTCAAGACTTTACATTCTTTCTCAGAGACGTACGGTTTACCCATATATTTTTCATTGTTTAATAATAAATTAAGGATTATTACGACTTGCTAACATTTTCTTGATCAAACTTAAGCTAACTCCTTATCAATTACAAATCTATAATAACAAATTCCCTTTCTAGATCTTTCAACCATATTTAACACATTAATTGCCCAACTGACAACCTCAAAAATTTCATAAAAACAAATTAATTTATTTAATGAAGCAGCAATTGAAAACTTTAAATGTATGGCATACACTTATTTATCAACTTTCTTGTATTCTTCAGATACCATGTAAATGCAACGAATATATTAACGTACAAATTCATTTTTAAACTAATAATTCTGTCATAATTCTGATTTGGTTGTTATCATTTAAGAATCCACAGGGTCAAATGGCGAGATGGATCTCATGGATAAATTCTAATGCTGATGCATTGTCTAGGAGACCTTACAGGATGGGTGACATGGCAGACAAAGTGTTAAAGACACTTTCTCATAAACATTATATTCTTCCTCAAGATTCACGATCTCTTTAAATATTTTTCATACGTTCTTCATAAATCCATCTAAAATCTCATTTCCCACTTTTTCCAGTATTAACCAAAAAATTATCGGACTCGCCCTTAGCCACCCTCTTGTCATCGACACCGAGCCACCAGTGTATAAACACCTTTAGTCGACGGAATAACCCCTAGCTTTGCTATCCCAACATTTTCGCCGCCCCGCAGGCAAATATTATTGAAACTTCTGGTACGAAGATGTTAACGCAGAGAAGGGGCGGAAAGAGTACACCGTAGGTACGAGGAGTGTCGAGAATCGAAGAAATCATTATTTACCGAGAGCCGGGCTATTGTCCTCTTCGACGGATGCATTGTCGAATTAAGGGCTTTTGTGAGATCGAATGCCGCGCGCACAATGCGTTCTCGCTCTCTCTGTCGCACCCTCCACCCAATCCCTATCCCTTTCTCCCTTCCTCTTTCGATTCCGCGTTCGCCGAGCGCGGATCGCGCGGCTCTTTCGCTCTCGTTCACTTTCTCTACACTTGGCCCATCCCTCCGCGGGAATCGCTTTGACAGTTGCCCCGCAAATGAAAGCACTTTTCCGCCGAATAGACAAAATAAATCGAGTCCCCCGTACAATGTCGATGATTCTCTGTAACAATGCGCGTCTGCTCGACGTCGGCCCACGCACGAATAAATACGCGAGCCGGTCCGCGAAAAATCCGTATTGCCGAACGATAAAACCGTGATCCCCCTCTCCTCGAACACCCTTCGTCGGCCCTGGCAAGCCGTTACTCTTTTATTGGCCATCCTAAGACCCCGAATAATCTCGATCCTCTCTCGAATCGTTGATCGGCGACACGGTTTAATTATGATCTTCTCGTCGACCTTTATCCGCCGACGGACGTTTATTAAATTCCGTGGACACTTTTCGCCCCCCCCCCCCCCCCCCCCCCTTCGCCGCGCGAGAGCTGATATTGTCTTGTTTATTCAGTGTGACCCAGCGCATCGCGAGATTACTCGGCCATACACGGAGAGATTGCTCTCGAAATACAGGCGAGACCGGGCGAAAGTGTTCGCGAAAGTGTCGCCGCGATGTTCGCTGAATTTTGCCGATATTTCGGAAGCTTGTTTATTGTCGCGGACGTTCTTACTTCCTGTTGAGCTGTTCAACGTTGAAGAAATCACAAAATTTGGACTGTGAATCTAACCTCAAATCTGCACCAGAAGTATATTAAACAACCTACACTCAACAAGTTCAACAAGTTCCATTAATCCAAAAAATTCTTTTCATTCCCCATAAAAATCCCAAACTACTGTCAACCATCCTGTCAAACATCCTGTCAACCATTTCAAAATATTGAGAGGACAAATAAGAATTCGAATGAAATCAAACATTATTGTTACGTTATTAATGTTTGAGCATTTAAGTGCATGTAGTAGAATATTAATATTACTAATAATAATATAAATAATAAGTGTATTAATAATAATTCACATGTTCATAATTTAAAATGTCACAGAAAAGAAGTGACAATTTATATATTTTATATTGTTATTAGTACTTCAAGGCTTAAATATTGATTGTAGATTAACAACATTTGATTTCCTTTAAAAAGGAAGGCATAATATTTATATTTGTCGCTCTAATATGGCAAAGGGTTAATTATCTTTTAGTACTAAAAACACTCTATGTATGAAACCCCAGAAAGAATTGTTGCTGAATAGAATATAATTGCTATTTTATTGGAAGGAATTGAAAAACTTGTGCAACTTTTACTTTGCGTTGCTCGGAAAAGTGGAAAATTGTAGATATTAAAAAAACAGGAGAAGAACGAGGAGGATGAAAGAGGAGGGGTGCAATAAATTGTACATGCGTGCAGAATGGAAGAATGAGAGTGGGCTAACAATTTAGAAATTCTAAACCAATTTCGTTTCTTGTCGATCAGGTTGGGAAAACAATAAATAATGAAACATGTAAATTGTTCATAATTCAACTATTTCAAAAGTCAACTATTTCCAGGTTTTATTTTTTTAGAGATTGGTTTTCTTGCAGGAATATAAATAAATTATTCGTGAGGCGAGTAGTGAAATCGTTGAAATTGTTGAACAAGCAAGAATTTCAAGAACTGCTGTCAAAAGCGCAGCCGGAAAATACGCGATAACAAAAGGCGAGGGGTGTACGTTCTTCCGGTGATTTATCGATGATAATTAAAGAGCCGGACGTCACCACCGGCTGCGTGTCGATGACCAATGGCCGCTGCGTGAGGCTCGTATTAATAGTACCTTTTAATACCCAGTCGAGGGATCGGCTGAACGGCCATTTCCACCGCTAAATAAATACACCGTTCACCGTGTACACGCGTAATTTCGTCGGTGACTTTATGCAAATCACCCGTTGCGGCCAATATGCGCAATGATTTAATCCGACCGATGGGAAAAAAAATACCTTCGAATTACTAAGCGCGCGCTTCGATCCCCAAGTGTCCTCTTTGTTCTGCGCCCTCCGAGCCTAACAACAAATAAAAAAGTAATCGATCGATTCGCGAACCGAGTTTATCATAAGTGCTTTTAATGTATCCACGTGGGAGACGAGATCGAAATCCGTCGAATTTCATTCTGACGAATACCGTTCGGCGACGCACAATTACAGAAAAATGCGCGGAACAATTATACAGATTCTAGCACGCTGGTTTATTTGATTGCTTTTCATTTATGCTGTTCTATTTTAAGTTACGTTAATTCTTATTTTATTGTCACGATTTTATTCTATTGTCATTTCATTTTTTTGAATTTCCTAGCGGCGTTAATTTATTATTTCATTAGCCTATCCGTGGACCCTAAATACACGTGCAAGAGGAAGCTATCGCGTTAGGGAATTTTGCAAGATGGCGGTATTAATTCCTTCGGCGTTATACCTTAGTTTCAGAAGTGCATGGTTCTGCTTTTTAAATAGCAATTGCAATGTCGATATCAGGACGAACATGGACATTAATATATATTTCTACTTCAACATCAATATCAATATCCACATTCCATCAACATTAACATTAACATCCACAGCACGATTAACATCAATATCAACATCACTATTAACATCAATACCAATATCCATATCAACACCACAATTAACAGCAATATCAACATCACTATTAACATCAATACCCATATGAACATCCCTATTAACACTAATATCAATGTCATTATTAACAACAATATTAATATCAACATAACTATTGACATCAATACCAGTATCCATATCAACATCACTATTAGCATCAGTATCAATATCTATATCAACAAATCTATTATCATCAATATCTATATCAACATCACTATTAACAGCAACATCAATATCAAATATCCTTATCAATGCCAACATCGATATACATACCTATATCAATATCCACATCTACATCAATATCAATATTTATATGCATATCTATACTAATATCAGTGTCGGTAAGAGTATCAATATAAGTATAAATGTCGATAGTATTATCAAGAAGAACAAGAACAAGAACAAGACCAAGATGAAGAATAAGAACAAGATTTTGAACAAGAACAAGATGAAGAACAAGTACAAGATGAAGAACAAGTACAAGATGGAGAACAAGAACAGGATGAAGAACAAGAACAAGATGAAGCACAAGAACAAGATGAAGACGAAGAACAAGATTTTGAACAAGTACAAGATGAATAACAAGAAAAACAACAAAATGGAGATCAAGAAGAATAACAAGAAGCAGAACAAGATGACAAACAAGAACATGAACAAGATGAAGAAGCAGAACAAGAACACGATGAAGAACAAGAACAAGATTTTGAACAAGAACAGGATGAAGAACAAGAACAAGATGAAGCATAAGAACAAGATGAAGAAGAAGAACAAGATTTTGAACAAGATGAAAAAGAAGAACAAGGGCAACATGAAGAACAAGAAGATGATGAAGAACAAGAACATGAACTAGATGAAGAACAAGAACAAGATGAAGAATAAGGACATAAACAAGATGAAAAAGAAGAACAAGGACGAGATGAAGAACAAGAACAAGATGAAGCACAAGAACAAGATGAAGAAGAAGAACAAGATTTTGAACAAGTACAAGATGAATAACACGAACAAGATGAATAACAAGAACAAGATGAATAACAAGAAAAACAACAAAATGGAGATGAAGAAGAATAACAAGAAGCAGAACAAGATGACGAACAAGAACATGAACAAGATGAAGACGCAGAACAAGAATACGATGAAGAACAAGAACAAGATTTTGAACAAGAACAGGATGAAGAACAAGAAGAAGATGAAGCATAAGAACAAGATGAAGAAGAAGAACAAGATTTTGAACAAGATGAAAAAGAAGAACAAGGACAAGATGAAGAACAAGAAGAAGATGAAGAACAAGAACAAGATGAAGCACAAGAACAAGATGAAGAATAGGGACATGAACAAGATGAAAAAGAAGAACAAGGACGAGATGAAGAACAAGAAGAAGATGAAGAACAAGAACAAGATGAAGCACAAGAACAAGATGAAGCACAAGAACAAGATGAAGAATAGGGACATGAACAAGATGAAAAAGAAGAACAAGGACGAGATGAAGAACAAGAACAAGATGAAGCACAAGAACAAGATGAAGAAGAAGAACAAGATTTTGAACAAGTTCAAGATGAATAACAAGAACAAGATGAATAAGAAGAACAAGAATAAAATGAAGAACAAGGAGAAGATGAAAAACAAGAACATGAGCAAGATGAAGAACAAGAACATGAACAAGATGTAAAAAAAGAACAAGGACAAGATGAAGAACCAGAAGAAGATGAAGAACAGGAAGAAGATGAAGAACAAGAAGAATATGATGAACAAGAAGAAGGTGAAGAACAGGAACATGAACAAGATGAAGAAAAAAAACACGCGGAAGAACGAGAACCGCTCGGTTCCACGAACCACGAAAACCGTTTCGCGCGTCGATGGATGTTAAGAGGGGAGGTAGGAGGCAGCTCGATGAAATACAAACCGTTGCCTATTATCGTTTTTACGCACTCGTTGCGCACTTCTCGCGGAATGACTCTCAGAACACTGGCAGAATGCACTTTTACAGTAAACGCACGAGTACCTGGGAGCCATTCCGGTGCTGCGAGAAGAGTATCGAGAGAGACGTTGCCCGCGCGGAATACGAGAACAAGGCGACGACGAAGGAGAAAAGAAAAGGAGGGAAGGGACGGCCGCCTTTTAATGGCGCACACAGGTGTCGGAATCCCTGTGGAAAATGAGTTATCCATAATGCTTTCGTCTTTCGTCGTTATACACGTACTTCGAAAGTATCTCGTACTCCACTTTCGCGATAAGAGCCCGGCCCTACACGCCTCCTCCGCGTTCCCTTTCGTCGTAACCGTGCGAAAAGCGTAATTATCGAGCGCTCGGTATTATCGCCGATAATCGAGCCTCGGGGGATATCCGTTGCCTGCGGAACTCTTGCCAAGGAGGTTCACTTTGTTTACAGTTGCTCCTACTGGTCCACAAACGAAGATTGCAAAAATTAACCGCTCGAACGTTCAATCAATAACCGGTTACCCACTTTCGATTTCTTCTTCATCCCTTGCCTTGTACAATTTGGTGTATGGTAACGGCGACTAGATTTTTCTCGTCCTCCGAAGAACGACAAAAAGAAAAGGAAAATTTGTAGCTACCACGACGTACATACAATGGCTCGCGAAGTATTCAGACACTATTCAAATCTAAATAACTTTTTCAAAATTGAACCAGACGACTTGACTTTCCTGGAGCAACTAGAAGATATGTAAATAATTTTTTAATTATTCTAATTGGTATAAATTACGTGGGAAATTTGAAAATATACGTTTTTCAGAACTGTGTTAGTTATACGCATGCCGAAAATTTCATTAAAATCGATTTATGCGGAGAAAAAATGACACGCCTAAAAGGACGTAAGAATTTGTGGAGTTTAAGCAGAAACTGACCAAGAATCGTGAAAAATTGCGATTTTCACCATTTTTATCGATCGATTTTAATGAAGTTTTCTGCACATGCATAAGTACCATAGATCTACCAAATGCATCTTTAAAATTTTCAGTACTTGGCTCAAATAAAAAATATTTAGAAAGTTCTTTTTTCATTGGTCACGTAATTCATACCAATTCCAATATTTACAAAATCGACTCTGATTTGTATGGATGCATTGGCTGCTCATATACTACTTTCGGTGACGAAGTATTGGCCAATGGTGGTGCTTGATTTTCGTCCTTTGTCTGGAGCGTTAAGGGTAGTGGGAGCGCGGGTTTTCCCAACCGGATGTGACGTAGGCTCGGTGACGGATGTCGTCAGGTAAAACATAAACGGTCGAATATTTTTCGACTTAATTGTCTTAACACTATCCGTTAATTAACACCGCACGATGATACTGCTCCGCGATACATCGCCGATTCAATTATTTGTAAGTTCTCGGAGCGACGGGGGATTCGCGAAGCGTGTTTTCGTCCCGTGATTCTGAGGAAGATGCGAGGATCAATCTTACGGGAAGAACAATGGTGGCGTCCTATGCATTGATGAAACTCTCTTCCCTGAACCCTTTGTGGATTCAATGTAATTCCAGTAACGTCACCGATGACAAGGACGACGAAGCGTTGAAAGAGAACGCGCAAGGGCTGAGAGTGGCCCCGTTGGTGCCTCTACAAAATGGAAGGGGCAACGATTCTTCCTTAATGGAAGAAACGCCGAGGCGTCGCGGATGAAGGCGGCTCGAAGCCGCCCTCTGCCGCTGCCTCTACAATTTGCGACCATTTATATAATTGGTTCGTCAAGTCTTCGAGTCTAATGCGTCGCGACGTAAAGACGTCATCGGTCGTCACGGATGTTTAGCCTGTTTGCCTAATGCGTACGACTACAGATTCTTATTAAACCCTTGCACCCGATGCAATTTTATAAAATCCCGATCGGACGCTGCCAGGTTTCCTAGTGGATTAAATTGAGATCGCGCAGTGGCCTCTTTTCCTAAGAAGCTGTCTTTGAAATGTATGACAACAAAAGCTGCTATAGCACTTTCGCCGGGTATACATCAGAGCGCCAAATGAGGATTGAAATTTTTTAACACGGGACGGAATCACAGCGAGTCAAATGACTCTTTTCGAATTTTCCATAATTAAATTGTAAAATTAAAATTGGTAATTATAAAATTTCTAACAGTTACAGACAAGTTTGCTAGTGGATTAAGTTGAGGTACTGAAAAGCTGGATTTTGAAATATGCGACAGTAAAAATTGCTATAGCATTTTTGTCGTGCATATATCAGAGCGCCAAATGGGGGTTGAAATTTTTCAACACGGGACACACCACAGCGCGTCACGTGACTTTTTTCAAATTTGCATAATTAAATTGTAAAATTAGAATTAGTAATTATAAAATTGCTAACATTTACTGGCAGATTTGCTAGTGGATTAAGATGAAGTACTGAAGAGTAGGTTTTTGAAGTATGCGACAGCAAAAATTGCTATAGTACTTTTGCCACGTATACATAAGAGCGTCAGATGGGGATTGAAATTTTTCAACACGGAACGCATCACAGCGAGTCAAATGACTCTTTTCAAATTTTCCATAATTAAATTGTGAAATTAAAATTGGTAATTATAAAATTGCTAACATTTACTGACAGATTTGCTAGTGGATTAAGTTGAAGTACTGAAAAGCTGGTTTTTAAGATATGCTACAGCAAAAACTGCTACAGTACATTTATCGTACATATGTCAGAGCACTTTGACTCTTTCCAAATTTTTATAATTAAATTGTATAATTAAAATTGGTAATTATAAAAATGCTAACAGTTACTGGCAGGTTTGCTAGTGGATTAAGTTGAGGTACTGAAAAGCTGGTTTTTAAGATATGCGACAGCAAAAACTGCTACAGTACATTTATCGTACATGTCAGAGCAACAAATGAAGCTTGAAATTTTTCACACGAAATGTACCACAGCGCGTTACGTGATCCTTTGCAGATTCTCATAATTAAATTATAAAATCACAATTTATAATTATAAAATCGCGTTCGGACGCTGTCAGGTTGGCTAATGGATTAAATTGAGATACCGAGTAGCTGGATTCTGAAATATGTGACAGCGAAAAGCTGTTAAATTATTCAAGCGAAAATTTGTCTACGGCATTAAATTATACAAGCGATTCGTCGATAATATTAGATTATATATGAAAACGTTTTATACTTCAATACGATTTACTTTATACTACACAACTACAAAGTACTACAACTACGTAGAACTACAACACGTACTTCTACGATATCCAATGATTTTTCATTCTATCGTTTAACGTCTTATTATAAAAAAAAAAAACAATGATCATTCGGGAACATGAAAATCCACAACAATCACGCTTTTAATAAAAGTATTAGAAAAGTATTACCCTTTCCCCGCAATGCTAAAACCAATCAGCTGAGGTGACCGTTTCCCTCGCTAATCTCGAAAAATGTACAATCCACAAATCCGCTTAGATCATGTCTAAAAACTATAACACTAGGGAAGTTACAATTTTTCAATAAACATCGTCAAAACAACTCAAGTTGCAGCGAGGCGTAAACGCGGTTGCTGACGATTATTCTCGAACACCGTGCACATTTTTGGCGCAGCGTTTTGTTCAGGAAGAGTGCTGCTCCTTCAGGTGTACTCCTTCAGGCTCACACCTTCAAGCACACTCCTCCTGTCATTTCCACAACCAATTAGAAAACGCTACATTCCTCCACCTGGAACTATCCTCAACCAATCTTGACAAAACCGAGGTGACGACGGGCAGAACGTAACAAGACTCGTCAGACAATTTAGAAATCGCGAAGCAGACTGTACAGAAAACGCAAACGCGAAATCGCAAGAGACCAACACGCAAAATTGCCAACAAAACTAACAAGAAATCGCAACAAGACTCGTCAGGCAATTTAGAAATCGCGAAGCAGACTGTACAGAAAACGCAAACGCGAAATCGCAAGAGACCAACACGCAAAATTGCCAACAAAACTAACAAGAAATCGCAAACAGACGAATAAAGACACAGAACGAAACTCGAAATATAGAAATCGCGAACATTCCAAAGTGAAAATAAAGAAAATCGCAACCACTATAATCGCGTAGAAGAAGAAGATATCACAGAAGTGACAGGTTTGCACATAACAGTCTCTTTGCTTAGAAATACGCTCGGTCGTCGATCCGTTCCTCTTTTTGATCGAGTGGCCTCGGCCAGTATGCCGCGCGTACGAGAGCCGAGAGGGTTGCTCGGGCTGAATTGTAATAATGTACCTGTACTCGCGAGCGGACTTACTATACCCCGTCCCTTCCTCCATGGCGGGCCGGGATTTAGGTGCGCTATCTCGAGGAGGCCACCGAGAGACGTATGAAAGCTTGGATACGAAATACGAAGCGAAAGTACACGGACGGGGGCCGAGGAGCAAAGGAAACAGCCGGTTCCTATTTAGTGCTACCACGCTGGCTATGTCAACGTTATTATACCGCAGATTCCCAAGGGAGTGCCGGTGTGCTCACGGGACCGGAGCAAGGGGGTGTCACCGCGACGAATACGTCGCAAAAGTGGTTTTTTAAAATATGAATCGAGTGTAACGTTTACGGAACCTGGCACGACGAGGGCGGGGGGGGGGGGGGAGGCAAGCATACAGGCGTGTTCTCAAACCGCTTGTAAAATATAGCGGCGGCCTGACAAGCCGCAAGGACGCTCCACATTCCCGCTTAGAACATTCTCTTCGCTGGACCTTGTGTATTTTCGCTCCTCGAAATTGGAGGTACACTGGAGCCGCGTTAAATGCCGCCATGTCGGCTTCGCAAAGTTGTGCGGAGCGGTAGGAAATTGTACGTCCTGCACAACGGGTATTCCTCACCTTTGCAATCTGATAAAACCTTCGGGGAAATGCTGTTCCTGTAGGAACTACCTTAAAGTATTTGTAATTGTTCCGCACGAGAGAGAGAGAGAGAGAAGGAAGCATCACAAAAATCCCCGACTAATACAGAATTTTTAGAACCAAATGACCCCATCTTGTATCTAGATTTTTAGTCCCAAAATTAAGAGGCAACGACAATTCCTCCGTAGCTGGCAATTTTAAAGCCGTTACTCTTTATCAGAGATTTGAGGCTTTGACGGCCCGGCATCATACAATTATTATTGTTGAGGCTATCGGGTGTAAACTGTGTCCTGAAGGAAGAGATTTTCAAACGTTTCGCGAACATTGCAGCTAGCTTCATCAGGGGGTCGAAGGACACACTGATTACTGTTTATACAGGGACTCTTATTAATTTTCGGACATTGGACTATTCAAAAAATTGTTGCTAGTTCCGATCATTTGCAATGGTAAATTTTGAATTATTGTTTTATAATATAACAGAACATTGTAGTTTGTAATAACATAAATTTTATTTGTTTGTTGCACATACTTGTAATGGTATTTGTAAAGTACAAAAACGCAGAATAAACTTCAGTCGTTATCAAGTGCAATATTCGAAGAATTTCCGTCACTACAGTGAACGATCCTTAACGATTATACTTTGTAAAGGAAATCGCAGATAAACCAAATAAATGAAATCTTGAAATTGTTCTAAAATAATATATAACAGGCAATTTCAGTGCTCGGTGGATTTAGCGTTGACTTGAAAGTTTCTAAAACACTTGTCAGTTTGCGCGACGCAGCGTCGGATATTAGAAAAATTTTCATTGAAATAGTGATGGCGAGCGAGTACGCTGGGCGTCCATGTTCCCGAATAAAAGAAGCTTCAATCTCACTCCGTGTCGAGGGTCGAAACGGTTATTGCTACGGTTATCCCGAATATTCCACCTGGAAGAGCTCCTCTTTCATTCGCGATTGCAAGGGCAAGAAGAATGAGTCTCTGGAGGACGCAAGTTTCCGTGTCTCTCTGTTTTGATATCGTTACGCCTCATCACTTATTAAGAAAGCCCGTGCATGCTTCTGCTCGTCTACGCGAAACCCCATTCTGCATTATTGAAGAGTGCTCAGACAGAAGGCGTTGCGAACACTAGTCACAAGCTATGATAGTTATGGCAAGTTCACCGCACGCGTGGAATCGGAAGCACGGCGTTTCGAGCTTCGAAACGAAAGTCTAAAACATACAGTCCGTGACAATAGAATAGCACAACCCGTAAAATTCGTTAATTCTTATTTATTAAAGTATAAAAATATAATTTTGAATATGTAGACAGGTACACATAAGTGTTGAACACCAAATAGCGCTACGTTTCTATATTCAAGGATGGTCCTTTTTGTTTCATCTGCAAAAATGTATATATCTTGATAAACCGGTGCAACAAAATAATAGCACATTATTGCAATTAATTAACATTTATGCATACATACGAAGGGAACTCAATATTTAATATTTTGTAGATCCTCCATAGTTTTTTATAACCGAAATTATTCGCTTTGGAGTCGACTTGAATAATTTTTTAATCCTTTTCTGCTTCATTCGTTCCCATTCGAGTGCAATGCACTCTTTTAATTCGTTTACGTTATTAAACTGTTTCCCTTTAGCATGAACAGTTCTAGCAAGGTCTCCCCAACAGTTTTCTATAATATTCAAGTCAGGGGAACAAGCTGGCCATTGCAAGACTTGAATATTTTCCGTCTCGAAGAATGCTTTCACAACCTTTGCGGTGTGAACCGCTGCATTATCTTTCTGGAATATGTGTTTTTCCCCGGAAATTCTTGTTGCGTGTGTGGTTATTTGTTCACGGATTAACATTAGATATTTCACGCTGTTCATTTTTCCACTGATAAAATTAATATCCGTCTTTCCATGGTAACCGATACCGGCTCACACCATGACTCCTCCGCCACCCATCTGGCGACGGATCAAAAACATTTTTTCTTTACGTAAGTCGTGGTAATAATAACTCCACCCGTCAGGTCCATCGAGATTGAACTCCTTTTCGTCGGTGAACATGACTTTTCTCCATTTCTTCTTCCAGTGAGCATGTTGCTCTGCGAACTGCAGCCTTGCCTTCTTATGCGCTTCGGTTAAAGGCGATTTTTTTTAAGCTTCCTTCGCTGCAGGTGCTTAGATCTTTGCAGTACACGTTGCACATTTCTGACGTTTGTTTGTACGCCTGCTGCTTCAGCAATCTGCCTGGTAGTCATTGGTGCATTCGATGCTGCCCTTAGAATAGCACGTTTCTCTCGTACTGATAGTGCCGCAGGTCGTCCAGGACGTTTTGTATTACCGCATTTCTCGGGGTTTTTCAAATAATTCATGACAACCTTTCGGCTTCTATGAATTACTTTCGCAATCTTTGAAATAGAAACATTTTCTTTAGATAGTGTCATAATTGTTTTCATTTCACTATCTGTTAACTTCTTTCCACGACCCATTTTTTTAGAAGTTTTCCGCAATAATTCACCACACTGTATATCAAATACTTAGCCACCTTCCTTTGCTCGTGTTCAACTGAGAAGTGAGAGTGTAGCATGTGTGCTATTATTTTGTCGGATTACGTTTCCATGAAATCTACCAAAACGACGATTCTAAGAATTTAGGGGCAGTGTTTACGTGTCAAAGTCACTAAGATGGATATATAAGAAGTAACTCAAGAAGCATATGGATTGAACGCTCTCATTTCTGTTCTATTTTTGAAATACTACGAAATTTAGAAGGTGTGCTATTCTATTGTCGCGGACTGTATTAACAAAATTTACATATGTATGTAATATTTTTGCGAATATAAATTTCGACATAATTTAGTTCACTGTTTGGTATTAAAGAAGTGTATGCGCAACAAACAAATAAAATTTATGTTATTACAAACTACAACGAATGTTTCTACTAGCAACGATTTTTTTAATAGCACAATGTCCGAATATTATTAGGTTGTCCCATAAGTTTCTTCCGCGCCACGCTATGAGTGACTCTAAGTGGCTGTTTTTATATAAACATGCAGGCTTATCTATTAGCCGTTTATGGCATCGGTTTCAGTCGTCCCAGAGCCCTTTCAAAGTACGTTTCGTTGGTGACAAAGTCTCTTTTAAAATTTTTTCTGCACCGTTCAATATGGAGAGCCAAAAGAAGCATTTGCGGCATGTTATGCTTCATTGCTTTAAAAAAGGCAATAGTGCAAAGGACACTGCAGACGAGATTTGCACCGTTTACGGGAGTGGTACCACGACTATTAGGACCGTCCGTAATTGGTTTAAAAAATTTAGAGCTGGCAATTTCGAGTTGAAAGATGAAGACCGCAGCGGCCGGCCAGCAACGACGGATACGGATATTATCAAGACTGTGCTCACTGAAAATCCGCGATATAGTGTGCGTGAGATAGTAGATGCCACTAATATTCCCAAAACAACGGTACATAAGCATTTAATCAAGATGGGATATGCGAAACGATATAAAGTTTGGGTTCCACACCTATTGACGGAAACCGGCCTTATGAACCGCGTCTCTACGTGCGATTTGCTTCTCCGGCGACATGAAAGGGATCCTTTCGTAAAGAGGCGTGTCACTGGAGACGAGACTTGGATTTTATACCAAAATGTGCATCGAAAACGCACTTGGTCTAAGGAAAATAGACCTTCAACTGTTGCGAAGCCTGGACTTCATCCGAAGAAGGTTCTTTTGTGCATTTGGTGGGACTGGAAAGGTATAGTGTACTACGAGCTCCTTCCTCAAGGTGATACGATCAATGCTGACAAATATTGCAATCAACTGGATCAATTGAAAGCCGCCATAGCAGAAAAACGGCCAAAATTGGCGAACCGACGAGGTGTCGTTTTCCATCACAACACAAGACCGCAAAAATTATTACAGTTTGATTGAGACGTTCTACCTCATCTTCCGTACTCCCCAGACCTTGCTGCATCCGATTAGTACTTGTTCCTCTCCTTAAAAAATTCAACAAAAAGCTTCAACAATTTTGGAAAGAGGGCATAATGAGGCTTCCTGAGAGATGGAAGAAGGTTATAGAACAGAACGGTTCATATATAACATAATAAATCCACCGTAAACAACAAATATCGTGTATTCATTTCGCACCAAAAAATGGGAAGAAACTTATGGGACACCCTAATAATAAGAGTCACTGTACAGGCTAATGGTTGTACTTCATTTTTGTCCTTTGTCTGTGAAACGTGAACGGTCGAATATTTTTCGACTTCCTTAATAAAAATAATCGACCAAAGAGATCTATCGAATCGAATCCTACGGAAGCAATTTTATAACTTGAATAATTGCAAAACAAAAGATTTGAAAATGGTCATTTGGCCCAAAGTGTCTCGGAACGGTCGTCACGAGAAATGCTCGTGGACCATAAGCTGACATTCGGTTTTCTACCTAAGAAATCTTGGTGCACGTAAGAATCTCGTAGTTCTTACGATCCTCGCTAGTTGGCCAGTAGGGGGCATTAAGTGGAAACTTTATCTGGGGAACCATTGTATTTTCAAGTGCGCATTAAGGTTTAAAGACGCCGAGTATCGGGCTAATGCCCGATGTTCCATTACGGGAGGGGACTGCCCTCGCGGGGGTCGCTTCAATAAACGTTGTTAATTCTTTAAAATCGTTAAACGTATTTTTACGAGTTCCGCGAGGCTGCGCGTACCCTTTTGAGGTAGTCAGTGATTTTTAACAAGCCTGCCCGGAGAGGTTTTTCGTAGGGTCTACGGAGCCTGCTCGCAGTTCCGTCGGCAGGGTGGAAGAGACGAAGCGACGTATTTGGTTTCCGATAATGTAGGCACCTCTTTATGGTGATCGTCCACCCCGAATTTACGATAATACGCTCTTACGGCTGCGTGGCTTATTAAACCGGAGAGTGCAAGTTGTTCGTGTCTCTAAGTGATTTAAGCGCGGCTCGGCTGCGGCCAACGGATCGGGAGCTTATGTATTTAGGGTAGTTTTATGCCGGTCTCTTTATGACTAATGGTGTTGCCTAATGGACGAGCAGGAACCGTTTGGGACCGTTTAATGCCGACGCGGGCTCATAACAATCGTAACGAATCGATAGAGCCTGATGCCCTACAAGTGCGATGAATTTCATTCATTCGTTTCAGCCACGGTTCGTTCCCGCGTGGCGCCGTACGTCCGCAGACTCGTTGCTGTTCTGCCCTTCAACGACGGAAACGGAAATAGTAAATAGGGCTACGTTTGCAGAGTGTCCCGCGAACTTTTCCCTCGGTGAACATTTCCGCCGAACTTCTTGCAAATCGGACAAAAATGTTGTATTAAAATAAAATTTGTATAAAATTTGCCGAAAAATTTATTTAATTTCCAGGCACGAAATTGATCATGTTCAACGTTATTAATAACTATGCCGTTGCATGAAACTTCTATGGTTGTGAGTTGAAATGCTGTACCGGATGTCGAAACAAGAAAATTCGAAGTTGCAAATTCCGGTTTCGTATTCACAGACCTGGTACGTCTAGAAACGCAAACATCGCAGGATCTTGTTGAATATTTATTAAACTGTCTGTGTTTAAAGACGAATATTTTTTCAAACGGGTTTAGTTAAGTCCTTGAACTATTATATAATTCACAGCATCTGTGATTCGAAACTGCTCGACATTCATAAAATCATAAAAGAAGAAGTAGATTTGCGTCTGTTTTGTACCAACATGTCTTCCACTGGCTACGCATCAAGGACCATAAAATAGAATTTGATTTGGACATAAAGGAAATTCATACGGGACATATTTAGTAGAATCTGTCCGAAATCATCGATTACGTACCAGTTGGTGCGTTTGGATCAAGCTAGACGAAAAATTATTATACTGAGTGCCCCACAAAAATGTTCCAAGCTTCATGACAGGAGATTGGCAGGGTTATAAAGTAACCGGCTGCGTTTTCAATCAAAGCGTGGCTATGGGATTGTTCTATGGGATCAGGGCGTGGCTGTTTCTGGGATTGTTCCAAGAAACTTTTTCATACAGGCATACGGTACATCGAGAAAGTCATACCGACGATTGCGAAG
Source organism: Agapostemon virescens (assembly GCA_028453745.1). Classification (NCBI taxonomy): domain Eukaryota; kingdom Metazoa; phylum Arthropoda; class Insecta; order Hymenoptera; family Halictidae; genus Agapostemon; species Agapostemon virescens. Next base: position 13,831,724 of record CM052099.1, read on the forward strand.
ATAATTGCTCGCGAGACGTTGGGAAAATAATTCCACAATGACACGGTTTACATCCGACAACCTCGACAGTAGCAGCTGTAATTTCGTGTAAGTCGCACCTCGATCGTACCTCGGGTCATGCGAAATATGCTTCGGTATGTCGGTCAGGTGCTTCGGAGACGATGCTGGAATTTCAAGCAAAAGATAACGTATTTGGAAAGTATCGCCGTCACAGTTTTCACAAGCTCGCACAGTTTTCGCCATTTACCGGCATAAGAACTCGGCATCGCGCGCGAGAGAGGAAACGGAAAGCGACGGAAGTTTTCTTAGGAGCTAGAAGAAATAAATAACATAGCTAAGAACGGGGGTGGAGTAGTAAGAACAAACTGTTAGCTGGAAATATATCAAACCGTTCCTTCGGCTGTTCGTCTCGACGCGTCGGAGTGTGTTTTATGTTGGTCCGTAGGATCACCGAAACAATAATTCTTCGTGATACCGCATCCGGTTCTGTCTCGCTTCGTTCTACCCTTTCCGCCTAATAACATTTCTTCGGTTTATTTAACAGGCGTGTGACCGGCGACAGCCAAATTAACTAAAGAAAATTCCGGTTAATTTAATTTTAATTTTATTTACGACCTTGAAATATGTCGTCTAGGTCAGCATTCTCATCATAACACATTCAGTGCGAAACTAGTAGACAAGAAAATTGCATAAAGTCGGAAAAAATTAAAACCTACGACACTGAGTAGTTTTCCGACATTCTTGCATTTTCTGGACCACCATCGAATTGGATATTATTACGGCGGTTGTCCATTTTGAGTCGCCTTGATAAAGAATTACTTCATGGTGAACAAACCCTTAAGAAAATAATTCGGGGTTGTCACGGAACCGTTGTACCGACAGACAATCGAGAGAAGTCGAAGTTTGACTGTTGAGCGGACTGTAAATAGTTGTTAACTTATATATTTATATTATATTTATTAAATAAACAAGATACCGCGTCGTTCGCCGAAGGAAGAACAGCAAACGCGGTAAACAATATAATGAATATATTAACATGAAAATTCATTTTAAAATCGCAGAAATAACTGATAATAAAATAAATAAATTTCTTTTATCCTACTGCTGCTTTGCACCCCATCTTGTCACAATCTCATGCGGATGCCGACATCCGCAATCACGAGGATATCACGGAAAGCGAAAAATGGACGAAGATCGATGATCCTCCGAGGTCCCTAAATTATCGCGAAAGTTCAAGGCCGCGAAATGCAATTCTCTCAGCAATGGAAAGCGCCATTAACAGAGGCACATGCATAATTTAATAAAACGATCTTCAGACGAATGTACATTCCCCCTCGTCCTATTCCTGAAAAGCGCAGTATCACGGGGCTTCTAACGCCTAACTTCCGCAGACTTTCAACCCCATTGTTCCCCTACGATCATCCTCCGTCTGTCCGTCGTTCAATCGATGCTGAATTTTTACGGAATCTTCGTGCATCCCGTTTCAACCCCTTACGAATGTCTGATTCTCACGATGCGTCGATGGGATTCGCGAACAAAAATCATATTCGGGGTTTCTACGTGTTCCTAAAACTTCGCCATACTTCTAATTAGATTTATTATTATTGCGACGTCCTCTCCCTCCGTCTCTGCGTTCTCGCACGCGATGTTAACACTTTGCTGACCGGCAATTTTACACAGAAACTATGTCACCGGCATATTATTCTGATCAAATGTTTCTTTTATTCAAAACGAATTTCATTCAAGTATACAGGGTGAGTCACCAAACGTTTGCACCTCAAATATCTTTGTTGTTTCCAAAGATACGTAAAATATGGTAAGGACAAAGTTGAATGGTACAATGGGGCTGAAAGGATGCTATAGAAAATGTTTGTTTTTAATGTCATTTTTTTAGAGATATCAAGGTCACCTTGACTTTTTTAATTGGAACCACCATTTTTTAAACACCTACAATGATAGTCCCTTTCATTAGGAATTTAATGACTATATTATTCCAAGGTCATTCAAGGTCAAGGACAGAATATATATATAAATTGACTTTCACGTTTTTTCTTCGTGATTTCACCCTCTAGCAACATTTTCTAAATATTGATTCCCCATTATTTATTAACCCTTAACGGACCAATGCCGCCATATAAGCGGCATTGCACTTTTACTTACTCTAAAAGAATATAAAATTTAAATTATATTGTTATTATTATTAGCCTCTATATATATTAATAAATTTAAAATAAAAATATAAAATAAACTAAAATAAAATAAAAATAAAAATATTTCTTTTTCTATACTTGATTTAAAAATGTTTTACAGCTTCTCTTCGTATGAAAAATAGCTGGACCTGGTTGGAAGTAAATTTGAAATACTTCCGGACCGTTAAGGGTTAAACTTGTCTATTGTCTGAAAAATTGCATTCGGTTCAATCTTAACACGGAAACATATTCAGATGCGAAAATCCGATTTTGATGAAACTTGTGGGAGCTTATGGCAACCATTCACTTTAAACGGGTGAAAAATGAATTATTTTATAAATTGTGTGTGTTTTCAATGGGAAATGTAGTTGCGCAAGAAAATTTTAACAAAAGTTGTCCGTTCAAACAATAAAGCCAAAAGCTCCCAAAAGTTTCATCAAAATCGGATTTTCGCATCTGAATATGTTCCCCGCGTAAGCCGGGAAATTTGCTGGACCGGATTTTGCGTTTGTCCCGATTATGTACGTCCGTAAACAGGGGCAGCAAAGTTCAGTACCGACGAGAAAGTTGGTTTTTGTTTAGCGAGACAACTGCGGGACTCGATTATGGCGCGGGGCGAGTCGGTAATCGTTCGATCCGCAAGCACCGGGCATCCCCTTGAAAGGGATCCTTCTTCGTTTCCTGAACGGAATTGAGGTTTCGCCGGTGAATGGACCGCAGCGTATACGTAAATTGCATTGTCGCAATGCCCGGGACCTAACTCGAAGGCAGCCCCAGCGAAGGGCTGACCGGCCAATTAGCTTCTGTAGGCCCCTTGATAGAATTGCGCAGCAACTTGACTCGGCGATACGCGCGCAGTTAGGGGGTACACCAGCAAGTACCACTCCAAGTCCAGAACCGGCTAGACTCAATTTAACCGTTCTCGTTGGAATATCGAATCGTTCTAACCGTCGTGTTGCGAGCAACGCGGATCCGCCGAGGAAACAAGGCCGCCCCTTTGCGGCCGAGGCGAATCCAATTTCCTAAGCTACCAACTTTCTGCCTTATCTTCGCGCTGGACCCGCATTCTTCTCGACCAGTGCCAGCGCCAATTCTGCTCCTCTACGGATCAATCCTTGCGAGACGATTCGTGGCTGAATCGATCGAGAATATTAGGAATACGGGGATCCAGTCATAGTTTGCGGTAGCTGCACCTTTCTCTGCCATTTTGTAGAAGTTCCCGGCAAGCGCCTTCGGTGACTCGTTGAGACTTGAACGAATAGGAACATTGAGCCTTGTTGGTGGTATTAGGTTTACAGGTTTCTTCATTGTGGTGGTTTAAGGAACACTAAAAGGGACTATTTTAGTTTAGCAGGCATGTAAATATGAAACCTGTATCATTATGTAGGAACGACACGTTTGTTATATGGAAATGAAATGTTTGTAGCTCCTGACAATGCTAACCCTTAGCAGTCAGAATAGTGACTCCGAAGCACCACTAACAATTGCCACGACTCCTGCATGGTGTCCTATAAACGTTCGAGTTCCTTGAAAAGAATAATTGCTGAGGTTATTCTAGAAATTTTTTCCTCTTTATGTAAATGATCTCCGCGACTTCGTTAAAAAGTTGTTAAGTGACAGCACCGCGTATGGTCAATTTTCGGTTTCATATTCATAGACGTACAAGAATCTGCCATTTTGTAGAAGTTCCCGGCAAGCTAATAGGAACATTGGGCCTTGTCGATGGTATTAGGTTTGCAGGATTCTTCATAATGGCGGTTTGAGAATCTCTAAAAGATACTATTTTAGTTTAGCAGGTATGTAAAGATGAAACCGGTATTATTTTATTGGTAGCAATACATTTCCCCATCTGTTTGACAATTTATGGATACTTCACAATATATCTTTTCAACTATTTTAACCGAGTCTGTACAGAAACTTTGTGTCAACGTGTTTTATAGAACTGTAAGCTGCCTCTTTTTAAATGTTTGTAGCTCCTGACAATGCTAACCCTTAGCAGTGGAATGGTGACTCCAAAACACCACTAAAAATTGCCACGACTCCTACATGGTGTCCCAAAAATATTATAACAAAAATTTCTAAAAATTTGTATAAACATATTCCTGTTATTATTATAAAATAATGGAGAATACTAATTTTTAGCACCCTCTAGACTCAGCGTTAAGGAAGCCTTACGCACGTCTTTGCTCGTCTGCGCAAAGCCTCCTTGTGCATTATTAAAGATTAAACTGATACAAGGTGTTGCGAATATGAGTTACGAACTATAATATGGTAAATTCATCGCATGCGAAGAACGAGGAGTTAGTTAAAAATTAGATAATAATTCAAAATACGAAGTATACTCATGAATACTCATTTAAAATACGAAGTATTTGAAACTGCATAAAATATTCATTTAATAAACAAAATCCATTCATTGAAATGCATAGAATGAATTTAAATTGCAATGCATCAAATGCATCGATGAAATAAAGTTTTTTAAATTTTTAGCTCCTTCAGAAATATCTGAAAAATTTTAAACTAAATACCGGATAAAGGCATTACAATTCTAAAAATATTAATGTATCGCTACTTTGATAATTACAATACAAAATTATTGTTTCCAAAGTTTTTTTAAAAAATTCTCAGATGTATATTTAATGATGTAGAATACCCTTGATTTTTTAAAGTAAAAGCGTTCTTTGAAAGTTTTATCAATGTTTTTATTTATTCCAGTAAGAATTTGGTTCAGATACTATTTTTATCATACTTATTTGGCTACAAAATAACACATACAAAATTTCTTAACAGTCTAAGTCACACTAATTTTTCTTTCGATCCAACCAGCTAAAAACCTAAATTCCATCAAAAGGATGTTGAAAGAAACCTAGAAGAAATTAAATTATTTATAATTTTTGTATTATAATATTTACAAACTACTGATTTATGTTAACAAGTAGATACTTCCTAAAATTGAGAAAGTGCTAGCCACCTAACGGCGAAACTAAGAAGCGTCGCTAAGGGGTGGCGTTCCGTAGAGGAACTTTTTCGTAAGTAAAAATATTCATTGATTTCTATATCAGGATCATTGAAACATCAGAACATTTAATCTTACCACCGATGAACTGTTATCTAAAACAGTTAAATGTAAAACAAAACCACAATAATCTTTTAAGTTGCTATAATACTTACCTAAGTTATTACAAAGTACACTGACTTATGTGCCTCTGTGTCTAGCTATATCAGTTAAACGTAAAATAATTTATATAGCAAGGGAAATATAATAACTATTAACCTAAGAAGTCATATCTACCTCCATTACGAAAGGTCACAGCAAAATGAAAAACTTTTTAATAAACAAACAAGTCAATATAATAAGAAAATAAAAAAATAATATTTTTACCCTAATCACTAAGACAATTTCTACTAATATAAAAATACTGTTACTAACATTCAGTATAAACATAGCAATTAAAAGAAGGTTTAAATAATTGCTCTACATGAAAAGCAGACCATTTAAAAAGTTTTATAGAACTTTTCAGAAATTTAGAAAAGTTTCTCGATTTGCACCACTGTGCAGCGTCCTCTCTAGGAAATACTTAGAATTAAGTTTACTTCCCGCGATAAGATAACCACCAAACATTTACAATTAAACAAACTACAATTGCGTGTCGATGTTTACAGCATCCCCTCCAATCGACATTGTTGCAATTTATTAAAAGCTCAATTTGCAAAACTTTAAACAGAGTTCTATCGATCGCAGTGATTCACTTCCCGTCGATAATGTCACGAAGCTTTCGGCTGCTCGCGAATAGGATAAAGAAGAGCGTCGGCCGATAAAGCAGTGAAAAGCTCGAGTGCTTGCACAAGCTCAATAGAATTATCAACAGTAGAACTAGCACGGACCACATTCCTTCGAACTTACCCAGACTCGAGAGCAATTTTGAGTGTCTGGCGAAGAATATCGACTATTCTGCGATGGGGAGGGAGAGAAAGTATCGAATTCAGCGTAGGCCAGGTGAAAACACACAGAAATTGCTACACGAACGTAGGTAATCAGTACAACTTCACGTTCATGGCAAAGAAGACTCGTATATTTCCAGAATTTTCTGACAGAAAGTACTTTAAACAAGACCAGCTAAACGATGTCTGTTTCTCCTGCAAGAAACACAAAATGATTTTTCAGAAACTAGAACATGTACTTCACTAGAACATGCCATTTTCGTGGGTACTGCGAACCTAATAATAAGTCATCTTCGTCATGCATTTATTTTACATTGATCAACCGTGCGAATCCATCTGTATTCTAGAAAAGAATCAATTTTAATACGGGAACATATTCAGAAGCGAAAATCTTCTTTGAAAAATATTTCACACGTGTTTTCGTTTTATCGGCAACCATTCACATTGAAGGGGTGAAAACAGCCCTTAAAGTTGAGGTATTTTTGA
>CM052099.1:13845474-13856224 GCA_028453745.1 Agapostemon virescens
AAATTTATCATAATTTTGAATAGTTCAATTAATTGGAAAAATTGGTTTAATCCTCGGTGGATTGTTAAGATTTCATACTTAAGACGATTGTAATTCGACATTATGCAACTGTACCAATTACAAGAAATCGCTAATCTAGAATTACCTTGTCCTACAGTTACCGTGATTAATGATGTGAATGTTTTATAAAGGTGAAACCCCGTTTCGAGAAATCCGCTCTAATATCTTTCATCCCCCTGCCAACCCCCTCAGACGTCGTTACAGCTAATGACGAAGCCATAGTCTCTGGATTCGGCAGACTCGCGGTAAATATTCCAATGAATTTCATGTAAGATTGAAGAACAGCGACGTGATTAGCATGTGCCATAACGATTCGAATATTAACATGGAAAAATTGATAATGCCCACAGTATGACGGTGATAGGACGAACCTTCTTCACTGGGTCAACATCACCATCGCCAATCAGAAGTACTGTAGAGATACTTACCAAAGCTCCCAGAATATTTACCCCACACATCTGTGCGCATTCGACCCGTCAGCTATTAGAGGTCATTGCAAGGTCAGTTTTCTAGTCACGTAAACAATTTCACCCACTATTTTACAGAAATGTTTACAATATTACACTCTTGCAAAACCTACCACTTCCGGTCGAACGAACAGCTTCATATTGTTTGTTTTGCAATTATTTGAAATTATAATGTTCCTGCCAAGGGGCAGAGCATATATTATGATAAAAATTGCACAAATTTAACATTTAACATTTAAAAAAAAATTTGCACCAGTTTATAAGGTAAAACATTTCGATTGCTTCGAGTGCTTGGTAAATTTAATGTTAATGGACACTTCGATGAAATATTATCTAATTGTATAAACTCTTATTAATGAGACCTTAAAATTACAGTTAGGTCAATTTCACAATCTCTTAAGTAATTAAAAATTGCCACGCCATTTTACTTAAGTTCTTAACAGTAAATCTACTTGTCACTAGATGTAGCAGATCTCCGTTGCCTTATAAAAATGAAACAATTGCGTTTACATAGTCTTTGCACTATTTTTATGGTAATACATGCTTAATTGAAAGAATGTAGTTACTCAGTTCCATTGGAAGTATCTTTATAATTTCAAGAATCGTGAAATAAACAATTTCAGACCGTTCAATATAATCAGCACCAGCAATTTAATTTTAATGGATATTTCTGTGCTCCCATGGGAAATAGCACATGTTCCAAGTACGTATTATGGTAAAAATTGCACAAAATGTAAATGCACACAACTTTCCCATGTTCATAAGGTAAAACATTCTGATTGCTTCCAGTGCTTGGTAAATTTAATGTTAATTTTCACTTCGATGAAATATTGTCTAATTCTACAAATTCTTAATAATAAGACCTTAAAAACAGTTAGGTTATCCATTGCTAGCAACAAAATAGAAATCTCTTAATTACCACCATCTCTTAAGTAATTAAAAATTGCCACGCCATTTTACTTAAATTCTTAACAGTAAATCTTCTTGTCACTAGATGTAGCCTATCTGCGTTGCCTTATAAAAATAAAACAATTCCGTTTATATAATCTTTGCAATATTTTTACGGTAATACATGCTCTAATAAAGGAATATAATTATTGAGTTCCAATGGAACTATCTTTACAATGTTAAACATTGTAAAATAAACAATTTCAGACCGGACAATATGGCCGATGCTGATAGTTTCAGAACTGAAGCTTTAATAAGATCAAACGTAAAAATAAATGTGTGCTTCGTTAGGAATATTTAAAACAGTACTTTCAGACACACATTTTTTAGTTTCAACAACTGTACCTGTTCGGGAGCAACGTATTTTAGACAATTTATGACACTGCACTCGAGTCTTCGGCCATTTCATAGAGACCGGGGCCAGGTCATAAATTTGTTGAAGGACGGGCTGCATTAACGACCAGTGTCAAGTGACCTTAGTCTCGACTCTAGACGTTCAGCAGAACACCCTTTGCCAAGCATCCTTGCAGCCCCATACTTTTTCGTAACAGATTTCATGTTTCCATTTCTCCGCCATTTTCACCAGCTCCAAACACCGTCCACCACTTACCCAAATTTTCTCCTGAAAGCTACTCCTACTTTTTCTTACTTTCCCCGCCATCAAAAACGCACACCTACGATTTAACTTGCATTTCGAGGCATTAGAAAAATGAACGAGCAAGCATTCACTCTTCTCGCAATCTCCACCTAGTAGACGTCAGTTTGTTTGGACACAGTCTTCCATATTTTAATATAATAATATTATATTCAACCCTTAGCGCTCCAATGGCGTCTCTGAGGCGACACTAAAAAATTCCCTTGCTATTATTTAAATTTTTTTAAATTAAACTATTATTTAAAACAGCTTTTACATTGCTCCATTTGCAACTAAGGAGTCGGTAAAAATTGAGATTTTGCACGTAAGAATAATAATAATAAACTTTATGGTCACGAAAGAAAATTAACCATGTACATTGGAATTATTTTACGTCGAAAATATGTTTCGATTTTGGAATTAAAATTGCTTGGAATGCTAAGGGTTATGTATCTTCTTTAATATTACAGTATGAATTCAATAGGTTGTTGAACTTAATTATCTGATAATGTTTTAGTTGATAGAACCGGAAATGGCGGATGTGAGAAAGGCTCGACTCGACCGACATTCGCCAGTGTCTTTGCTTTTGTCTTTGCCAGCGTCGAAAAAATAATGGATATATGCATTCTTCTATATTAAATGATATTAATTCTAGGGAGACTCCGGTGGTCCTTTAATGGTACGTGGAAAACTTGCAGGACTCGTATCCTGGTCATATCACTGCGCCGACACGAAGTATCCGTCAGTGTACACTCGCGTCGCATCATTCCTCGATTGGATTAAAGAACATGCAGTATAATATTTGTAAATCCTAATTAAAAAATTATCTACATCTTGTAACGAATTAATCTCAAGTTTATTTCAACCTTCCGCGCTACTTTCTCGCGTCATTCTATAATTCTATGTTATGTTGTCTTAAAACGCATTTTCCTAGCATTGCTGTAATTGTCCTAAGCTCGAAAAATGTCCTCGGAAACACATTGGAAACGTAATTTTAGTATTTGAAAACTTGAAGACTTTTCGTCGAATTTTGTAAACGGTTTTTTTTAAATTTGAAAGCAATTTTAAAATTTTCGAAAATCATTTCTTCGTAATTTCAGTGTTTCGTCAGAATTTACACTAATTTTCCGGTACGCTGTCTTGGAAAACATATGCAAAGATGTAATTTAAGCGCTGGTAGCTTAAAAAAAATAATCGCAGAAAATTTTCAAATTTTTAATCTGATTTCGGGACGCGGTAATTAAACTTTTCTCTGAAACGTATTTCACAAAATTTCACTCTTACTTTGAAACTCTCGGAACAACGTCAATGTGGCACTGTAGAGTTTCCAAAGCTTTAAATGAAATGACGAAGAACAAAAACCAGGAAAATCCAAAACGACGAACTTTATATCGTGTTCGCTTCTACTGCTGCTACGAATAAAAGGACTTGCCGTCGATAATGTCGACAAATTGAACTATGTACGGTTGCATTTCGAATACTAGCTCGTACAAAGCTCCGAAACGATTCGATGAAGTTGTTCATCCGGATTCTTCCGCGCGATTAGTTTCTGCTGGCATCACCACATGCTCGTTCGTTCGAAAGATTAATAAAAATTTAGAAACCGCATCTTGCAGCTAATAAAACCCTGGGTAAACGCTGCTCCGGCAGAATCTATCTTAAAATATTCAAAGTCAAAGGGAGCATCGGTAAAGATTGAAACTTACGTTGATATTTGATATACGGGGTGGAAGGAAATTTTATATCGTGACCAATACAGTATTATACTATTTTTCATCTTTATTTATTTATATTCTCCATCTTTAGATCGATAGAGAAATTCAATTTCAAATTTTGTATCGTTGCATCGTATTCTAATCATCGAAAGCATAGAAAATCTCAAGGAAGCCGTTTTATATCGCCAAACATACTTAAATTCGTCAGAGTTTACATTTCACAATGTATCAGGTCTGTGTTAGGTTAGGAAACCGGAATTTGTCCACTCGTGGCGCTAGCTGTCACTGTACTTGCAGTCGAACCGCGTCATTGACGCCATTTTGTTGTTTTTACATCTGTTAAAGATTTTAAACTCACAACCATACAAGTTTTATACAACAGCATAGTTGTAGGTATGAAATCTTAACAATCTACTGGTGGTTAAACCAATTTTTCAATCAATTGATGTATTCAAAATTATCATATATTTTTTAAGCCTTCTGTTATCCTCGAACGTTTCTTCTGAACTTTTATGAACGAATGCACACGTGCAAATAATAAGTGAGTGCTGTACAGTGTTTCTAAACGTTATGGTTATTTATCGACGAAAATCATGGGTCAATCGGAGCACGAGAAAAATGGCGGCCAATAACACTTTTCCGTTAATAACTCGGGAACGAAGCGTAAAACTGCAATTTGTCGAAGGAAAATGTTGTTTAAAATCGTGTTAAGAATTGAAGCCAAAATTTGTTCGCTATATCGCTCTCTGATTGTTCCGTGATTTTTAATAATGACTCGGAAACGAAGCGTCGAATCGTGAATTGGCAAAGGCAAAAGTTTCTTCTAATAAACCCAAGAATGTCCTAAGGATTTTTGTGATACTATAAATTAGAACAAAAAATGATTAAATATTTTAATAGACACATTTTCATTATTCTTGTTAAGTCGTATTAGTCTGCAAAATGATTTTATTTCACAATGTAAGATGCTCTGTAATTGCACATACTTAAGTTCTACTTCGAAAATCAGGAATGGAAACCGTCCGTTGGAAGGAGTTCCACCAATTTCGGGGACACCCTGTAGAACGAACATGGCACTCTCGGATACATCAATGCGCAGGACGTCCGCAATCCACTGACGTTTCAACGTCGCGTCGATTTTCGCACAGCTTCGGGCGAAGATTTCAATTCATTGCAGCAGAAGAAAGTCAGATTTCTGAATCCACCCTGCATAATACGGACACGTCAAAGAATATGGCGACGCGACGCGCACAGCTCTTCTGCTTTACAGCAGATCAAAGACCATTTTAAAATGGCGGACCATCCGCGCGTCCACTTACCGAACTCTCGTGTTCGAAGGGAGCTTAAATCAAATGTTCGCCATCGGTGACTCCGCCGACACCCCGGCTATTCGAATTTCAGATCGGGCCACCGTAAAAGTCGCGTTTGTTGCGGACACGCCAGTCTCAGAAGCGAACAAAAGAGTACATAAATCGCGCCCATAAAATCGGATAATGGTGGATACGCAACGCTAGTAGAAATTTCCAATCTCCGAGGAAGGAAACGCGCACACTTTTATCGCGCCAATATGCCTGCTTTAATATTATTCTTTTATATACTTTATGACTTTAACCAACTGTCGACCAACTACGCTTATTATACAGGGTGGCCAAGAAATTTTCGAGTTTCTTAAACGAGACGATTCCTGGGATCATTATAAGAAACTTTCTCCTTTGCCAATTTGCGATTCGACGCTTCGTTTTCGAGCCGTCGACGAAAAACGCGGACCAATCCCAGCGCGTCTGACGTCATCCTTCGCCACGCCCATTTGCTGCAGCTGCGCTCCGATTGGCTCGCATTTTCCGTTAATAACTCGAAAACGAGGACGCGTGTGACATTTTCGCAAAGGAGAAAACGTCTCAGAACAATCTCAGGAAATCCTCCATTCAAAGAACTCGGACATTTCTGGGTTACCTTGTATAAAGTAGTATCGTTTCATATGCCGCCAACATTTAACTCGAGAATAGCAATTGCATGACAATTCTGATCCCAAAATTCAGATAAGTCTTCTTTAATTCTTCGTTCTCGACAGGGTTTCGAAGATCTCATTTGTTCCATAAACGAACGTTAAATAAGTAGTGTATCGATAATCGATACCGCGTATTATTATTATTAGATTCGACAGAGCAGTCATCCGATATTTTACAGGACGAATCTCATTATTCGCGAAACGAACTGCTTTTTCTGCAACAATTTTATTTCCGCGTGTCTCTGCACGAAGAATCGCGTAACTGTCGGTTGTCGTCACAGATCGCGCGGCTCCTTGAATATGTAGGTAAGTATATAAGTAATTTCAAACACTTCCCGCGACAGTAATTAGATATTCAGCGAAGGTAGTACGGGTCGATGCTCATCCTTAAATAGCCGTGCGAAATGGTTTATCTGTGTCGCGATCCTCCCGATTGGCAGTTTCTTTGCACAGCCGACTCAAAAAGTTAGCAGGACCAAGCCCGAAGGAGTTTTATGGTAACGTAAAGATGGAGGAACCGGGTATTCTCATTTTACGATGTCATTAAAACACTCTACGGCGAAGGGAAAATTACTGGGACGTCCTGGGAAACTCATTTATAACTAAGCAAATTAAATGGATTCTCGACTGCGAAACCGAATTATACTCGTTGAATAAGGAATGAGAGATCAGAAAGGAAAGAATGTACGAAGTTTAGACCGGCCTTCGTAACGGGAACTTTACCAAATTCTCTCTGGCTCAAGGAAGCGTTTGCTTTACGATTATTGGTCGTTGCAGATTGCGAATTTTATGCGAGCGAGAAAGAAATATAGATCGGCAATATGTACGGCAGATTGCGAGAGCATCGTTTGGGAGGTGAAACGAGTATTTATCGAACCTGCAACCGATGCGAAGCACATTTATTTTTGCACAAACGTGCTCCGTTTATTCGTTAGAAATTTCCCATAAAAATTCTTTGTTAACAAACATAAAGTTTGAGCTGGATTCGAGAGAATTCGATCTTTAACGCTAGGTTTGCGGGACGCAACAAAATGGCGCGCAGTAATGTGCTTTAACACTTTGACTGCCATGTGACCCATATATGGGTGACAGAACTGTTTGTCCATGTTTAAATGTAAATTTGTAAATTAATATATTCATTCCACTAAATTTAATGTAGATCTGGAGAATAGAAGAAGGTTGAAAGATAACTTTGTGTCATACACTTTAAGTTTTGAATTGTTGTTTCCTTAAATAAATTACTTTGATTTTATGGGATTTTTGAGGTCGTTGGTTCGGCAGTTAAAGTGTTAAAGAAACATGTTAATAGTTACTAATTTGTTAATAACTGTGTTACGCGTCTTCGCCATTCGACATCGATCTTCGTTGCTCCCGTTTAAACGAATCGAATTTAAAAGATGAAACATCGCAATTTAAACGAATCATAGCATTTCATTTCGCTAGAAGAAGAAACGGGAAAACGTTGAACTCGAGTCGAATATTTTGCGGAATATTTCCTCGCCAGTGAACGATGATTTAGCGAAACAAACTTCCACGACGTAGTAATTAAGAAAGTTTCGCAACACAGTAATTCAAAGTACGAAGCACGCGATACCATTCATAACAATTCGACCGACAGAGATTTTACACTTCGCCTTGGCTTTGGAAATTCCTTAGGAACCGTGTTATGTTTTAGCACGGAATTTATTGTACACGTAGTTAACACTGTCTTGATCTTCAATTACGAGAAACTTTTCAGCATTGCACTGTGCAGCTTGAAAACTGCCTGACGGCTTGCAGTTGGCAAACTGCACTTCGAGCATTCTTTCGTTTGAAAAAGTGAAACGGTTAAAATATAGAGCGCCAATTATCGGGGCGACACCTCGCGTTTGTCCGCGAGTTAACCTAACAAGCCTCCCGCCGGAGAGTGTCCGACATTTTGTGATCGGCTGAATTTTGTAACGGGCCTCGTTATTTTCTAAAATTCGAATAAATAAAAATAAAAACGATGTGCGACCGTAATGCCGTATTCATTGGCTGTTCGGAGTCGGTCGAATAATTATGTGCGCATTCATTTACGAAGCACGAACGAAAGAAAAGGAAAAGCGGGAGAACGGTGGCACGCAACAGGCAACCGTCTGCGGCGAGTTCCGCTGTTTTTCTCGGGCAAATTCGAGGCAATTTGGTGTTAACGCGGTCCGATGTTAATCCAAAGATAAGCAATCTCGCGATTTCTCCCGGTTAGCCGTGTTCCGGCTGCGGTTACTGCCGGCAGAATACTCTCCAGAGTATCGTGCGTAATTGTTAACTCATAGCACGCAGAAGAGACTCTCGCCTCTCCTCGTATTTATAAACTCCATTCTAACTGTGTTCCTCGCGACGTCCACGAGAAACTTGCCCAACACACCCCTCCACGCAGACGCGAGCCATTCAGTTTTTAAAGCAGAAACTTCCACGACACATGGAAAAGTAGACGAAATGGGAGAAAAGTTGGTGTAACGCCGTTGGCGAAACGTTTTTAATGGGACAGCATCTGTTCTGGGAATTATTCGCACGAGAGTCGGCAAAATCGTTTCGTCGGTCGCGCAGAAAACGGCACAATAGTCGTCGCGAAATGGAAAACATGTTAACACTTCGCATTTATGGGAGGCCGTGCTTCAACATTGAAAAGTAGTAATTTTTTATTGAAATATTAGGTGTCAGGCTAGATTCTGTCCATTTGTTGTAGCAACTTTTGAATTTTGTTGCTGACAGATGGGAACACATATGTGAAGAAAACTTGTGTCACTTTTTAGGAATTTGTATCCTGAAGGAACTTGGAAATTGAATTTACATACTTGTTACATACATATTTAAACAAACTGGAATGAAATGAAATTATTTTGCCTCGCTAATATCTCGAATAAATGCAAAACTTGAAATCCCATATTGTAGCAAAACTTATGTTACATTGGTGGCTGAGTATCCTAAAGGAAATTGGAAATTGAATTTACATACTTGCTAGAGAGATGTTTAAACGAATTAAAATTAAATGAAATTATTTTGCCTCGCTAATATCTCGAATAAATGCAAAACTTGAAATCCCATATTGTAGCAAAACTTATGTTACATTGGTGGCTGAGTATCCTAAAAGGAATTGAAAATTAATTTAATATGATTGCTAGAGAGATATTTAAACAAACTGGAATTAAATGAAATTATTTTGCCTCGATGATATCTCGAATAAATGCAAAAATTGAAAGAAACTCTGCTAAATTCTTTCAATTTTATCTTTTGCAATTTTTTAAACATTTCTAGACATTGCAAATATTATTTTTTATTACGTCAACTTCCAAATGTTGTTGCCAACAGATGTACCCACATATTGGAACAAAACTTGTATCAATTTTATATAGTGACCTTGTGCTGACCTTGATAAAATCTTTGCAAAAGTTCAAGGTCACTTTGGGATCTAAAAAAAAATTAATTTGTACTTTCTATGTATGTTATTGACAGATGTGCAATCTTATGACATGAAGTCTTACATCTGGAACACTATCAACCATAACTCATTGATTGCGCTGATTTCAAACGGCGGAGACTTATTTGTAGTGCTAATATATGAAGTTCCGAAGGGGTTGAAGCCCAAGGTATAACGGCTTCCCGATTTATAAGAGACCCTTCTTGCAGACAGGCGTGCACACGTTCAGACACCCCCATCAAAGGATTTTTCATATATCTTCGCGATAAGGGAAACTATTCGCCGCACTAAACTCCTGTCAAAATGATGAGTATTCCAACGTTTCCCTTTATCGCGGCTGGTAGCATACGTTACACGCGCCGTTTCGAACAATCCTATGCACATGCGAGCTTCCTGTTTAGACGAATGCGACTGTATGAATGAATTTTATTTGATTAGGGTCGCCAGATACAGACGGAACTCAGTGTGGGAACAATGGAGCCAGTAGATGGAGAATGCAGTCAGTAAAGTGGGATTAAATCCGTAGAGGGTGAATGGATTTAGTAGAATAAGAGATTTTCAAGAGAGGCAGCTCCCATTTAAATGCAGAAACGTTAACCAAATAACCAAAGGTACGATGTTATTATATTTCGAAGTAGAACACAGAAATTATGACAGCGTCACTGCCAAATCACGATCTTCCGTGCTTTTTGACTAGACTCGTGCCTCTGCAAACTTTGATTAAACAGTTTCTACATTTTACAGAAAATTAGTTTCCTGGTAATGCGCTTACGTAGGAGTTCCTTATTACAAGCTACACAATTGTAGTTCGTAATTTTCATTTGCGCCTAATAGTTGCTGAGTTAGTCAATGTAATTCAATCTCAACTTCAGCAGACGTTGAGTTCATTGACCCTGGAAACTCGTGAAAGACACGATTCTTGACATTGTGCACGATAGTCGTCGATCTATATTACTTTGACAGATGCGACAGGCATTTGAGAGAGTAGTAGATTTGGTGATTACTATAATGGAGTCGGAAGAAGGAAAATAGATTTCCAAAATGGAGGAGGTGCTACTTAAATGCAGAAACGTTAACCTAAACTTGACGTTTGACGTTAAACTTAAAATTTCTCGATAATGCGCTTACGTAGGAGTTCCTTATTGCAAGCTACACGATTATAGTTTGGAATTTTTATTTGCGCCTAATAGTTGCTAAAATATTTGATGATCCATGATACTTCGACAGATGCGACAGGCATTTGAGAGAGTAGTAGATTTGGTGATTACTATAATAGAGTCAGAAGAAGAAAAATAGGTTTCCAAAATGATGGAGGTGCTACTTAAATGCAGAAACGTTAACCTAAACTTGAAGTTTGACGCTAACCTTAAAATTTTTCGGTAATGCGCTTACGTAGGAGTTTCTTACTGCAAGCTACACGATTATAGTTCGTAATTTTCATTTGCGCCTAATAGTTGCTAAAATATTTGATGATCCATG
>CM052099.1:13871224-13882995 GCA_028453745.1 Agapostemon virescens
GACAACCTAATCATTTACCAGCTGTTTCGTCGAGTTCGAAGCAAAGTAACACATAGTCGAATGAAATGAAACTTTCTCATCGATTTCGTTCGTCCACGGAAAACTCGAAAACATTTTCATTTAAATGTCAACGAACCCTGCAAGGAATCAATCTTCGAAGCACGAGGACTTGAATAAGTAAATTAAACGAATCCTTCGAAAGCAGCATCGATGGAACAATTCCTCAAGCTACGTGATTTTGGGACCGCAACTTCTGGAAAGATGAGAACGCTTAAAATGTTTCTTACCTGCAGAATTAATTTTGATAATGCGCATCTACTTTCTGTGACTTTCCAGCGTCATTTGCGATTTGCGACTGTCTATGCATTAGATTCTCATCGAAATATTATTAAATCCAGCGTTGTATTATTTTCTATGGTGTCTAGAATCGTCTGGACATCGTGTCGAAGTCTGTGCTACGATCGAGCGATACACTGACATTTTTTAGATGTATATTAACATGTTTCACGCAAAAAATTCGTTACGGACTCGGGTAAGGCAGGAAGTTGAATATTTTGGTTTGAAACGGAAAAGAGAACAGCGGAAACAGCGGAGCTTGCAGCGGAAAGACGACACTTGTTTCGGGGAGAAGATCCTTGGACAAGGGATTTTCCCGTGGGAAAATGAAATCAAGAAGTCGGTAGGGCGTTGTATAATTTTGGGATTACACCCCAAACTGGTGATTCCGTTCCTCTTTTATCCCTACCAGAGGAATAATCCTTCTCCGAGCTTTGGCAGAGACAGATCATTCGGAACGTTGGACCAGTACGCATCGTACATTCAGATCAGTTGAAACTTTAGAACTGGTACACGTTGAACTTTAGAACAAACTGGTACACTGTGTAGGTACGTGGGAATAACTGGTAGAATTAGATCCCGCGTGTTCGAATTCGAGTCAGGGTAAACGCAAAGTCTTCATTAGCGGAGGAGTCTACAAAATGGCACCGGTATGCATGGCCAACGAAACTGACTTTCTGACTGTTCGTACAAAACTAATCGGACAAGTCTCCCAAAACCAGGAATATGAAAAGCCTTCGTTTCAATTTTCATAAAATGCTATTCGATATTTTAAAAGTTCTATCAACTTTCATAAAATGCTGCAACAGAGTTGAAAACCTTAAACTGTGCCAGCCACACGCGAAACCATTCGAACAAATAGCCCAGGCCGCATTGTATTAGCATGTAACAAAAGATTGATCTACCCTAATCTATAATGACAAAAACAATCATCGACAATGAGAACAATCAACTCTGAAAATCAGTGAATCGCACGAGAACGCACCAACAAGTTTATGTTACAAGAAAATGGCAATTTATGCAGTTACGCTGTTGAAATCGTTCGGAAATGGAACAATGAGTTTCTACGCACAAAGGCGCCGAAATCAATACACTGTGCAGCAACAATAATTAGGAGAATCCAATGTTCGAAATAAATCGTGCGGAAGGGCACTGTATTTTTTATTCCGGTAAAACAAACGCCGTCGTTCTCACGCGTCGCCCAGTCGATAAATAATTTCGACGAGAACTATGACGGCAACACGGCCCATAAAAAAAAAAACAAAAACCAGTTGATGCATTTCTGTTTGAACCGACAGTCGAAAGTATTGTCGCGTTTCCCATGAAATTTTTACGCGCGCAGTTTAATACAGATGTCTGGTACCGCGTCGAGTCGCGTATAATGGACTCCATACTTCCACGCGCTTCCGGTTGGCGACTGCGAAGCAAAATTCTGCGGTTTTCGAAACCGACGAAACTTTCGCCGACACGTGTTCCTGATCTGTCGGAAGCGCGAGGCAAAAATAATTCGCGTTTATTATAACAGAATAATAATTTGCGCCCGCGTTAATCGTTTCGAATTTTCGCGAGTCTCAATAAATGGATCACCTAACCTCAAACTCTTCGGCAAGCGCCAGAGGAACTTATGGCAACTCTGTCTCCTATACTCACCGACAGAGGGACAATAGAGTACGACTTTCTCGCTAGTATCTGCTCCGTCTTCGATTTATATACCAGATATGTAAATATAAAACCGGAGTCTTTGTACATAAAATACACGTTTAACGTATGAAAATTATATAAAATAAAAAACTATCATTTTCTACATACCTGACTGCAAATCACAATTCCTAATACACTTGTTTGCCTACAGGTCGACCTTAACTACTTGCTACTTATATTTATTATTTCCATTAAATTCATCTGTATATTGACTCTGTTTATTCTACTTGTCTTACAAATAAATAATACCACAATACTATAATTCATAAGGCACTCGTCTGCCCATATGATTTACCTTAACTACTTACCAGGTCATATCACGGCACCTATCAATTTTATTATTCAATAAAGCTACCGTAGAATGAAAATTCATCCATTTCCTCTTTTCGTGCGACTCATTCCTTCAGAACATGATATTCTAAATTAAATATACCAGATATGAAAATATGAAACCAGAATTTTTGTATAGTGAATACATGTTTATTGTACGAAAATTATACAAAATATTTTATTCGGAGTATTTCCCATCGATAGCCATAAATTTTTCCCATCTGTCTGACAATTTGTGGGTGCCATGTACATTGGCTCGCATTAATATTCGGATACCATGATGCTCGAGAAGTTTTTGCTTCTCTTTTTCTTCTTGAAGATATTCTCGTGTAACTTTTCAACTATTTTATCTGAGTCTGTAAAGACACATTATATCATCGTGTTTTACAGATCTGCAAGCTGTCTTTTCAAAATGTACAAAATTCGACGTGTTCAAAGCTATTAAAAACTGTACCTTTATCGGACATCGAAACGAGAAAATGGCGTCAAAGAGGCGATTTGAGGGTAACCACAACCGAGCAATTTCCGGTTTAATATATACAGACCTGGTAAGTAATTAAGAAAGAAACAAACGTGTATGCAGCTCACGTGAATTACAATTAATGCGCTCAACGTTGAATCTACATAAATATCCGCAGTCCAGTGATTACATTTTAGGACCGACAGTGTATTCCGCACGACGTTCCTTCGGATTGATTAAATTATAACGTCGTATCATTACCCGGACGGAATTGCGTAGGTGGAGCCCGGGGTGACCATTTTCCGATCCTTCGAGCCCGAAGTAACGATCGGACGAGCTCGGAAAAATTTAGCGACACGACGCGAATAACCGAAAATCCATCGAAAGTCTTTTATCGGCAGGTCAGCTGGATATACAGTTACACACGTTGCATACACAGTGACTCAGAAAATATTCGCGAACGCTCTTTGCATCAGAATAAGATTTTTAAACGTTTGGAACAGCTTGGATTTAGCTTCGGAATATGAAGAATCTGTAAATTGTTGGGTTTTCCCTAAGATAACGAACAGCGACCTTTCCTTTGCGTTTAGGAATCGCTGAGTCGTTTTCCCGCCGTTATGAGAAAATCTTATGTCGAATTGAATGGCGATGAAATAATTTCGTGGGCCACTGTATATACACGACGGACATGTCGAAAGTAATCTCCTTGCGTTATTAAGGTCGAGACCGCGATTTACGAGCGTTTGACGTGGGTATTTACGGATCGATAGCTCGTATCGGACACAGGATTTTCTATGTTCTTTCGATTTGATTGTCACGTTCGCCGGACGTTGTAATGCGACGAAACGGGATTGCGCAGCAGCAGCTACAGTTTATTTTATATCGAGAGAAGCTTCGCCCTGACAAATCTATTGCTCGACGCTTTCCTTCTGTCAACGGCGCTTCAGCGCATTCATCGAAGCTCTCCTCGAACACAGTGACTGAGGTAATTGTTCAAACGTGTTGCCCGAAACCTGTGTCAAACGACTTCCACGTTTCACCGAAGCTGAGAGAGAATCGTTCGACTAGACGAGGTGTAAATCGATTCTCAAAATTTTCAGAAAATCACTTTCGCTTGGAATCTTGGAAATATAGTCAATCTGAAAATTATAAAGAGAAGTCAAATTTGTGTTCCTCGAATGGGGAGATTGTTGGTGTTATTATAAGAAACTTTCCCCTTTGCCAATTTGCGATCCGACGCTTAGTTTTCGAGTTATTAACCGGATTCGTGGACCAATCAGACTTCGACTTCCAGTAGGAGATTTTTTAGACGATTATGAACAACATTTTCCTTTGGCAAATTGCAATTTGACTATCCGTTGAAGAGTTATTAATGACTACATATTGGTACAAGGCGCCAAGCTTTCCTAGACCGGCCGCCATTTTGCCCCACGCTCGACGCCGCGCTGACATTGGTCAGTCCTTGCCAAGCTCTGATTGGCCCACGTTTTTCGTTAATAACTCGACGACGAGGGTAAAAAATCGCAAATTGCCAAAGGAAAAAGTTTTTCAGAATAATCCCAGGAATCTTCTATTTTTATTCGAGAATGTTTTGTGAACAAATTTTTCCGGATTGCGAACAACTTTCTTTACTTATGTGACTTCTGAAATTACGTTAAAAGCTTGCATTATCACGGACAGAAATGTTCAGACGACGTCGTTTCTCTCGATTTATTAAACATAACGGAACAACTGACGCAAAGCCTCTTTATTAACTGAACGGAACGCTGCGAAAATCTTCGCCATCGTTCCCGTAAAACGCCTGTTGCGTATTTCATTCGACCGTCGCTTATTTCAAGGAACGGGCGGAGCAACGGAAAATCGGTCGTTCGTCAGGATTCTAAACGTCATCGAAATATCTACGGTGAAACTGTTATCGCTTGCCAAGCAGTTTGCAAACCGTAGGACCACTCGCGGTAGATAATACTAATCCGGTTGCATGCAACAAAGACTACGTCCGTTGGACATCTTTTTTGATTACACTCGCGTCTCGTTAGCGAAGTTTAACTGGCGTAAATATCGTTCCGCCCCGGCTCTTTGATGCAACTTCTCTAAATGATATTTACCCCCGTCGAACTCGTAATCCAATTATTCGTTTTGTATCGCGCAAATAGGCTCCTCTGTTACGAGCAGAAAAACAAAGTTTCCCTTTGGAAACTTTCTTTTTCTTGCCAACAAGTTTAAATGGCGCTCTTCGCGAGGACATTCCACACGATAATGGCACGCTTGCATTTATTAACAAAACGATCTTAATCCGATGCTCCCAGCTACGGATTTTTGCAGGGTTTTTCCTTAGATGGGACTGTGATAGTTTGCGAAGATCGTTTTGACTTCATTGAGAATTTTTAAAATTTACAATGTGTGCAAATAATAAAATTTTTATTTGAGCGCCGGATTTTTTTGCAGCTTTTAGATGAGATTGTGATAGTTTGCGAAGATTGTTTTGATTTCACTGAGAATTTTTAAGAATTTGCAACGTATGCAAATAATAAATGCCGAATGCGAATTTTGTGGATTTACATAATTGCGGGTATGCTTCTATATCTCGCGTTATAATTTAATTAGAATCTTTATTTGACCTCCGGATTGTTTTACAACTTTTAGATGGAACTGTGATATTTTGCAAAGTTCATTCTGACTTCACTGAGAATTTTTAAGAATTTGCAACGTATGCAAATAATAAATGCAGAATGCGAATTTTGTGGATTTACATAATTGCGGGTATGCTTCTATATCTCGCGTTATAATTTAATTAGAATCTTTATTTGACCTCCGGATGGTTTTACAGCTTTTAGATGGAACTATGATATTTTGCAAAGTTCATTTTGACTTCACTGAGAATTTTTAAAAATTTGCAACGTATGCAAGTAATAAATACCGAATGCGAATTTTATAGATTTCCTGCTACATCTTGCATCATAATCAAATTAAAATTTTCGCTTGAGCTCCGGTTTTATAAAAATTTGATTATAAAATCGTTCAGGATTAAAAAGACAGTCTAACGTATGCATTCGTCGCAATATTAATATTTGAACGTCAGACAATTCGAAGAGTGACTAGCTTTATCGCATTTCATATTTAATCGTCGGATTAAGGTTTTCCCAATCTGAACGTCTGAATTTAAACGCAAGATTAATTTTGCACGGGTAGACAGCTCTTTGCTAATCGGATCGATTTATCACAAGTTGCAAGAAAACAATTATAGTTCGCGTCGCCGTTACAAGCGAGGCAATATAGAATTTTCGTAATTAACAAATTAGTCAAACTCTATAACGTGCAGCGTTTCCGGTTTACGTTGCCTGACGATTTCGTTCACAAAATTTGTCAATCTTTATACCTTAAAAATTTATATATTATTACAAATTTCTTTGCTTTGTTCTACACTACATTTCTTATAATGTCTCATTCTTTTAATGTGAGTTATAAATGTTTGTGTATTCAATTATAAACATATTGTAACATATATCTTTTCAGCGCATTAAATAAATGCGTTAGCTTTATTATATATGCAAAATAAATTTTAATAACTCTAACATTTTAACTGCCCAACCAACAACCTCAAAAAATCCACAAAATCAGAGTAATTTATTTAATGACGAAAAGTTATGTTTCACCATTCTTCTCCTACTCTCCAGATCTCAACTAAATTTAGTGTAACGAATATATTAATGTACAAATTTATTTTTAAACATGAATAAACAATTCTGTCACCCATATATGGCTGAAATGGCAGTCAAAGTGTTAATACTTTACCAACCGAAAGTCTATTATTAGGACTTTCAATAATTGCACTGTAACGAAACGAAGCCTAACAAACTGCTTTTATACTGTAATTTCAAACAAAATTATTAAATAACGTTACTGAGGGTGTCATATTGATTTACAATCAAAATTGCTGTCAGTGTTGAGAGATCGATTGAAAAGTTTTCTATCATCGACAACGAACTTTAAAAATTCTGAAATACTGCCGCAAGGTAAAGTGTTAATACGCTTTTCGATCGTGTACAACTCCATCGTTAAAATTGTTTATCGTTGCAAGCTAGAAATAAAAGAAAATGACAAGAATCAAACATGGCGTCCGACAGAGGTTCTCATTCATCTTAAAGGAGTTTTTGGATAACCGTATGCAATAATTGTGAACAACTTCAAATATCCCACAAAATGAAAGTAATTTATTTAACGAAGCAACAATTGAAAATTTTAAATGTATGACAGAAAATTATCCTTCAACCTTCTTCTTCTATTCTCCAGATCTCAACTAAATTTAGTGTAACGAATATATTAATGTACAAATTTATTTTTAAACATTGACAAATAATTTTGTCACCCACATATGGCTGACATGGCAGCCAAAGTGTCAATACGCTTTTCGATCGTGTACGACTCCATCGTTAAAATTGTTTATCATTGCAACCTAAAAATAAAATAAAATGACAAGAATCAAACATGGCGTCCGACAGATGTTCTCATTCATTTTATAGGAGTTTTTGGATAACAATATGCAATAATTGTGAACGAAAAAATCATAAAGAAGTCATTTCGACGCCTCCGATAGTTCCAGTGTTAAAAAGCGGGCAGCAAACGTGAAAAAGGTTAGCGACCGGTGGTTTAAATTGCCCGTTAAAAATCGGACGTTTCATAGGTAACGGGTTGAGTAAGCTTACGGTCCCAGTCGTTCGAAACTCTTTGCCGTCGCGATGAAACTGTCCGTCTCTGTTCCAAGAGACATGACAGAGATTTCTATTTTCCGCGTCCGCTTGACGTCGGCAGGATCTGCAAACCGACGAGGCGCGGCCGAATTCGCGACGCCATTACGGATTCAATCTCCAGGCACATAACATGATAAATACGCGGCCGACCAGTATCTGGGTTTTGTCCAAAGAGCTGTCACGAATGTATATTCGGAAGTGGTTAACCGATTGTGCAAATCGTTGCGGATGCCTGTTCGACGATGGATTCCGACTATGCTCGGCCAAACGCGAGAGCCGAATCAAAAGGACTAATCGCGTTCGATTCGTTGCCGCTGAGATACCCATAAACGTGGCCGGATGGTTGTCGAATTTGAACCGGGGCATGCAGTGGCGATGGAGATAAAGAAGATAAAGAAAATCTCTGTTTCAAGGAAGTATAGTTAACCCTTTGCCCTACAACAACGAGTTAGACTCGTATATTTCCTTAATTTTCTTTAAACAACATTTTATTTAATTGTTGATCGTATACGGTCATTGGAGAATAACTAGGCATGCAGTAACTATAAATTTGATTTTTCTTTTTGACTGCACGACGGAGCCCACCTATTTATGCGATTGCTACTTTGCTTTTGATGATGGACAATGGCTGCCATCTTGCGCATCGTTCTAAAGCCATCGTCTGCTAGCCAATGTGAGTTGAAAATCTTCGTCGAGACAAGCCAATGACGTCATGGTACGGTTTCAAATTTACGAACCTAGAATATGTCGTGTAAAATAGTCGAAAAGGAAAATAGGATAAAATAGTCGAACAGATATATACATAGCGTGGCATCCACGAATTGTCAGAGCGATGGGAAAATGTATAGCAACCGATGGGCAATTGACAGCAATGCCACAGGATTTTTATACAGTCGAAATGGTTTTCCTGTTCCGCGTTTGATCTAAGAATTTTTGTCATGAATGCATGAGATTCGCAGTTCTGTTACGTACAGGGAATATTTTCCGTTCGACTTTCTCTCAAGAATCTTCCGAGTTCGTCTCTGGCAGGAAACGCCCTAGATAACCTCCGCTTAACCCCTCTCACAAAGGGCCAGGATGTAATCTGGATTTCGTCAGAGGTTACGAACAAAAAAAAAGAATTAGGAATGCAAGCACTCTATGTATACAGGCATCCCTCCTACATTTTAACCGTTTCCACTCGAAGCTGCTTTAACTAGAAAACCAAAGCATTTCTTTTGACTTAGAAATTTTTCATTCTGCTTGAATCATTTCATCTGATGTGTATGGAGTGTTTTACCATTGCTCATTTTTAAAATTGTTAAATTTTTATATATATATATATTTATATATATTTTTTTTTTATATCTTCTTCATTTTTTAATTTTATATTGATATATATTTATTATATTTTTATATATTTCAATAATAATATATATATCAATATAAAATTAAAAAATGAAGAAGATATCAAACAAGCACTGGATCAATTTTTCGCATCAACAATAATAATAATAATGGCAATTCCATTATCTTATGTGTATGGAGTGTTTTACCATTGCTCATTTTTAAAATTGTTAAATTTTTATATATATATATATATTTTTTTTATATCTTCTTCATTTTTTAATTTTATATTGATATATATTTATTATATTTTTATATATTTCAATAATAATATATATATCAATATAAAATTAAAAAATGAAGAAGATATCAAACAAGCACTGGATCAATTTTTCGCATCAACAATAATAATAATAATGGCAATTCCATTATCTTATGTGTATGGAGTGTTTTACCATTGCTCGTTTTTAAAATCGTTAAATTTTTATCAATTCCTTAGATATAAAGATGGCGATGTTAGAATTGTTTTAAATAACCTATACCAATTTTTCGTGCCGCCTCAAAATGGCCACTCGAGTGCAAAGCATTAAAAGTCTACGTTTTTGCAAGGAACTTTGTTATAATCGCAAAAATAAATTCATTTGATGTTTATATGTTCATAGAACGTTTGTAAAAATAGTCAATGGATTGTCAGAGAGGGTGTTAATTTTGTAAATGACGAAAGATCAATGGGCGAATATTTTCCCTGAGCGTTTGACTTTGACGAATGGTTTAGTATCTGTAAAGAATATATTTTCGGTGCTTTGACAAATCCTCGACAGGGAAGGGTTTATAGCGAATGCAGAGGTGTATTGACACAACCGTGACTGTCGCCGACAGTTTATTTATGCAGAAACGATCGGAACGTATCAAACTTTGCGCGCTTTCTCGCTGGAAAAATTCCGCTGCGCATTTTAATCGAAGCGCGGAAGATGGCGAGCGTACTATGAAGTTCGGCTAAATGGAGAGCCGTGGCGTAATTGACCTAACCACGTGGGGCCTCACTAATTTACGGCCTTCTATTAAGGGCAAATACCTCGCATTGCACCTCAATTAACTCGTTACACAAAACGCTACCGCGTTCGTTTGAAAAAGTTCGCCATCTTGGAATTCTGGAATTTTTCAGAAAAATCCTTTTCTCGATTTTCATTGGTTCTCGTTTTCGAGGCAGCCATTAACAACGGTTGAAGATCGATATTCGATCACGCTGTTTAAATAAATTTCTAACGAATCATTCGAATGCTCGATGACTGGTTTGCCTCGAAAGAGAAACTGTCCTTTGGCGTGGCATCCACCAATTATCACAGAGAAATGGGAAACGGTGTATACCTACCGATGTGCAATACTTCGATTAAAATATTTTGTATAATTTTCACACAACAAACTTGTATTTTATATACAAAAATTCAGATTTAACCCTTTACACTCGAAGCAATTCCACTCCAAAATCGAAACAATATTTTTATCTATAAAAGCTCCACTGTAAATAGTTCATTTCCTTTCGTTCTTACGAAATTAATTACTATGACTCATACTTAGAATTTTAACATTTTTATCAATTTCTCAACTGCAAACCTATCGATGTAAAATTGTTTAAACAATGGTATGGCAAGTTTTAGTGTGGCCTTAGAGGCGCCATTCGAGTGCAAAGGGTTAACCATTATTAGTTTAATTTATTATTAAATATAATTAATTATATCACTTGCTACTTTATATATTATATATTACTTAAATATAACTAATTATATTGAATATAATACTACTAATTTAATTAATAATATTCTGACACGCTGGGTCAGAATAGACACCGCAGTTGAGGGTTGACAGGGGGTTACCACAAGCGGTAATTACAAATTTTAAAATAAAAAATAGAAAAAATTAATAAAATAGGAAAAATAGAATAAAATGAGAATAAAGAAAATCTAGTCACTGTTATCAGAAAATAAATTGTAGACCAAGGGGTTAAACCAGCCCCGGAACCAGTTGCCAAGCTAATTGCCTCGACCCAGAGCCATTTTGAATAGAGGAACGCTCGAAACGCTGGTTGTTCTTAACTTTTTTAATTTATTTACTTACTTTCTACTTATATCTCGACACAGCACAGTTGAAAACGATGGATATCGGTGTTTGCAACGTTTTCTCTCGAGCAGGACGTCCACAGAAAATGGACTTGCCTGGTTTCCGCAGCGCGGTCTCCAAGCGGAACCGTTCCCAGCCACACGGCTCAGCCGTGGAAGACATTTTTACAGTTTTATTCGGCTGTCGCATTAAACCCGAATGTAAACGGACAGTTCACGCGATCAATCGAAATGCAATTATAAGGCCACCGGCGCTAGATTTAGAAAGGATAATGTAGCCGGTTGAAAAAGGATAGGAGGTCAGGTGGTGCTGTAAGGATCAATACGCCATCCTCTCTCTCGAGAGAGGCTCACGTGTTGCTCCCGTTTCCGGTGGCACCCGGCGAACCGAGAAGGATCAATGTGCCGCTTTCTGCGATCGTTTTGCGATCACCACACTGCGGTCGTTTATGCAAATTACACTGTCCGCTCCAAGAAACTCGATGCTTAACGAATTATTACGCGATTTCGAAGCTTTCGTCGCTCACCTTGCGTTCCGATAACATATCCTTTGTAATTTTTTCTTTTTGGCGGATTTGCATCATTGAATTCTGTCAAAGGACACTGCGAAGATTAGCTCAATATTTTCTTGGTCGTTATTTCTTCTTCCTTTCCGATTCTAGATGCGATGGATCAATTCCACTGAAAAGGTTAAGTAACGCTTTGGATCGGTTAATAAAAAAGATACGCGACAACTATTTTTCTGTATAAGAT
>CM052099.1:13926967-13942270 GCA_028453745.1 Agapostemon virescens
TTATTTAACTTTAAATGGAAAGAATATTAGTTTGCATGAGCGGAAGACTTGCTACACCGTTTGTGCGGTTCTGTTTTAATTAAATTTATTAAACCCCTAAAGAAACCAATAAGGGGTTGAACAAGGAACTATTTTGTCCAGTTACTGCTGCAGAGATTATTTAATTTAAAATGTAAAGAATAGAATTGTGCATGAGAAAAGTCTAGGTTGCCTCATTCGTAATTTTCTCTTTCAATAAAATCTATGAAACCCCTAAAAAAGCAGTAAGGGGTTGTTGACACGTTGAACACGGAGCTATTTTATCAAGTTATCGCGTAACACTTTATTTAACTTAAAATGGAAAGAATGCAATTGTGCATGAACCAAAGACTAGCTTACCCCATTTATAATTTTCTCTGTCAATCAAATCCTTGAAACCCCGTAAAGGAACCAGTAAGGGGTCGTTGACACGTTGAACAAGAAACTATTTTTCCCAGTTATCGCTTCAGATATTATTTAATTTAAAATGGAAAGAATACAATTGTGTATGAGAAAAGACTAGCTTACCCCATTTCTAATGTTCTCTTGAAATCAAATTTATGGAACCCCGTAAAGAAACCAGTAAGGGGTCGTTGACACCTTGAACGCGGATCTATTTTTACCAGTTATCACTTCAGATCTTATTTAACTTAAAATGTTAAACCCAGTTATCGAGTAACACTTTCTTCAACTTAAAATGTAAAGAATAAAATTGTGCAAGATCCAAAGACTCGCTTACCCCATGCGTGCTTCTTTTCAATCAACTCTACCAAAATCTCACAAATATTCGTCTATACCATACAAATCCCATAGAACACATTAATTAACAAATCTGCCACCGTCAGTCCCCTCAAACACAGCGTTTCCAAACAAACCCGAGAAATCCAAATCCTAGAGAGACACAATCCTATCTCACACGGAACCATCCCCCTCGACAGCTCCGCTACAAACGTATTCGAACCGTCCACCTAAAAACCCCAGTCCATCGAGCCGACCCTGCGGAAAGTTGAACACTCTCAGAAGGTTCGTGCACTCGCTTAAGCTACCTGTAGAACTCGATCGCACGAAAGCAATCTATACTGGTCGAGCCGGGTCGTCAGTCGATAAACCCTGTTAATCCGGCATAATAGAATCACGCGAATGTCTCGACTGGTGTGGGAGCCAACCCCCTCTTCTCTCTCCCTCTCAAAACAGAGCAAAACCGTGCACACGAAACACGCATTCGTTTAAGCACCGTGCATCGGTGCGGCCCCGACAAGGACGCGAATCGAACAAAACCGAAAGGGTCGAAAGGTACAAGGGGGGGGTTAAGAGTCTCGTTCGCCCCGGTGTGTGTCCCCGGGTTTCGTAAATACGATCAACACGTCGTTAGCGTGACCTTCGGTTGCCTTCCACCCCTTCGTCGCGGAATGGTTCGGGACGCGTGGGTGCCCTCCGCGAGGGTGGGCCGACAACAGCTGTAGGAAGAGCGAGAAACGATCGCCGTCCGAGCGAGGATCTTTCGAGGACACCTCGACGGCCGTTTATTTACCTGCGGACTCGACGCAGGGCCGAGGTACGCGGCGGTGCGTGCGGACAGGGTTGCTGCGAGTCCGGTGGACAGTCGCAGTTGGTAACCGCGGGTCGGGTACGACGAACCCTGATCAGAACCGGATGGACCGGGCACGGCTGCACCTGGCAACCGCACACGATCGTCTGCGGTCCGCCGCGGGATTTCCGGCCGCCGCCGCCGCGTTTCGCGCGTTGGTCCACGTGCAGCTGACACGGCTGCACAGGACAACCACACCGGGCTGCTGCACCGCGACGACCCGCGCCTTGTACGCGTCTCCACACCCGCTCCATTCAACGACCGGCGTGCGACTAACAAATGCGCACCCCACACCACCCACCGAGACCCGAGAACGACACCGACGAGTCGCGACCCGAGCCGAGGCCGACTCGACCGACGTCGGTGAACCTCGGCTACCGACGGCCAACCCCTACCGAGCCGAGGCGCACCGACCCTCGATACCCGACCGCCCTGCCCGCCAGACGACGGGTCCTCGAGATTCGCGACCCTCTTCCGTTACCGCAGTGGGCCAGAATCGCTTCGAATGCTTCAAAGAATTTCGCCGGGTGTCTGTCTGTCTGTCTGTCTGTCTGTCTCTGCGAGCCGGGCTGCTCGAACGGCGTCCACCGAAATGATAGATGTTTATGGTTGCTCTATGATGCTGTTTAATGCTGGCCAATGCTGTTCGCTGTTCTTCGATGTTGTTGCTGAACTTAATTTTTCTTCGTTGTTCTTGCTTGCTCTTCGTTGCCCTTCCATGTTTGTCGTTGCTATTTGCTTCTCTTCGATGATCTTCGACGTTGATTGATGCTATTTGTTGCTTTTCGATGGATACTGTGGATGTCACGTCGAAAAAACTGTTCCTCTTTTGAGGCAAACCAGTTATTCAGACATTTTCGACGTTTATCATTGACTTTAGTATTTTTTCCTTGATCTGTGTTGCTCTTAGACGTTTATCATTTCTACTCGTTGAATTTGGTTGTTTATGGTTGTTCTACGATTCCCTTCAGCGTTGATTAATGCTCTTCGTTGTTCTTCGATGTTTGTTGCTGTTCTTAGTTTCTCTTTGTCGATCTTTCTTGCTC
Source organism: Agapostemon virescens (assembly GCA_028453745.1). Taxonomy (NCBI): domain Eukaryota; kingdom Metazoa; phylum Arthropoda; class Insecta; order Hymenoptera; family Halictidae; genus Agapostemon; species Agapostemon virescens. Next base: position 13,929,620 of record CM052099.1, read on the forward strand.
TTCGTTGCTCTTCGATGTTTATCGTTGCTATTTGTTTCTCTTCGATGATCTTCACCCCACCAGTGCGGGATGAGCGGTAAATTAAGAGACCAATCATGGTTTGCAATTATTTTTGTACGTGCTCATTGGTGGAGGATGTTTCCGCCCCATCGATGAGCAAGTAGTATAAGTATACGTTCGTCGCGACGCTCGCGGCTGTTTTCTTCAAGTTTACGCTGTTTCTCTTTACTTTCTACGCTGTCTACTTCGCAACTTTAATTTAAAGTATCAATGTAACATACATTAACGGTCTAGTCAGGAATGTATACATTTATTAAAGTCCACAAGTTTGCAATCCACCTTGCAATCATTGAAGACCTTCAAGATCCTAGAATGATTCCATTCCTCGCTCTTGGTCGTCAAACATGACCAGCCACATACTTTACATGCTCGTAGAAGCATATGATGAGGCTGCACATCTGTCAACAATGATTGTATATAACGTTGTATATAATGAATGTTTGTAATATTGAAATATATAAAATATATATACAATATATATAAAATATACATTTTTCTCATCTCTCTGACAATTTGTAGGTGCCATGCCAAAAGAATTGTTCCTCTTTCGAGGCAAACCAGTCATCGTGCCATTTTCGGACATTTTTCGTAAGATGCGAAGCGCTGCTCAACAAGTGCGTGTCCCATCGATGAAAGTAAGTAATAATGGGATGTAGCCAAGTCTGGCGAGCAAGCCGCAATCGAAAGTATTTCCAAACTGAACGCCACGATCGTTTCCTTGACCGGTTTTACTGTGTACGATGGTGCAATGTCATCAAGCAAAATCACTTTGCGTTACCTTTTAATCCCATTTTCCTATCTTCTGGATCATTCCCGTGGCTTTCAAACGTATGAAGACGGTTTCTCGTGTCACATTTAATCGATCCGCCAGTTGTTGGTGCATTCGAGCGTCATCCTCATCCAACGACATGTGCTAAATCATTATTTACAACGGATCTCAAGCTAACACGATAAATAACCGAATACAGTAGCTCACGAAAGTATTCGGACACTCTTTGAATTTGTATAACTTTTTTAAGATTGAACCAAACGTCTTGATTTTTCTTGAGCAATTAGAAGCATCGATTTACCAGTTGCAATTGGCATGAATTATATGAGAAATATAAAAAGCACTTTTTAAATATTTTTCATTTGAGCCACAAAAATTTTAAAGACCCATTTCGTAGACTTATGATAACTATACACATGCAGAAAAGTACATTGAAATCGATCGACGTACACACGAGCTGCATGCCATCGAAAATGATGAAAATCGAAATTTTTCACGATTCTTGGTCAATTTCTGTTTAAACTCCACAAATTCTTACATCTTTCATCTGTCGTCTTTTTTCTGTGCCAATCGATGAAATTTTCAGCATGCATATAATCAACACAGGTCTGCAAGATGTATATTTTAAATTTTCATTACGAGTTGAAATAAAAATGTTTAAAAAATATCTTTTTTATTTTTTCCCGTAGTTTCTTCCAATTAGAATTGTTTCGAAATTATTCTCGCGTACAATTTAGTAAATCAATGCTTCTAGTTGCTCCAGAAATGTCAAGTCGTTTGGTTGAATCCTTAAAAAGTTATTTTCTGTAATTTAAGTTAAGGTCCTGGTGAATCTTGTCTTTTGGAAGAGAGATAAAAATGGTAAATAAGTAAAGGAGATAGGAATGGTACGTTGCTATGTCAGTGCGTATCGTAGGCGTCAAAGGGAGACTGTTTCTCGGTGATTATAACATCGGTTAGGGTGCTGATTAAAGCACGTGGACGCTAAAGAGTCAAGAACGTCAGAAGTCAAAGGTCAATGGCTACTCGGAAGGTTCGAGGTAAGCCGACTGCTTTTTAGGAAAAATGGATGCCTCTTATACCTATTTTGGTAGCCAACCGCTGGCTAACCCACGGTCAAGGACGTTTTATGGCTTCGCGAACCATTGTGAGGGTCCGTCGTACTCGAACAGGTCGGTCTGCCTTGTGCGCTTGTCGTGCTGTCCCTTAACCCTTTGCCTTACAACAACGAGTCATGGTCATGATAAAAACTTCGAACATAATTTATTAACAGGTTAAACGCGGAGCAATTTTGTTTAGCTTTCCGTACCACTTTTTGTTAAACTTTATTTTGGAAACTTGCAACTGTGCGCAAGCGAAACGTTTGCTTACCCCATTTGTGTTCTTCCGTTTCAATCGCATCTATTAGGTTCTTCGGAAAGTAATTTCGTTTGTTCTTTTTATAAAATAAAAGACGATTTTCTTATAGTGAATAAATATTTTATTGAAAATAGAAACGAAATTTTTGTTATGAAATTACTTTCCGGACAGACCTAATATTGAAATAGTTTGAATAGCTTTTGGTATTATTTGAATTATGTAAAATATGTTGTGTAAACTTGATATAGAGAGACTGAAGTAGCGTTTAACTAAAAATAAAACAGTAAAATTCTATTTTATTATTGTCGATATACGTACAGCTATTTCAGAGTAAGTTTGTTATTGAGTAAACATAAACTGCCATCTTCTTAGACGAAATTATGAACGCTGAAGACGTTCTAGTCGCTGCAACCGTCAAACAATTCGTAGGGCAAGGGTTTAATTAAAACTACCGAATAGGTCAAACTGATTTGTCACTAATTTTTATAATTACAATTACTGCAATTGTAAGAATATTTCTGCAAGTACTACTTCATTCAACTTTTTCCAATATAAGAATTGCACGAAATTTGAATAAATGCAACATTGTCTATTTTAACATTGTAATTACAAAGTTGTGATATTAATTTAGTTCAGTGCTTGGTAGTTCCACTGTTAAATTACTACCTGAAACAAGAAATTGCTTCACGGTTGCAGCTGCAAGTTGCTGCAGTCAAACTTTGCATTAATGTTAGCACTATCGTTTCCTAACAATCGAAAAATGTTGATACACCTAATCATACAAAAAAGGCCAAAAAGTTCACTCAGAAACAGAACGTGGTATTGTGAACTAGGAAGACGTCTGTTGCCTGCTGATTATTTAATCCTCAGTATTATTTACTCAACAAATAAAATAATCGTATCAAAGAAACGACAACATTTCTATCCTAGCAAAAATGTTAAGGAATTACGATTTAAGTCGAAATAGCAAAGATCCATTTTTAATTAACAAGAAAATAATCACTCAGAAACAAAATGTGTTATTTGAACCATGGATACGTTTGTTGTCTATTGTTTATTTAATCCTCAGTATTATTTACTGAACCAATAAAATATTCGTAACAATGAGACGATAACATTTCTATCCTGGAAAAATTATTAACAATTTTAGCAGAAAGTCAAAATAGAAAAAATATTTACTAGAAACAAATAGATACCTGTACTACAAAAATCCATTTTTAATTAACAAATAAAAGTTTGCTCAGCAACAGAATGTGGTATTTGAACTATGAAAACGTTTGTTGCCTGTTGATTATTTAATCCTCAGTATTATTTACTCAACAAATAAAATTACGTACAAGTCTGCGTGCTCTACCTCAAGCAACCATACTTCTAGCTTACAAAAAAGGCTAAATGTAATTTATTTGGCGACACGAAAAATTACGATAGCATTTCTCCTATTTTATAAGAATGGCCGACAGTACGACGACCCGCTCTGGCTGCCCTAATTTCGCATGGAGACACGTGCGCCGCGCCGCCGCCGTCTCGCTGATCTCGCACGTTGCGAGTATTCGTTTTTTCCAGTTTCTTTTTGGCTTCTCTTGCAACGGGCCCTTTGTTTCGGCATAATTGTTCCGAGTTGTTTTCGCACGTCGCTTCGGCTATAACGACGACAACGTCAACGACGACGCGTTGTCTTCGTAGGACACACCGATGCGACGGGGGTGGCGGAGGACCAGCGAGGCGCGCGATGGAGATTAATGCGTGAAATGGGGTGCAAAAGTTGTCGAGACTGCTCCGAATGGCCTTGCGGCTGCTCGAGTGGCTTTTTAGTGAAGTAATGAGTGGTCTCGGTTTCGTTGCAAATTCTCTGCTTAATCGGAACGTTTATATTTTATCTTGCTATGGAAATTGGGGACTAAACTGATTCGCTGGGATTATTACGGATTTAAAATGCAAGGAGACTGAGAAGATTGTTGGGGGATTGTTTTATTGCTGATGCAATAAGGGTAGTGCACTATGAGAAGGGTTGGATATTTTTTAAAATAAAATTATTAATAATTAATAAAAATCTTGAATTTTGGAGCTGTTAAATTGGGATTCAGAGGAATCTTGTTTGCTATATCAATGGGATCCTTAGATATAAAGAAGTTCAAATATTTTGTTGCATACTTTAATTTATTCTGGCCTGTACATCGCCGAATCAAAATCATTGATCCTGCTCTTAGACTTATGCGACTTGCCTAGGTATGTATTATCTTCTAGGAATGGCGATTTAATAAAGAAAACTAAACTAACTTCAACAATTGCGAAAAGCAGATCTGGATAGGTGATTTGACTCGCTGTGGCAAGTTTAGTTTTAAAAACAATTTTTGACATTGTTTAATGTGCTTGTTTTCATAATGAAAATGTAACTTCTTTGGATATGAGAAACGATACCTTTTTAGCGTATGTTAAATTCGTATCCTAGTAGCTAGAAATTTAGTATTAGTAGGTAGTAGTAGAAGATTTGAGAATTACCAATGATTAGACAGAATTATTAGCAAAGTAGGAAATTATATCGATCCACAGAGTTGAAGACTTCTATTTACACTATCTTAAAATTGCATACGCTTTTAAATGTTATATATATATACTATAATACACTGTTTACTTTCCCACGACTACAAGTATTCACAGAAACTTCCATTATCGGAGTGATACTTTTAATTGGAACGCGTGGTACTTAGCAAAGACACTGCGAATATTTGCTGCAAAATTCGAGGTATATCTTTGAGGTCCATACAGATGAATGCTCGGCTTGAAGGCATCTCGTGTATCAATCTGAAAATTATATTTTGTACTTTCTACATTAAAATTGTTCCCTGTCTCTTTATCTTAGTCGAAGTGCTACCGACTAGAATGGTCCTTTAGATATTATTAACGCAGAAGACTAAATAGAATAAAATCGAACTTTGTATAAATGTGAATGCAGCATCAACAGACTGACAATCGCAATGCAAGGAAAACAGCAAAAATTTGAAAATACTGATGCACTGTTGTGAATGTATTAAAATTGTTAAAAGACTAGAAGAGTTCTTATTCTGTTCCTTTATAATTTGCAGTCCAATTGTGAAACATTGTTAAGCAGAAATATTCTTCTGCATTTTCAAGATTTAAAAGTTATTTCAATAGACTCACCTTTGCGCTTGATCTCCCAAAGATCCAATAAATATGGCGAAAGCGTTGACATCTGGATTGGACATAAGGACTCTACCAAATCGTTTGGGGCATATGCCGTATCGCTCCAAATTGGCATCGGACAAAACGACAACGATAGACTCGTCGGAATCCTCTTTGGCAAGGCTCGCAATTGCGTACTGGGTCGCTTCCAGAGTATGATCACCAGACATACAATACTGCGAATTCGCGTGCATCAACTGAAACAATATATATAAGATATATCTATATTTCTTCAACATATATGAAATCAATCTTTTCAAATAATATTCGTCTCCTTTTTCAACTAATCCCATTTAACACTTTGACTGCCATGTTACCCATATATGGGTGACAGAATTATTTGCCCTTATTTAAAAATAAATTTGTACAGTAATATATTCGTTGGATTTAATTTAATTAATATTTGAAGAATACAAGAAGGTTGCTAGATAACTATATGCAATACATTTAAAGTTTTAAATCGCTACTTCATTATTATAAATTAATTTAATTTTATGGAATTTCTGAGGTCGTCAGTTGGCCAGTTAATGTGTTTAATGAGACTCGAACTTTGATTTTATTTAAAAATTTGGATTTCAGTTTATTAGCTAACTTTTGCTCTACATATACTCAAGTTTAAGACCAGTCACTTCCGATGAGTCGTTCTATCTCTAGAAGCATTTCTTATGAAGAAAACTAGATAAGCAGAATTATGGAAACTGAAAGAAGTCCATTCAAGAGATTGAGAAAAAGTAATAGTAAAAAGTTACAGCAGTAAAAATGAAGCTGAAAGCTGTTTAGGATACAGATATGGATTAGCATAGTGTAGATGTTTAGTATAGATACATACTTATCTATACACTAAATTTTATCACCTGTATCACTTCCAGTCGTTGTCTATTATTTGTAGGTGGATGAGTGTGCTTCACAAAACCGATATCAAACTCGTCTCCAGAATGACCAACGATATCGTATTGGAATTTTCCTTCGTACCCACTGAACGCTTCCATTACCATAACACAGGCCTCCATCTCTCGTTCGAGTCGTCCATCGTACCCGTTGAATCTGTACATACTACCTGATACGTCAACCACTAATTTCAAACGTTTCGGTTTCGACTGCGGTGTACCAGCTTCCGGTTCCTTCTCCGCTCTTCTTCTGTAAATCGTTCTTTCCCCCGTTAAACCTTCTATTAACTTCGTATCATCCAATTCACCGGAAGTTTGATGCCTGCACCATTCTCGCTCTTTGCTTTTAGCTTGCAAACTTCCTGCAACAAAGATTCGTGTCTTTAAAAATTGTTTGAATTAAACATTTCTGTACAACAATGATTTAGTGCGTAGCCAAGTATCATCGAAATTTGCTCAATTTAAAATATATCTATATTTAACTAAAACAAATCATTGATAAGAATGTGGCATATAAGAACTGCTGTTATCAAGATATCTTTTTTAGCAAATAGATCAAACAAATATTAGCTTCCATATTTTTCAAAGTGTATAATGTCAATTTGCGTTTCTTATTTGAGATGTACTCTAGACTGCCGCTTCAATCAATATTTCTATCAGATATTGTGCAAAGTATTCCAGAAACTTTAAGAGTCATTAACCCAGTTCTAGCCTAGCCTGCATTCACTGAGCTATCAAGTAATACTTTTTTTTAGTCATGAAGAAAGACAGACGAATATTTATAAAAATTTTAAGGATTCTGAAGAATATCTAATTTTAAAAATTTAGGGATTTCTGGGAATACCTAATTGTACAAATTTAGGGAATCCCAAGAATACCTAACCTCGGAAATTTGGGGAATCCCAAGAATTCCTAATTTAAAACAATTGCAGATGCCCAAGAATTCCTAATTTAAAACAATTGGGGATTCCCAAGAATTCCTAATTTGAAACATTTGGGGATTCCCAAGAATTCCTAATTTAAAACAATTGCGAATTCCCAAAAATTCCAAATTTAAAACATTTGGAGATTCCCAAGTATTCCTAATTTAAAACAATTGGGGATTCCCAAGAATTCCTAATTTAAAATAATTGGGGATTCCCAAGAATTCCTAATTTAAAACAATTGGGGATTGCCAATAATTCCCAACTTAAAACAATTGGGGATTCCCAAGAATTCTTAATTTAAAACAATTTGGGATTCCCAAGAATTTATAATTTAAAACAATTGGAGATTCCCAACAATTTCTAATTTAACACAATTGCAGATTCCCAAGAATTCCTAATTTAAAACAGTTGCAGATGCCCAAGAATTCCTAATTTAAAACAATTGCAGATTCCCAAGAATTCCTAATTTAAAACAATTGGGAATTCCCAAGAATAATTCTGAAAGTTTAGAGTTTCGCAAATGTATCACAATTCCAGAATACCTCATCTCCAAAATTTGGAGATTCCTGAGTACCCATCCTGACCCGAAATAAAATATTTAATCCACCTCGACGCGCCATTTTTCGATTCTCGCACACTTACAACATTTACCTATTATATTTCTCAAAGCTTGAACCTGCTTTTGAACAGGACTACTAAACCGCGTGTATGCTTCATGGTCATATTCCTTCATTCTAATGTCCCTTAGTCGTTGTTTAAATGCTTTCAGACCCATTTCCCTGGCTGCCTTTTTTATATGTTCCGGAACATCGTCTTTTTCCTGGTCGCTAAGCTGATGCACTGTATGGCCAGCGTCCAAACGATAAGGTCCTCCTTTGCCACCAAGACCAGCTGTATCTCTGCCTGAAAATTTCATTGGACACTTAAGCCGCGGCTTTATTATTCAAACGTTGTATACCGTACCTCCGGTTCCGCCGGCCCACGTATTTCCTCCAACATGGGGTTCGTTTTTCTCGTCAACTTTACCATGCTTTGGACCGCTAACGTCCAGCCCAGAATACCTCTCCTTAGTAATTTGCAATCGCTCGTTGTCGTTGCCGACCATCTTCCTCCATTCGTCCAACGATTTCATGATTTTCGCTGTCGACGTTTCCCACAGACGGAGAGAACCACTTGCGTCAATCGTTACCAAATCCTGATTCGACTTTTTCGCAGCGTAGAGAGGATGATAGTGCGAGAACATAACTTGAACCATGTGCGATATTCTGCCAGGTCTAAAAATTTCCCAATATGTGTACAAATATTAAAGATAATGTTCTGAAAATTTTCAGAAGTACCTACATGTTCGAAAACCCCAAATTGTTGAGATCAGGCATTGACTAGATATTGAGAATCTTATTATATTCGAGAATTCTCAAATTTTCGAGTTTAGGTATTTTCCAGAATCCCCAAATTATCGAAATTAGTTATTTTAAGAAGTTTCTATATATTCGAGAATTCTCAAATATTCTAATTTAGGTATTTTCCAGAATCCCCAAATTATCGAAATTAGTTATTTTAGGGAATTTCTATATATTCGAGAATTCTCAAATTTTCTAATTTAGGTATTTTCCAGAATCCCCAAATTATGGAAATCAGTTATTGTAGGGAATTTCTATATATTTGAGAACTCCCAAATTTCTTGAGATAATACATTTTTAGTTTTGGAAATCTTGATCATTAGATGCCTAACATTTTGGAGTTTTCGCACGACTCAAATTTAAAAACTTGGCGAGGAATACAATACTCCTTGTAAAATATTTAAAATAAAAATGAATATTGCTTTGTATTAAAGCTGCGACTTACACTGGTACAGGAATGTAACGTAGTTTATGATCAGCAGTATCAACTACTTCTAAGTAGTAGAAGTCAACGTTCTTGTCATCCTTTGGAAGAATTTCGTTAGGCACGTCCCCGGGATGAACGATTCGAACAATTTGCCCATCTTCCATAGGAATCGAAGGTATAGAATTTCTGATCCGCTGGTTTCTTGGCCAGAAATGAACTTCGGTGAAGCTATCCAAATCAGGAAATCCAACAGTGATTCCGGCATACATGCTGTCGGATACCAATAGTCTGTTTGGAGCATCGATCTTCTGTTGCAGAGCCGCAGTGATTACGATAAGAGGCAAATTACTTTGACCGCAATTTTGTAACGAACCAATTTTTCCTTGATCCTCACGAGTCTCTTTCAATTCTTGTAGAACGTTTGGACAAGGAGACGAGTCGAAAGATTTCTTAAGTATGTATTTGGTTCCAAACGTATCTTGAACCAGCCATTTCTTGTTGGACGCAACCAAAACCGATGCTATGTCGAATGGTAAATTTATTGTGTAAGCGTTCGACGAATGTAAATTGATCACGTCTATCTTGTTGGAATTGTGAGTGTAGAAAACGATTTGGTTGTGAGACTGCAACAAGTCTGTCTTCATCTTCCACAAAACGGTCTTTTTCGTGCCAAAAGTTTGTGATATTCTGTCTGACGCCATGTCAAGGAAGGATACCAGTTGCAGTTGCTGTGCAGATCCGTTGTTTAAGTCAATCATTAACAAACCATTACTCTGAAAATCAATATTTTTGTTAGTCCAATAAATTCAAGTTGAACATAAGAGATTAATAGATTTTACAAAATTTTAAAATTAAATTTCTCATACAACTCCAACAATGACTTACATGTTCCTCGTGTACTAGAACATTTTGATCATAACCAGTTGCTATATTATACACTGGTCTGTGAGAGTCTATATTTAACAGACCGTATATCATAGTTTCCTGAATCTTATCGGACTCGTGTTGCATGCTGAAGATTCTCAGAGGATTCGATGCTAGGATGTGAATCTTATCTTCAGTGCCATCACTTTTAGTGCCTTTAGACACTGCCAAGCCTGCGATTCCACTAGCCTCCCCAATCGGTATTGTCCAAGACTTTTGTAATTCACTGAACAAACTTGATCTGGCTTCAATGTAATCTAATGGTAAATCGTTCTGTTTCAAACGTACGGGTGATTTTAATTTAACGAATCTTTCTTGAACAGGCAACGATTCTTGCTTTTCTAACGTGTCCCAAATAATGCAAGTCTTGCTTGTCGGAAAGGAAATTCTGAAATAAGAAGAAAGTACAAAATATAAAAATCTGAGTAAACTAACACTGTTCTCATTCCGATATCTATTAGCATATCAACTCTTATCATGCGGAAATAAAAACGCACGTTTCAATTAAACATACTTTTTATTCGTATCAAATGAAAATTGTTTATCTACATTTAATATCTTACTCGTTCGCTAACGCAATATTATTGGGACTAGTTCCTATCGCGATTCCATGTTTGTGCAGAACGGAGACCAGAGTATCGAAACCCTCTTTGCTGTACCGGTCGAAATCAAATACATTCCGCACTACGTTGGCCAAAGGTTCTTGAGGAAATTTCTGAAAGTAAAAATAATATGGAAACATTTTTATAAACTACAAGAAATTAAATCAAGTAATATAAATGTAAATAAAGATAATTTGATACAGAGAAAAGAAGAGAATGAAAATGGAAAGCAGAGTTTAAAAGAAAAAGTAAAGATGAAATGCAAATAAATAATACAAGAATTTAAATTTACATTCCTCACCTCTAAATGCTTTACAATATTAACAACTTCTCGAGTGGAGTACGGATACGACACCAAACCTTGGTCAGCCATGTTCCTCAACTCTCCGAAGACTTTAACTAATTTTAATATTATCTTCTCGTCCACACGTGGACCATATTGTTTTAAAAGATGGATCTCGCTCTCGACACTTGGATTATCGACTGCGTGCGTGCTGAACAGATCTCCCATAGCTCCGAAAAAGTCATTACCCAGGAATGGGAAGCCAGGCCTGTTCGCCAACACGACCATCCTAAAGTCTGGATGAAGAACTATGGCGTTCGAATTCTTGGCGGTGGCGCTCGTCGAGGGAACGATGCGTCTACTATCGGATAATATCATTTCTCCGGATTCAACTAATGTCTGGAAACGACAAATGACTTTTATTTATCACAATAAAAAATTTTAAAACTATATAAAACAGGCCACTTAAGTATCTATCCTATCTGCGATGGTACGAGAAATGTTTCTGGCAATCTCGCTGCTAAAAAAATTAATCTCGCGTTAATCTTGAAATTTTTAACAAATAAATATTAACAGTAAAATTTTTAAGTGACTAACAGTAAATATAAATTTTTATTTCAAAGTATTATCGTGCATCAATAAATTCGCAATTGATAAAAATATGTTGTGCATATTTACAGGAAAAACGTAGACTATTTTAAGAGAATATTCAGCAAGTAACATACAAATGATTCGAATAATAAAAGAAATATTTATCGTACTATGCGGAGAAAAGAAGTTATGAAACTTAAGGGAAATATGATTAGATTTAAGGAGGCAAACATTGAGCTAAATTGAACACTCTGGGTGATGTAGTTAGATAACACAGGTACCTTTAAGATGCAGGTAACATTAGTGGGGGCTTTGTCCGCCTCGTCAACGACAAGTACGTGGCCCAGTTTAACAGCTTGCACAAGTGGAGAGTCCTCGTACACAACTTTCCCGTCCCGGATCATCGGCTGCAGGGTCAAAGTTTGAACAGTCGTATCTCTGTGCAGCTGTATGTATTCCCTCGGCCTGTTCAGCAGTTGCAGCAGTCGGTCAATGATTTTATTCTTGCCGACACCTTGGTTCCCGACCAGCAGGAGATGCTGTCCCAAACTGAAGTCCTGCAGCAGCCTCTCCAGCAGAGCAACGTGCTGCGGAACGTCGTAGAATAAGATGTCGGGGACTTTCGTCAGAGCGTTCGTTTTGTATCGATCGACAACGGTATTTCCAATTTGCAACGTGTTGTCTGTGATTTTACATTGCATATTCGTGACCGGCGGATTTGTTGTTCGGACAATACCGTTCCGTTTGCAACAATCGTCGAGAGCGTTCTTCGCCACTGCCGGCAAAAAGCGAGCTAGGCAAGCACGTTGCACCGCGTCGTATGCATCGTCGCTACGAAACTTCAGTATCCTCTCCGCGATCCTCAAAAGTTGCCTGGTGCTTAAGGACGCCGCCAAAGATTGCAGAATCGGGTCACTGGAGGATCGCAGCACGTGTGCCACTTCTAAAATTTTCAATAACGCTTCTGACGGCTCGCCGAACTGAAACAACGCAAATTATTTAGTTCGTGAAACGGTAAGTCTATACCAGCAAGCAGGAATTTAAAATACGTATAATATTGGTTTTGATATAATATTGAATAATCAATCAAAAATTGTCTGTATCAACAGACAGAAGTCAAAACGACATTTCATTATTACTTTAATAATTTTAGCAAGCTGAAAATGTAGATTCGCATTTTTAAGTCATATAACCCTTAACACTTCAATGGCTCCTCTGCGGA
>CM052099.1:13962270-13978266 GCA_028453745.1 Agapostemon virescens
CAACAATTAACGAAAGTGCTGTAGAATCGCAAGCTTGAGTTCAGCATTGCATTCAGTGTCACACTTAATCATTTTTCTTGGCAGAGGAGCCGTTCCCGACTACCACTGCAATGTTGATTAACTGCAAACTTTTCGGTACAAATTGTCGTCGGAGATAAGATCAACACTATATTCCACGGATGTCTCGATAAATATCCCCCAGAGACAAGGTTTTACGAACTTCTTGAAATATGTCGCCAAGCAATTACGGTATTAATGTTCTTTGTTCGGAGACGCTATCACGCGATCCGGAAATTCTAATAAATTATCGTAGCTCGATGTGCCGCAGGCAAGTTAATCGCCGTAAAGAAGGAGTGTTAAAATGTAGTTTTCTTTTCAACATAAACATCTCCGTTATTCTATTAAAAATTATTACTGCGAACAAAATAAAAAATCACGAAACTTTCGCGGAATACAAATGTTGAAATTGATACTCAAGTTATAGTTCACCGTGCAACGAGTCGACTGCAGTATGTTTCAATAACGATGCGAACGGAACCGGAAATGTACAACCAGAGAAAATTAAGAAAGGTTTTTACGGTGTGCACGAGACTTGTAGGTGTAAAACCATTTCCCCTGCAAATTGCGATGCGTGACAAAGACTTCTGCAAAATAACGTTGCATTCGTTCCGGCACGGAACGGTGTCCCTAAGCGGTTTAAATACCACGTGCGCCCTAATCACTTTTGACTTTTTAAGTGACCCTCGTTAGGACTTTTACTTACAGTTTCGGTTTTACAGGTCTTTACGCTTGCAAATATATAAATCGTCTGTGCATCGCGACGTCTCGCGCCGGCACCATTTTCTCGTTAGTTCTTCGCGCGACGAATAATGGCTGTCGGATTGGCTTTCGATAAAATTGGATTTATCGAGGTGTGTCAAAGTGTGACGTGACGGACTCGATCGCCTGCGAATTCACACACCATTGTGTCGCTGTTCCGGCTATTGCAGCAGACTAATATCCTGCTCTCTTTACAGTACGACGATAAAAAGAAATATATTCCGAAGAATCGATGCATAACTTACTGCCGCCATCTTGCGAGATTTTAAATATACATTAATGATTAGATTCGTTCAACACCACTGCCCAGAGTAAAAAGTATTCGATCAAATAAATTATCATTTATCGTTATAATCAATTGTCGGGGAAAATATTTTCGTTAAAAATAAAAATAAATGCATTAAGGAACCAATTAGGCTACGTACGATCTTCATCGTTCAAAGTGTTCCGAGGTCTCTCGCTTTTCTCAAATGTATTTACATCGTTCTCACGATTTTGATGAAATATTTTCCACAATCGTATCAAATATTAAATTACCTTTTTTGACGTGATTTCAACAGCAGACCGCGGAAAGATGGTCTCGAAAAATCTTGAGAAACTGTTCGACTACTCTACGCCGACTTCTAAAATCGACGGCCAGATACAGAAGTTGAAGAAGACATATATCGAAAGAGAAAGCAAATCTCCTAGTAAAACACTCGTATAAAAGGTTCATAAAATTCACGTAGCGACTACAGAACGTTTGTAAAAAGATAATATCCTTGTCTAATCGTTGATCAACGATTCCTGCGACGACGTGTTCTCCTTGGAAGCAAGACTAGGCATCACTACGTGCAGCTGAAGACGCCTAGGAGGAGACCACGCCGTAGACACCGCTTCCCGCGTTCGAAGTTTCTCCTTCGACTCATCCTCGGCCATCTTCAAACTCGCCTTCGCAGAGGACACGCAGAACAAGAGATCCGATTCTTCGTCGCCATCTTGATTCTCCCTCGCACTCCTTATCTTCGGCAATCTCCTCCTCGTCGCCGCGTTATCCTTCCTACCGCACTCGGGATTGTCGTCCTTCTGCAGTTTGTAATTCTGTATCAGAACCCTCTCCTTCCCCGCGATCGTCTCTCGCTTGAGCCGCGGTATCCTCCTCTTCATGAGCCTCCACTTCCGGTCCTCCTCCCGCGGCGAACTTCCCGCAAAGTCCTCCTCGAACTCGTAATTCTGCCCCCGCCCCGACAAATCGAGCCACTGGAGGACTCTCTCGAACAACGGATTCCAGAAAGTATCGAACGTCCTCTCCGCCGGTCTTCGCTCCATCCTGCTCGAGTTTGGATCCTGCTCGAGCGTTCTCCGTCTGCAAATCTCGTCCTTGAAGATCGCCCCGTTCCCCAGAACGTCGATACTCCGTTCCGCCGTTTCGTCTTGCCGGTCCTCGACAAGTTTCTCGTGGTCCTTCGGCGATTCCGCGTCGGTGGCCGAAGCGGTCATCGATAGTCTCTGGCAGGAAGGCGCGGATGACTTCCGGTAGACTCTCGAAGACTTGTTCTCGGACTGGCTGCTGCCGACGACCACGTGCAGGTTGCTGAAACTGCTGTTCAGACGATCCAGCCTCGACTCCGAGCCACTTCGTCGATACTCCGGCGGGTAGCTCTTGATCCTGGACTCGCGGGAACGACGATGCAGCTTGGGATCGATGAGAGGATCGTTGGGCGACAGGATCGCATGCCGGATGCCATCTACCCAGACTGTGCGAACGGACAACGGTCTCTCCGAGGACGACCATATAGCCGGCATAGTCGACGAATAACTTCTGCACCGTCGTCGTCGTCGTCGGACATCAGGGCCATCGGTGGAACATCAAAGCGCAAGACTCTTCTTCTGGTAAATTCTAGATGTCTTCGATGTTTGGCATCGTTCTACTTCTTTGATCGAGGCTGGAGGAAGTGAAACTGTCGTTTGTAGTTTTCCTGTAAATTCGGTGACGATTCAACGTCGATGTATCGACTCTCAGCTGAACACAGGGGACAAACAAGACTCTCGTGTGCGAGGCACGCGATCCAAACCGCGGTGACTGTGGCCATAGCGCTGCGACGAACTGTTTATATAGGAAGGGAACAGGCACCGGAAGGGATGGCTGGCTGGAGGGGTGGGTGCCACCTACTCGCCCTATGCCCGATACCACGCTGTTACGTATCCATAAATCAGGATAAAACTCGAGCAAATTGCACGTGCTTCCTGCCTCCTCCGTAGCTGCGACAATAATTACAGAGTGTTGCCACATGAGACTTATGCAGCTTTGAATTGCTAATAAGAGAGAATTAGGGGTTGCTTTGCGCGTGTAGGTAACTCGTGTTACGCAATTTGCGTTGATCTATTTTTCTGTTTTTTTTTTTTTCAAGTAAATCCGTGTTTTATATACAACGTCAATTTACATGCTGCACTGACCAATATTAGAAAAGTGCACTGAAAATTCGTGTCAATGTGATCAACAGACTGCAGATCTTTGTGCACATTTTCATGATCATACTTCGTTATTAGATGAAGAGGTTTAATTACGAACATCGTTAGTTTTCTTTCGTGTGGAATGATTCAAAATATAAAATTACGTGTAATGCGCTTTCATAAATTTTATAATAACTTCTTGTTTTGTTGCGAATATTTTTTGTATTGCGCTAACATACAACGTTACGTCGCATCACATTCTTTTATGGTGAAAATTATCCATTGGATCGTGGTATTTTTTAAATAATCCCTATATTATATCGTTTTTTATTTCGTAGACACTACTTCTCCTTGCATGCACATAGTTTTATATAAAAAGAGAATTACTTATGCTTATAGTAAAATTAAAGTGAGTATGTAAAATTTCATCTATGTGATCTGAAAAAAAATTGTATTTTTTCTTTTTTAAATTTCATGGTCCTATTTCATAGTTGATATATTTCATAATTTTTCGAGTGAACGTTGTTCGATAAATTATATTAATGTTAGAAAAATTATAGTAAATATATTGTTAAGGAATGTGATTAATTTCTTGGCTTACTTGTCTAAAAGCTGTGACAATAAATCTTTACAATAGACTAATAGTTATTTACCATGTTAATGGTCTTCTGACTTAAGCATTTGCTTTTTTTCAATTATTTTATTATAGGTTTTGTCACCTATCGATAGTTGCTTGATCTAACAATTTTTTAGTAATATGGTTATTGATGTACACGTTAATACTTATACTTTTAAGTATACTTACTTTGTAGCTTGAAGGTGGTATATGTCTTGCTTGAAATCTAGATCTGAGAGGAGGATCCAATGGATTTCCAGGATATTGAGGCGATGGCAGCCCCAGTGCAATCACTCTGAAGTCTTCACTGACTCTGACCAAATGCCAAGCATCCAATTCTTCTTGACTGTGCATCTGATACAAATATTTAATCATTTTAATATATCAGTGCTTATAACACTTGTTGATTCATAATAATTAGATTGCTGATTTTTATGCAAATCCCCAGCTTTATATTTATTATCGAATATACATGTATTTTGATATTTAAAAAATTCACATGTATCATGAATGCATAAATATCTATAATCAATGTATATGATTAAATATTATATAATACCTGAAGTAATTTGTCATAACGAGATGCTGGTATAAGGAATCTACCATCTTCTAAATGCATCTCACGATTTTCTAATAAATTATTTAGAACAGGAAGTACATTTCGTTCAGCCTTTTCTACACCTTCAATAATAAGAACTCTTCCATTTGTTGCAGCTCTCACTGCGCTTTGATCATGGTAATAAGCAGTACCAGATTTAATTTCTCTTCTCTGCTTTAAATCTGCTTCAGTCGTATCTCTTGAGAGTGCAATAAATTCCAATTCATGACCAGTGAGTTCAAGAAATGCTAGGGCTAATTCTCTTCGCCTCTTCCCTGGTCCACCCATTAAAAAAATATCTTGTGATAAAATATCTTTCTGGAGCATCCATTTTAAATGCCTTAATGATTCTTGAGTTGTTGTATTCAATACTGTTAAAATGATAATTTGTTATTATCTTGTATTCAAATAAACAAAATTATCCAGAACTTGTCTAACTTACAATACTTCCTTGGGACGTATTCAGGATTTTGTGCTGATCTCACTTGTTTTGAAATGTCACCGATTTTCACAATTGTATCATCTGCAATCGAAATATAATTACATTAGAAATTATCTCCGTACCGGTAAATTTTAATTAAATGTTCAATTACCTTACCTGATTTACAACGCATAAGTACTGAGAGGTTAGGATGAAATATTTTTGACTTTTCTAAGACTCTAGATACAGTCGACGTACGATGAAGATTGTAAATCATGTGAGACATTGTTTAGCTTAATGTGTTTTGTAAAACTAAACTCTCAAAATTAATTTTAATATTTTCATAAAATTAAATTTTATTATCTAAACACGATAGAAACTAACATAAAATTATATGACGCGTATATAAACACTTTCCAGTGTGTTCATAGCAAATTTGGAATAACCTTAGTCTGGTATAATAAACTGTCATAAAAATGATTACGTTAAGTAAATAAAAAATGCACTACTAGTAATAAATAATAATGTTATTTCAATGAAGTTTAAAAATATTATGTTAGTATATGTGTCATCATTGACACATAATTTTAGGTAATCCAAAGGTCAGTTAAAGATAATAATCACATATTAGCAAATAGCATAACTGAGAATTGAATACACATTTTAAGTATATGATATTACTCTTTTATTATCACACAGAAAATTATTACAATAATTTTAAAAACTACATTAACATGAATGCATACTTGGTGTCTAACCACTTTATTGATAATTAATAAATTAGATTTACAATATAGTAAATCCATAAAGGTGACAATGACAAAAATGCAAATAGAGAAGTGTACTTGGTTTTTCTTTAATAGCTTTAAGCTATTTGTTTATTTGTGAATGAGTCATTTTTTAATGCGATTATTCTCTAAGTAAATTATAGCTTTAAACATTTTATGTGTAATACAAAATATAAATACATTACTTAAAATTAACATCTATACTACGATGTAGTATTTTTTAAAATGGTACAAAGCCCTACAGTGATTTCTATATGGCGTTCATATCAGTATAAAGTAGGGGATTGGCTTATTATACAATGCCTATGTCAAATAAAATTCGTCTAAATTTTTTTTAAATAAAAATATAACAACGCAATTTTACAGTTGATTTTATGTATAGGTGCTAAAAGAATGAAATGTTTCTGATGGATTACAAACAATGAAATGGTCTTCTTCTATCCAAATTTAAAAATTTCTCTAGAAAATAAAAAACAATTTATATTAATGTACAGATGATAAAAAATAATACAAGAATTTCTATATACATAACAAGTGATTATGAAAATTAAAAATTTACCTCTACAAAATCATCAGTTCTTCTAGGATTGGCAGGATAATAGTCAACAAGCGATGGACGCGGTCTTTGACCAATACCAGATGGTTGCTGCAGCCCACACGCTTGTTCTTCATTTGTAATTACACTTACTAACGTACTCACTACCTTTTCATCTAACTGTGACATAGCTTTGTTTGGCGTTTTCATACGTCTCAAGAACAAAGCGTTCCATTTTTGTCTCAAATGTAAGAAAAATTTTGCGGTCTCGGGATCGAGTTTAAATACTATCCAATCGTCAAGTTTGAAAATTGTTCCCTCATTGTTACCGTCAACTTCTGAATCGGACTCGCTTTCTGGTGCAGCTGTAAATCAAGGATACATATGAAATATAAAACGTAAAATTTAGAAAATAATACCAACTCTGATAGGTAGCGCAACAAATAAACTTACATTCTGCTTCCGAAATTACATCCACTGACAATCGTGCTGGTCCACAGAATAATGCTACTGTCAATGGATTAACCAACGTAACCATTTTCACGTGACAAAAACGACCAGTGCGAGTTAATTCTTCATAGACCAACCATTCGCAAGGTAATGACTCAACATAAGTTGCATGTTCGTGCGCAGACGATGACCTCGATGTTTTTGGATAATCCCTTAAGGTCGACGATGGATGTAAGAGTACCTCCACTTCTTTTCTACAAGTTTTCATTGATGATATACAAAAAGAACGTTGATAAAATCTTACTATTACATATGAAGTGTAATACGCACTGTGTCCTCAGCTTAACGTGTTCCCTATCCACTCTTATTAAATTCGGATACAGGCCAGCAGTCAAAGCTGCTTTTACCACTGCCCAATTCTCTGAATTCGAATTTAAATCTCTGATATCACCTGAACCTCTTGCCCTAACAAATCCAGATGCGCGAAGCTGACCAAGAAGTTGCGAACGCATTCCAAACACCATTTCCATCACAGCTGCAGAAATAAAATTTTGCTCGCAAAACGAACGCTCTTTGCCACTTGCACGTGCGTTTTGCCAGCCTTGAAAAGCGCGTAACACTGCCATATGATCAGAATAAGTATTAGTTGCAAACTTTTTGCGAGCTGCGGTCACAGCTTTTCTCTGTGATGGCTGCGAAGGTAAAACGAATGGGTCCCTGTAATTCATTATTTAACATATCATTACCTCCATTCGCTTTAACAATATCATTTTAATGTCGATCAATATACGTACCTATAAGTTAAACTACATACAATTGTTAAGACTGGATCCAAACATTTCAAGACAACAGAGTATAATAACATTTTACCAAGTCGTGATTCTACTGGTAAATCAAGCAAATGGCTTCCCAATTCGGTCAAATCTTCCCACGGGTCTAAAGCGTCGATGGTTTTCAGTAATTGAACCGAATTTCTTGTAACTATATTAGAAGGGGGTTCTATAGCTCGATCCAAAAATTCAGCAATTGGTGTATTTCCAGGTGCTAAATGTTTCGTGAATAAACATAATTCCTGCAAAGGTAATCGTAAAATTTCTGGAGTTTGATAAGGTTGCATGCTGTTGTATTGAGCCGCCGAGAATAAACGATAACAAATGCCTTCTCGACATCTTCCTGCTCTACCCTTACGTTGCTTAGCACAAGATTGAGAGATCCAGTTTGAGGTTAGCATACATGTACCTGATAAGGCATTGAAAGATTTTTCTTTAACTTTCCCCGTGTCGATTACATAAACTACATCGTCAATTGTAATACTTGTTTCGGCTATGTTTGTTGAAAGAATAATCTTCCGTGTTCCTTGGGGACTTGGCTTGAATACTTTCTTCTGATCGCACGTTTGCATATTTGAATGAAGAACATATAAAATATATCGTAAATTCTGATTCATTTTCTTTTCTTCGTTATTTATCTTTTCTCTCATAGTGACAATATCGTCGTAACCTGGCAAGAATACCAGAATGGAACCAGGAGCCATTTTTAAATGAATATGTAGAATTAATTGTAACAGAAGATCATAATTAATATTATCAACATCAAATATATGATGGTAAGCAGCCAGCAAAAGGTTATCTTCTTCTGAAAGTGAGGTATTTTCTGTTTGTACTATTGTATTATTTTGCACTGAACAATCATAAGTTTTCATATAGGCTTCTATCAGCTCAGCGCATTCAGTTTGATTCATATTTTTCGCCCAGTCTAACGCAGTCCACTCATTAGCGGCTCGTAAATTTAAATTCGCACCTAAATTTAAAAGTTGTTCCGTGGTGTTTAAGCATCCCCTAGCTGCTGCGACCATGAGTGGAGTTAGAGATGTTATAGAATGTTGATAGTCCACAGAGACATTTTCAGAAAGTATGAAATATAAAAGCTGTGAAAAATTATCTTCATCACGGCATAACAATGCATCGCAAATACTTTTATCCATTTCTTCTATTACCCGAGGTTCTAGTTTCACTTTCTCCGGCATAGGTTCACATGGTTGCTCTACAATTGGAGCAGTCATCGAAGTTCTTGCAGTCATTACACTTGAATTTGATTGTTGAGGTTTATATTGAATCCAAGACTCTAAAATTTTACGCTCCTCCTTTTGGTTCATGAGTTTCTTCTTGACAGCAGCCAGATTTTGTACCATGTATCTAGTTATTTTTAAAACATCTTCAAGGTAGTATGTATTTACATTATGTGTTCTACCTGTTACAGTAATGACAGCACATTTGCTAAAATATTTGGCAAAAATGTTAACGTCCACTGTAGCACTCATAAGTATCAGTTTTAAAGAACTATGTTTCATCAGTGCATCTTTAAGTGCAATCAAAAGGAAATCACAAAATCTATCGCGTTCATGTACTTCATCTACAATAACATGTGTCACTGTACTTAAAGCAGAATCACCTGCCATAAGAGTTCTGAGTAATACACCATGCGTACAGTACGTTAAAAGAGTTTTTGGAGCAACTCTACTCTCGAGTCTTATTTGATAGCCAAATGTTTGACCAATCGTTTCATCTCTTTCAAATGCTACTCTCTCAGCCACAGAAACTGCTGATAGTCTCCTTGGTTGAGTGCAAATAATTCTACAAGGTTGATGTATCTGTTGACAATGTTCGAGTATAAATTGAGGAACTTGAGTAGTTTTACCACTACCAGTTTCACCTCCAATAATCACCACATCATTGGTATTCAATGCGTTAATAATATCATGTCTAACATTAAAAATTGGAAGAGACTTGCGAAAGTTCAGCACATCAAGATTAGTTTTTAGTTGTGGTACTTGGGACACAGTGTTGTTTAATCTACCCATAGCATGAGTGTTTGTATTTACAGAGACTGAAAATGACAAATTTTATAATTCTTGAAAATTCAATATAAAAACAGAAGCTAAAAATAATAATAATACCATCTGTATTAAGAGGTCGTTCACGCTCCATAGGTGGTAATAAATCTTGACATTCTCTATGATTCAGAGGGAAGTTCAACAGCAAATTGTAAATACTTTGCTTCGATGCCTTTTGCAATTTTATTACAGCATCAGCTTGTATTATAGATGAACTCTCTCTCTTGTAAACTGTCAGAAAACGATTTGGACCTTTACTGTTAAAAAAAAAGAATTAAGAATTTCATCAGAATATAATTAAAACATATAAGGTAAAAGCACCAGTAATTGACTTTGTATCAATCAATGATCATTTTCCAAGAAAATGTAAAAAGTAGGATTATAAGTAAATATCTATGGTATTCAATAATAACTTTATGGGTGATGACCTTATAGTTTCAATGCTTATTCTTATTCCTTACAGATCATTAATCTGTAACCATTCAAGAATGTAAAAATCTATAATAATCTTACATCTTATCAGCAAATATACTAAAGGAATTGAAAGTAAATACTTGATTATTATCATAAGATAAAAGTATCAGTAATTGAGCATTTTTCAGAAAATTGTGAAAAATAAGTTTGTTAACTGGTCAATTACCTTACCATATTTTTCTTACTTACCCTCTACTTTTAGATTTCAATCCAAGTCTTGAAACAAATTTGTGAATGTAAGCTCTTTCTTCTGCTACGTACGACGATGGAAACTCCAATTCCTTTATCTCTGGTGTTGCTAAAAATTTTCTCAAAGATAAATGCACAGCGATTCTTGTGTCCTCCCCTATACAGCCAACATTTATATGATATTTCTGACGTGGCATTGTAATTTATTCTAAAATCCAAACAGACAATATTGCAATTATTATTAAAATCTTATATATAGTCAAAGTTTAATCTACTTCAGCAAGTAAATATCTTTACTAACAAGGCTCAATATTAACCAAATAAACGTTTATACGAAATTAACATTAATAAAATTATAAAATAATTATCCACATAGTTGTGACTGTCATTTATACATTAAAGTCAAATGCTGTCACTTTATAACGCGTTAGAAATGCTGATGACGTCGTAAGATAACAAGACGAGTGTGTTATATGTCAAAAAACAAGACGTTAGAGAAAATGTTCAAGCATACCTCCAAATTTCTCCCACAGTTTTAAACACCTATATATTATAACTAATAAATTGATATACGATCTCAATTACTCCATGACTAAGATTCACTTATTAATTCTTAACAAGTGAATAACAAACCACCTTTTCACAAATTTTCACCACCGTATGACCACACAAACGTAGTTACAATAGCGCCGCATGTGGTACGCGGTCGAACGAATATGGATAGGACGGAATTCAAATGTATAATGTAATATTTAGGGCATAACTCATAGGTGCACATATATGTATATACACAGGGTGAGACAGTAACTATTGCCACCTACAATAACTCCGAAAATATGATAGTAGCAGTAAAGATTTAAACAAAGGATGTATGGGACGAGGGCTGTAATACGGCGTTAATCTTTCTTTCCTAGGTGGTGTCGCTACAGAGACGTTAAGGTCACCTTTGTTTTTTTAAATAGACTGTTATGTTTTGGCACGTGTTTTCTGATGGCTGTTATTGAGACGAATCCAACGAGGTGTAGCATCAAGTTTAAAAAAAATTTGTTAAAAAGAGGCGACTAGAAAACACCTTTCATTATTGTTTATAATATTTAATGCTTATTTTCCATATAAATATACAGGCTGCTCTGTAAAGTAAAAAGAAATTTACAATAGGAGATCTCTGAGATGATTCTAAATTTCGTCGAATTTTTTTGATTACTTGACATTTCGAATTTTGCTCCAATTTCTATTGACAACACTACAGGTATTACAGCGCCATCGTAATACTATAAACACACATACAGTCGGTCTCATAATTGATGACTCGTATTTCAAATCGGTATAACCTTTTTATAAATGGACCACGCGACTTCAGTTTCTCTACCGATCTAGAGGCATTAGATAATTTTGGAAAACATGCGCTTGGTAAAAGTTGTTTTTCACAACTTTTTTATTATTGCATTTCTAACGAAGATTTAAAATATTTTTTAAATACGCGTACGTTATACATGTACAGTCAGTCTTTATAATATAATGTTGTTTAAATCTGTCAAAATTTTTTTCAGTAACGTATAATCGTTAAGCAAAAAACGTCAGATCGTTTTTGATCAGTACGTTTTTCTTTCAAAATTATACCGTTTTAAAAAGCGTTCGATCATATTCATTACAGATTACAAAATCCACCACAGATTAAATGTAAACATTCTAGATTTTCACGATAGCCAAACTATTTACGCTGTCGATGCTTTTTACTGAAGAAACTGAAGTATACCGTCAATATTATGAGACCGATCGTATCTGCTATCTTACTCGCCCGACGGCACCCTCTTTTTCTACAGCTGGAGGTCACATAGAATTTCTCATCCAATGAAAAAAGAAGTCGAACTGTTCTCGGTCTTTCTAACGTCTCGCTCTAACCTCTTAAGTTAGGCGACGTTCGAGAAGCGAAACCGCAACCGAATACGTTTAACGTTGTCTTCACACATCAGCTCCCTCTGGAAATTGAAACGGACGTCACCGACTCGCGAACGAAGTTCCCGTTGATAAAAGCCGGTCTCGACATCTGCAATCGAACAACACGTTGTCGTTTCGGTTATCGGTACGTAGGAGTCGTAAGGTTAGCCGCGTCGAACAACAGATAGTGTTCCCGTCGTTTTCACGAAAGATCCGCGAAACAGTGAAAGCGGGCACACGGCCAAATACTGTTCCAGTAAACAATATGGCCGGTTCAGTTTGGTGCGCGGGTTATGTCGTCCTTATTGTGTTTCGAATGTGTTCGTCGTGCCACAGCTAGGATTAGTTGCTACCGGTAAGTTTACATTCTAGAAAAAACCGTGACACCGTCGACCGGAGGTTCACCGAACGCGTGTTCGTGATAAAGAACTTCGTACACGGTGATTGACGGTTACCAGTAGTCTGCCTTCCCGTCAATTACCGTCCGACCGTGTTCAAAGTTATCGGTGGAATCTTAACGATGATTTTTGACTCGGCGGTTTTGACCCCCCTCCATCCCTGCGCGATTCGACGTTGCGTCGAAAATACGGTTATTGTTTACGGCGAAGTGTCACGCGTCGCGGTGGAACCGTGGTAACCTTTCGAAATTTCGCCGAACACAGTTCAGTTTCGAACAGAAACAGCATAAGTTGTTAGACACGGTATCAGAGTTTTCTTTTATCTTTCCACCTATATGAGAATCGTGAGTTTAACGAACCGATCGGTCACCGGACTCGCATCATTTACCGACTTGGTTGAGGCTGCTGGTTTTCGGATTGGCACTCTCTTCCGGTACGGTCACAATAAAGATTAAACTTCGCGACAACGTAACCGCGAAGCAACAGGTTTTTTGCGGAGAAACTGACGATGACCTCTCGTTTTAGCAGCGAACTCGCTCGCGTTCACCACTCACGGACGTAATTGCCGTGTGTACGCTTTTCGTTCGGCTGTTTACACGGAATATGAAAAGCGGACTAACGAACTGGTGCGATGTATTTACATTCTCAAACCATCCGTCCGCGTGCGTGTTACAACGTGTTGAGTCTTGACCTCACGAGATCACCCAAAGTGCATTGCAGCTTCTGCGGAACTGGTATGCGGCAGTTACACCGACGTTACTGTCGCACTTAAATATTTAAAGTTTATCAACCTCCTTCCTTCGGCGAATTGCTACCGGAGACTCATTGCCGGCAATCGAATAAAAAGAAAGAACCACGCGGGTATGGTGAAAATCGGTTGAAACCATATCTTCTGCACGGTGTTTTTCGTTTTCGAGATAAACGATCCGGCGTTCACTTCGAAAATTCTTTTCGGCGTTCCCGACGCTCGCAGGTTGGAAAAACAAATACTGTTCGAATAAATCTTCGGGAAATAAATATTACGCTATCTTTCACTCGACACCGTTAATGCGAAAGCGGGCGCGGAAGAGTTTGTCGTTTGAATATCCCGCCCGTTTTCGAAATTCGGACAGACTGAGCATGTCTCTCTAGTTCAATTCAATGATCCATCGACGGTTTTTCCTGAGGTCGTACACGACGGAATAAAAAGATAGCACACTTTTAAATTAACGTAATTTTTATTTATTCAATATTACAACCAAGGTTTTGTTTTTATACATTCTTGCAAAATACCTGTACAATTATAGTATTTCGCCAGACTATACAATTTTATTTAAGAAAAAGAACTTTTAAGGAAATATAGTGGGACAAAATGATAGCACGTTTAATTTAAAATTATGTATAACAATAAATCAACGAATGATATTTAATATCTTGTGGCTCCTCCTTTACATTTAATAACAGCCATCGTTCTCTTTGGCAGACGATATTAATAATACGATAACTGTTTTGAATATGATGCGACAATTTTTACTGGTGCTATAGAGTCACCATTCGGGTGCAAAGGGTTAACTTAAAATTATGAATAACGATAAATCAAAGAATCATATTTAATACAACAGTCATAATTCTTTTTTGGCAAAGATTTATAGAGTTTCTTAGTAGTTTTTTGCTTTAATTTCTCCCACCCATCTTGAATTAAATTAAAATTACGTTAAAAGAAAAATTTTCTTACGCGACTACATTTCCCATTGAAAAACACACAATTTTTAAAAAAATTCAAATTTTGTCGACCTCTGGTTTCGAAGATATCTAAAAAATAACCCAATTTTGAGGGCTGTTTTCATCCCTTCAATGTGGATGATCTCTGCAAAACTACCTTGATAGTAAAAAGTTTCCAAAATGGCCAAATTTTTGGCCGATAAACCACAGAAGTTCTATCCCGCTAGGATTATGACTCTACCCCAAAAAAGGCAAAAGATCGTAGATAATAATGGCCGATATGTACTTGAATAAAATCCATTTTGAACAAAAGAAACATTTAATTAAAAAATGACAAAAATCTCTGAATACTTTTCCGATTATCCAATATTTCTGTATCGATGGAGAAATCGCTGAGAAAATCGTTACAACTGATTCGCCGTACGTGCGACCTACTATACAACAGATTTTACGAGCGAGCTATACTGCGGCCAAACATGATCGCGTACGACAGTCCGGCGCAGGTTACGATTACCGTTCCGACGGCTGCCGATCGTAGCGAAGAAAATTGTACGACTCTTACGATAATTGACAACGTTCATGGGAAATTCCGCCTTATGCGGAATTGCGTATTCGATCGGCTGGCAAATCGGTGTCCTTATTTTTCGGGCACCCTGTGTTCGGAAACATTGTTCGCCTAAAGATTGCCTTCTGGCCCGGTATTCATACAGTATGCCGCACACTACAATTGTCCAGCCGTTTGAAACGAGGATAAGGAAACTCATTTAGAAGTACCGTAAACACAATGATCACAATGACCCTGTGATGTCAACTGGGAAGAATGTAAACCGGTGTATCGTAACGTCTTCCACGTGTTTATCGGTCACTCGACGTTCATTCGTCCATCGATATAATAAACAAATTAATTAACACGAAATGATCAGAAGAAGAAATACTTTTATTAACTCTTAGCACTCCAATGGCTCTTCTGAGGCGACACTGAAAATTATTAGACTACTATTCACAACAATTTGTATATTAGAATAGTTGTACTTATGAAGTTACTAAAGTTAGTGTCGCCTCAGAGACGCCATTGCAGTGCTAAGAATTAATTCCCAAAACGAGACATTGTTTGGCCTACGATAAGTTCCATTGTATATGGTAACTTTTCCTTTTTTGCATACAAAGTTTACTAATTAATTTAACTATTATTTGTACTGAAACATAATAACGTAAAAGCTGTATTAAATAATATTATGGCAATTTTTAGTATCACCTCAGAGACGCCATTGGAGTGCTAAGAATTAATTCCCAAAACGAGACATTGTTTGACCCACGATAAGTTCCATTGTATATGGTAACTTTTCCTTTTTTGCATACAAAGTTTACTAATTAATTTAACTATTATTTGTACTGAAATATAATAACGTAAAAGCTGTATTAAATAATATTATGGCAATTTTTAGTATCACCTCAGAGACGCCATTGCAGTGCTAAGAATTAATTCCCAAAACGAGACATTGTTTGACCCACGATAAGTTCCATTGTATATGGTAACTTTTCCTTTTTTGCATACAAAGTTTACTAATTAATTTAACTATTATTTGTACTGAAACATAATAACGTAAAAACTGTATTAAATAATATTATGGCAATTTTTAGTGTCACCTCAGAGACGCCATTGGAGTGCTAAGAATTAATTCCCAAAACGAGACATTGTTTGGCCTACGATAAGTTCCATTGTATATGGTAACTTTTCCTTTT
>CM052099.1:13980497-13995451 GCA_028453745.1 Agapostemon virescens
AGGGTTTTTGGAGCCGTGTTTGTTATTGCGAATTTTTAATTTTTAACGATTGAAAATTTCTAGAGACTTGGACACAAGTTGTTTATTTGCGAGGGTTTTTGGAGCCGTGTTTGTTATTGCGAATTTTTAACGATTGAAAATTTCTAGGGACTTGGACATAAGTTGTTTATTTGCGAGGGTTGTTTGGGAGCTGTGTTTGTTGCAAGTGCTCGAAATGATCTGCTTCTAAACGAAGGATTCTGAAATGAAGAAGACTCGAATCTCCTTCCAAGGGAAAACTGGAAAGTTGTGGGATTTTGGTCTTGGCCAATTGTGTACGATTAGAGGGTAGTTTTCGGGTTGCTTAACGCCCACAATCCGGTGCGTTAGCTGGGAGTAAAAGGGTTAGGGGTGAACGTAAGTGAAAGGATGGGTGAAAGGAACAAGAATTTGTTCTTATTTATTGCCATAAGGACACCATCCTAATAAAATTCAACAAACTACAAAAATCGATATCCTTTCGTATATGTACATTTCTAATTACAAAATTATAATTCGCAAAGTGTCCGAATATTTTTATGTTAAAATTCAGCATTATTCTGTTTAACATTGATGAACTGCGAGAAGTGTACAAATTAAATAAATAAAATTCCTACCATTTAAAATAAGCATCTTTTACCTTTACAAAACGACAAATTCTTCAAGTCCATTAACAGTGTAGACATACAACAAAAACTTCTCATATCATGCTGTCCGAATATTAACCCTTTGCACTCGAACGGTGACTCTCAGGCACTACAGATAATAGCTGCAGCACTGTTTAACACTTTAACTGCCGAACTTTCAAGTTCAAAAATTCCCCAAAATCAAAGTAATTTATTTAATAAAGCAACAATTGATAATTTCAAACGCTTGACAAGTGTTTCGCTTTGAACCTTCTTGTATTCTCCAGATATCAACTAAATTGATTGCAACGAATATACTAATGTAAAAATTTACTTTTAAACATGGACAAATAATTCTGTTAGCTACAAATGGATGACATGGCGGTCAAAGTGTTAAAACAATCTTTACGTCGCTATAATCGCTAAAAATTTAATCGTTGCGAGAATGAGTAGTGGTAAACAAATTTCTTATGCATAAGATCAAACATATTGTTTAGAATGAAAATATTCTAGGTCAGAAAAAAATGCCATAAGATTGGAGTTAAAACAGTTTCGAGTGCAAAATGTTATTGCGGCCCACTGCACGTTTGCACAAGAATTTGTTCTTACTTATTGCCACAGGGACACCATGTGACAGTTCTCGGTCTCGCGTGGCGTTCTTTGAAACCAACCAATCAGAAATGTTAGAGCAGCGATTTTCGAGGAGAATTTTCGGAAATTGGAAGAGTCTCGCTCGCCGCCTCGTCGATTACGCTAACGTTGCAAACCGTCGAGAGACCGTGTCGTTTCGCAAGGCCGCGTTGTATTATGAATGTCTAAAGGGGTAGAGACAGGCCTCCATTATGCTCTCGCACAATGGATACATATCTAGGCCTGCACCAGGTTTTATTAACCGTTTGACAGCCCGGAGCTTGCGTTACCGTGTAAAAGTGACGTAAACACAAACCCGAGCGACTCATCAGCCGACCGGTCGGTCATTCGTCAAAATATTCTTCCGCTGACTCGCTTGCCTTTTCCGTTTTGCTCGTTTCCACGTTTGCCGCTTTTATTTTTTCTCTCTTTTATCTCGAAGAATCTGTTCAAACAAACCGCGTCGTTATCGCCGGGAGGCTGGGTTCTTCGCGACGTCTGCTGTGCGTCAGTGGTTTACACGAGACTCCATATAATTTCGTCTTTTTGTTGTTCACGTCGTCGATGGCGAGGACGCTTAATTAGGCGAATCGGTGTCATGATTGCAGCATGTTGTTCAACGCTGGAACTCTTTCTTTCATAATTCCTCAAGTTACGGATATTGTTTCTTGGGAAATTGTTTACTACGCTTCGTTACTCAAGTACGCGTAAAAATATTGTTAAATTTAAATTAATCGAATCCCTGTTGTTATCATAAAGGATTGTGCACCGGTCTTGTTTAGAACTCGGCATTTCCGAGTCTATTAGTAGGCTTTTCAATATTCGCACGGTATCAAAGTGAAGCTTAAAATTCTAGTTTTACATTCCAATTTGTAACAACATTATTAGACAATATTATTGGGGATACATTGTTGATCCGCAATAAAAATTGCTGTCATCGTTGAAAGACCCATTAAAAAGTTTTCAGTCATGGATCATGGGCCTTACAAAAATTCTGAAATAATCCATCACTGAAAAATTTTTAATGCATGCCTCAACGCCGACAGCAATTTTTATTACGAATCAACAAGGCTTCCCAAGTAAAGTTATCTAATAATTTCATTACAAATTACAATTACAAATTAAATTTTTTAAGCCTCATTTTGTTGCGGGGCAATTATTGAAAGACCTATTAATAGGCTTCCGGTGGGTAAAGTGTTAATGAATTCTCTTGGAAAAGTAATTATTTCAAAGATCGTACTGCAATTGGAATAATTTATTTCGAATCCTCGAATAGCGCAATACTGCGGGAATGGAAAGTGAAATTATAAAGTGGAATAATTTTACTACTAAACCTACCGAGCATTAAAATTGGCTAGTACATATAGTCTTATAAAAACGACAAGATTTCATTTATTTAGATTTTGTGCAATTTTTACTAGAATGTATGATTGAATAAAGAAATCCATCCATTCGATTTCTGCAAAGACAATTTTGCAACTTCAATAATTGCAGAATAAAGATTCTGAAAAGGGTCATTTGACCCTCTCTGGTAGGTTTAGTGTTAAAGCGTGTTTGCTAGAAATGATTTAGAAAAGAATGAAACCTGCCCATTTTGAATCATCGTTGGTCCGCGGATATTTATGCAAAATAAAAGTTGTATATATTAATTGTAAGAAGCAGCAGCAATGTTATTTTATTTATTTGTTTTATTAATTAAAAATGCTTTTGTCCTTTCACTGTTCGAAGTTTGACTTATCATTTTTGTCACTGCAGAAAATCCGAAATCTTCGAATTGCGATCGTCGGAGAAATTTATGAAGAAAATAGGTTTCCTTCCATTAACCAACGTGCACCGAGTGGTAATCAATTTTTAAGCAGTTGCACTTGAATCGATCGGAGACGTTGTGTTCGTAAAGAATGCACGAATTTGTTCCACGCAACGTGTAGGTATTGTCGCGAAGCGGAAACAAGGAGATTAGTGGAAGATAGCGATTACGTTTGAACTAACAAATGATCCAAAGACGAGCGAGAGTGGTATATTAGATTGACATAAGTATTGGTAATCTTTGTGTACACTAATGTGTCCATACGTGACAGCACAGTTCCATTTTCATAAATCATCCGCGGTATCATCCGAAAGAATCTGTAAAAATGTCTATTTTAAGATTCTTCGTAGTTTCATCACATGTAACGCGAATACCTTAAAGAAAAACTTTCAAGAAATTTTCTTTACTCTATTTTTACTTCACCCAATTTTATATGTTATTAATTTTTTAACATTTACATCAGTGAATACTTTCGGCAATTATTTTTGCTTTTTTGAGATTTTTGTCATTTTTTCATTAAATGTTTCTTTTATTCAAAATGAATTTTATTCAAGTATATATTGGCCATTATTATCTATGACCTTTTGCCATTTTTCTGGTAGAACCATAATCCCATTGGAATAGAACTTTTGTGGTTTATCTGATAAAAACTTGGCCAAGTGATTTTCACAGTCCTTTTTTGAATCCAACTTTTTATCATTAAGGTAGTTTTATAGAGATCCAAACAAACGATAATCTGATGATGCAAGGCCTGGGCTATACGGTGGATGCATCAAAACTTCTCAGCCAAGCTCTCTCAATTTTTGTCGAATCATCAAACTTGTGTGGTCTGATATTATCATAATGGAACACAATATCGTTTCTGTTGACCAATTCTGGTCTGTATTTTTTTAATCGATTGCTGTAATCTAGTAGCACTTAATTATGGACAATTCCCTTTCAATCCCACCAAACACACAGCATCAGCTTTCTTAACGTCAATCCTGTTTTTACCACCGTTCGTGATGATTCACCGGACCTTTGTCCACCATTTTGTCCATTTTTCATCGCCCGTTATCGATCTTTTCTAAAATGGTTCGATTTCATTACGTTCGAGCAATGATTCGCAGATGGAAGCTCGATCCATAAAATTTTTCTCTGTTCAATCACGAGGCACTCAAACATCGAGCTTCTTCTTGTATTCAGCCTTCTGCAAATGATCCAAAACGGTTGATTTTGGTTGATTGGTTGATTGAAAATTAAGCTGAAACCGTACCATTAATTTCTTATCTTCTCATATGTCAGTTTAAAAATGAATCTTTTGTATAAATTTGTTTGTATAAATGGGACGACAATGGACATATTTCTTACTGTGTTAAACAATGTTTCGCTTCGACGTGTATGTCTTTAACTGCAAGCGTGAAACCTTATTAACCCTTTGCACTCGAAGCAATTTTAATTCCTAACTCCAGACATATTTTTCTGCTAGAATAATTCCATTGTACGTGGTTCATTTCCTTTCGTGCCTATCAAATCTGTTACTATTAATCGTACGCGTAGCACTTCCATTTTTACTAGCTTCGTAACACTTTATCGACCGACGATTATTTCAGAATCTTTTAAGTTCATAATCGATCACTGAAAACTTTTTAATGGATCCCTCAACGTCGACAGTAATTTTTATTACGAATCAACAAGGCCTCTGAAGTAACGTAATCTAATAGTTTCGTTACAGATTATAATGTAAAAACAGTTTTTTTAAGTCTCATTTTGTTACGCTGCAATTATTGAAAGATCTATTAATAGACTTCCGGTCGGTAAAGTGTTAAATACAAACATTGTAATGTAAAAATTGTTTCGAATAATATTCTGCCAATTTTTAATGTGCCCTCGGAGGAGTCATTGGAGTGCCAAGGGTTAACGAAGTTCGCGTAGACCTTGCGAGCAAAAATTCAACGGTGGGCGAGTGCTATAGCTCGATATTCGCAGGAAGAAAATTAATTAATTCGTTGAATTCTTTGAATAATATTCGATCGAAGGTTTTCCGTGAAA
The DNA here is from genome assembly GCA_028453745.1 of Agapostemon virescens. Lineage (NCBI taxonomy): Eukaryota > Metazoa > Arthropoda > Insecta > Hymenoptera > Halictidae > Agapostemon > Agapostemon virescens. The sequence continues at coordinate 13,985,610 of CM052099.1, forward strand.
GTTGGTACGTAATCATTTTTCAGCTTTCAGTTTAATCACTCACGAGGGACTTTATTACGCTAATGTTCCACCGTGATACGGACAAACCAGGCAAACGTGTCGCGGCATACAGCATTTCACAAGTCATGGATGTACATCGCATGATTCCACTTTTACGTTACATAATATTCGATTTAACGCTAAACCTGCCGCCGATCGGAAAACCGGTCCTCTAATTATTTATTTCACGACTATTAAAATTATGAAGAGGCTTCCTTCAGAAACGATAATACGCACTTCTTCGTTCAAGCGCATATTCTAATAAAAATCCAAAAATGGCATCACTCAAATGGTGACTCTGGGGCACAACTAAAAATTGCAACGTCATTATTTGAACGAATTTTGACATCACTATACTTGCATCTAGGAAAATGATAACAGTTTCACTGTTGCAAAGACGAGTAATAGTAAAACTTGAATATAAATGTACATCCTCTTATTACATATTGCTTCGGAATAATAACGAGACTGCATCTATTAACCTTTTGCACTCGAATGGCGTCTCTAAGGCGACACTAAAACTTGCATTACTATTATTTAAACAGCTCTTACATCGCCAGGTTTGAAATTCAGAAATCACTAAAAATCTAGAAGTTCTAGGCACGAGTCATAGTAATTAATTTCGTATGAACGAAAGGAAATGAACTATCTACAGTGGAGTTATTCTATATTCATTCTAATGTTTTCATTGTTCATTATTCAATGTTTCATTATTCATAATGTACATAAGAGGAAATAAACCGCGTAAAGTGAAATTTTCGAGACCAGTAAAATAATACTAAAATTGAAAAATTTTAATTGCTAAAATCGTCAAATTAAATTACTAACAAAATAGAGATCAAATTAAAATTGCCAATCTACGATCAGCAGAATAAATGCTTTTATTCTCATAGTTGAAACAATTTCGAGTGTCCAAGGGTTGTCGCGAGTCTACTGCAGAACAGGCGCCATTTTGCCCGCGAAAACGGACTTAAGATATGGCGGACGTCCTGCGACGGGAACTCGCGAATATTCGATATGCATATACTCGTCCTTCGATTGAATGAAATAATGTTACGCTGTCGGAGAAGGAAAACGGAATCGTGTGTCGTCTTACGATGATGTATTATTGGGTTTGGCGTGTCCACGCCTGACGTAATCACGAGCGCAGAGTCAGAAGCGAGGGCCACGTCAACGATAGCACGTTTCGTTGAAGTTTTCATTAGTTCGCTCGTCACGCGATCCACGCGGACTCGTTACAACCGTCGCTTCCTATTATTCATAAATATTGTTTAATATCGGCCGGACTGCGAGCACGGTTCTGGATCTCTTCTGAGATCCGCACGGCTGATAACGTGCAGCTGAAATGTGCCAAGGAGACGCGTACGCGTTGCCATTGTTCGTTCATTCGCTGACCGCATCGTTCAATCGGGCATCTTTATTTGTTTATTTATTTTAAAGGCGTTCACTGCCCCGCGAAATTCGGGCGTCTTCAGATTTTGCTTTCTTTAGTTCACAAATGGGATCGATATTATTAACCCCTTGTTCTGGGATTTATTTTGGGGTTGAAGTGAGTGAAATTTGTTATCCTACATAATATTCTTGAAGGTGGGAATTATTTTTGTTTATTGCAAGCACGCATGTTCTCTAAAAGTTGGTGGCCCACTTTGATCCACGAATGCAATTTTGTCTTCTCGAATATTTATTATTGCAATGTCTAATCGTGCATCTTTATTTGTTTATTTATTCTAAAAGCGTTCACTGTCCCGCGAAATTCACACGTTTTGCACAGGTTTCGCTTTCTTTGGTTCAGGATCACGATCCATAATATTAACCCTTTGCTCTGTGATTTATTTTGGTGTTGCAGCAAGTGAAATTTGTTATCCTACATAATATTCTTGAAAGTGGGAATTATTTTTGTTTATTGCAAGCGCGTATGTTCTCTAAAAGTTGGTGGCCCACTTTGATCCACGAATGCAATTTTGTCTTCTCGAATATTTATTATTGCAATGTCTAATCATGCATCTTTATTTGTTTATTTATTCTAAAAGCGTTCACTGTCCCGCGAAATTCACACGTTTTGCACAGGTTTCGCTTTCTTTGGTTCAGGATCATGATCCATAATATTAACCCTTTGCTCTACGATTTATTTTGGCGTTGCAGCGAGTGAAATTTGTTATCCTACATAATATTCTAGAAGATGGGAATTATTTTTGGTTATTGCAAGCACGCATGTTCTCTAAAAGTTGGTGGTCCACTTTGATCCACGAATGCAATTTTGTCTTCTCGAATATTTATTATTGCAATGTCTAATCATGCATCTTTATTTGTTTATTTATTCTAAAAACGTTCACTGTCCCGTGAAATTCACACGTTTTGCACAGGTTTTGCTTTCTTTGGTTCAGGATCACGATCCATAATATTAACCCTTTGCTCTGCGATTTATTTTGGTGTTGCAGCAAGTGAAATTTGTTATCCTACATAATATTCTTGAAGGTGGGAATTATTTTTGTTTATTGCAAGCGCGTATGTTCTCTAAAAGTTGGTGGCCCACTTTGATCCACGAATGCAATTTTGTCTTCTCGAATATTTATTATTGCAATGTCTAATCATGCATCTTTATTTGTTTATTTATTCTAAAAACGTTCACTGCCCCGCGAAATTCACGCGTCTCGCACAGGTTTCGCTTTCTTTGATTCACAATCGCAAACAATATTATTAACCCTTTGCTCTGCAATTCATTTTGCAGCAATTCATATTTGTTATTGCATATAATGTTGCAGTAAATGGGAATTGTTTTTGTTTATTAGAAATTATAATATATAAGCATATTGCATAAGTGCAATTATGTTTACAAATATTTATTACTCGATGAAAATCTCGAACGAAATTGTTCGGTTTATAGGGCGAAGTAATTTTACGAAATTGGTTTGTTCGTTTCACTATACTGAAATTAACGCAATAGACAAACACAGTGTTGTCGATCGTATAAAGCAATGTCTGTGGCCTTTTATGTTCAGCAGGTTTGGCATTAAACTAATGGTCTTTCGATACAACTGCGTTAATATTTTCTTGTAGCTAATGCCGAGATGTATCGATTAATGCATTAAAAATTATACGACTCCGTTAAACAAACGTCTGACGATACTGTTCGAGCTATCATTCGCATGTTACTTAATGTCAATCGTAGAAAGCAATATATGTCAGTCGCATTTTACGTTCAGTAGGTTCGGTATTGAACTGACGGTCTTCCGATACAACTGCGTTAATACTTTCTCGTAGCAAACGTCGAGATGTATCGATTAATGCATTAAAAATTATACGGCTCCGTTAAACGTCCGACTGCGGTACCGCAGTCTACTTTCACCCGGTGTAACAAAATCGTCATTTAATTACACAAACTCTAGCGAACACGTTAAACGAATAGCTTCTTAGAATAGCTATTAGGATAAACCGAAGGTTTAACGTGGCTGTACGCAGTGACACCGAGCAGTATATATTTAAAAATGAATAAATAAATTGTACAAGTGGTATGTCAATGCTAGACCGACTGACAATTAAAATTGACTAGTTTGAAGTGTTTTGTGAAAGTCACAAGACTTAAGTTATTTGGATTTTGTGAGATTTGTATTACAATACAAGATTAAATGAAGAAATATATTTAATAAGTTCCTGTCGAGGCAATTTTATGAATTTAATAATTGTAAACTAAATATTTTTAATAATGTCATTTGACCTGCTGTGGTAGATTTAATACTAAACGTACCGAGAATTAAAATTGACTAGTTTGAAATGTTTTGTGAAAGTCACAAGACTTAATTTATTTGGATTTTGTACGATTTTTATTACAATACAAGATTAAATGAAGAAATTTATTTAATAAATTCCTGTCGAGGCAATTTTATTACTTCAATAATTGTGAACTAAATATTTTGAATAAAGTCGTTTGACCTGCTGCAGTAGATTTAACACTAAACGTACCGAGTATTAAAATTGACTAGTTTGAAATGTTTTGTGAAAGTCACAAGATTTAATTTATTTGCATTTTGTACAATTTTTATTACAATACAAGATTAAATGAAGAAATTTATTTAATAAATTCCTGCCGAGGCAATTTTATGACTTCAATAATTGTAAACTAAATATTTTTAATAAGGTAGTTTGACCTGCTGTGGTAGATTTAATACTAAACGTAACCTGAAAAATCGAAATCTTGATCTGCTGCAGTAGTTTCAACACTAAACGTACACCAAACATACAACATTAAAATTAGCTCGCGTATTTGTCTCATAAAAATGCCAAAATTTAAATCATCTGGATTATTTGCGATTCTCATTACAAAGTATAATTAAACCTCAGAGCAATATGTACAAAGTATTAAAATTAGCTCGTGCATTCGTCTGATAAAAATGCCAAAATTTAATGTACCTGTATAATTGTATTATAAGATATACCGATTCCTAAGAAGGCAATTTTATAACTTCGATAATCGCAAAATAAAAACTCTGCAAGGGTTGGTTTTATCAAAACAGAAACTCTTCTCGATTTCTACAAAGCGTTGCACCCGACTTCGCATACCGGAATCCAACACGGCGACAGCCGACGGGAATTTTTCCTTTAATATGTGAACGGTCATCGCACGGCCGGGTAGCTGTAAAAATGTGTCAACTATGCAAGAATCGTTACACAATATTCCAGTTTGCTCAGGAAATACGTACGCGCCAATATCGTTAGTAACCGGACCACAATTGTACGCGACTTAACCACCGAGAACGTCGACGGTTGTCCCGGTCTGCGTGCGCGCGGTCGAAGAAGAGTTTCTTCTTGCAAATAAATGCAGGCGAACAGAGTCGATCGGAAAAAGAGAATACGGAATACGGGTTTTGCCATTGTGTTGCGACCTCTTCTATAATTTCTACCATGCGCGGTTCTATCGGCCATTTTCTGATTGAACTACGGCCTGCGGAGTTTATGCGAGCCAGAGCCGGGGAGAGCGAATAAAAATGCATTTCTGCGTGCAATAATCGCCGGCGCAGTAAAATTCCGATAATCCTTGGGTCCAGTGATGCATCTTCACTCCTCTTGTTTTGATTGCGAGAAAGCAGCTAGATGATACCGCGAACTATATTTCCAGCCGTTTCTTTCACGCTAAACCTACCGCTGCGAAGTCGAACGACCATTTTTTCGATTTTTTAGTTTTGAATTATTAACGCGTCGCCGGTGGTCGCCGACACCGTTGCGAAAAATGATTATCATTAAGCTAATGGTATTGATTATCAATTTATTATTGTGGAAGTTCGATAGATTGTAATGTGAGAGCTTCATTGTACTGTAACTAACAATTTTTTTAATAACATAGATCACTGCTATGAATGTGTGGAAAATTGCCTCGACAGGAATTTATTAAATAGATTTCTTTGTTTAACACTTACCCTGCCATGTCACCCAGATATGGGTGACAAAATTAGTTGACCAAGTTTAAAAATAAATTTGTACATTAATATATTCGTTACACTAAATTTAGTTGAGATCTGGAGAATAGAAGAAGGTTGAATTATAACATTTTAAGTTTTCAATTGTTGCTTCGTTAAATAAATTACTTTGATTTTGTGGAATTTTTGAGGTGGTTAGTTGGCCAGTTAAAGTGTTAATTATGTATTGCAATGAAACTCCCAAATAATCTGAATAAATTAATTCTTTGTATTATTAATTAATTCTTTTTTATAAGACAGTTTGTAACAGTCAAATTTAATGCTCGATAGGTTTAGTGTTAATTAAAGTACACCTAAGTAGACCTAACCGAGACCTGTTGGTCTACAGTTCGCAAGAGGAAGCTTGTGACTGTTCCTGCGGGCTGCCGAATTGGTTTTCGAGAGGAAAATGGGAGTGGGAAAGGTGTGCCACGGAAAAAATGACGTAGAAGGAAAAATGTTTGAGGTTTGTTCGGTCCTGGTGACTCGATGTTCTGGCTGACATGTCTGTAGCTTGATAATTGTTATGCGTTTGCGTTTTACGACTGCCCGAAGTAATTAATCCTCCAACGTCAAGTCATCCGGCGCGACAATATGGCGGCTGTAGAGCTCGGTCGATCCTACAACGCTGATTACATATCATTTGCTTAACATAAAATTTGTTCTCAATTTAATTTGCGTAACATAAATTTTGTTTTCAAATGTTTGCTCTAAAAATATGACATTCGTTTTCAATATAATTTTCAAAAAATAAATTCCACTTTGAAGTTTCCCTTTCATCATTCGGGTCCAGAAACAAAGAAATTAATTTATAACGTCAGTGCGTCAGGAGATATTTCAGTTTTCCAGATAAAGGAAACAGAATGTTCAATTATGCATGTACAAATTGAAGTATACGAATTGAATATATGAAAAAGGAAGATGTTTCTCCGTTAAATTGTGCCGTACAAAGCGACACTAGAGATAGGATAAAAATTGGGGCTCGCATAATTTCGAACGATGCCGTTTACAGGGAACGAGGCTTCGAAATGCTGAGGAGACCGTTCCGAAACATGGATGCTAATATGGCATCACTGACATTTGACAAATGCCAGTCTGCGACATTTTCAGCATCTTTTGTCCTAAATCGTTGTGATATGTCAATGCTACGCCGATAACTATTGGCAGCTAGTAATTTCTTATTGGCGAAACGAAATGGGTAGAACGGTCAGTCAAAAGGAAGCAGTAAATGTCAAATGTCACCATTACGCTGACTTAAAAGCGATTTCGTTGATTGTGCGAATATTATTGCCAGAAAATGCAAACATTTTCGCACGAACGACGTAAGTCAACGACCATTTATTACGATTACTGTCCGCGTAAATGGCGCTACCATTGTATTAGTTATTAATTTATTAGATCCGTTCCAAAATTAGTGAGAAAAAGATAAACAGACTAAACGAGTGGCTTATCTAACGTAACTCGTGAATGAAAAGCGTTTGAAACGGGCGACAGTAAATTACGCCACATTGTATTAGTTAAATTATTAATTAATTAGATCCATTCCAAATGGGGGTGGCACAATTGAGAAAGAAATGTACCAGATAAATTCAGATAAAAATAGAAATTGTAAATGAAATTTCCGTAGTTATAGAAATTCCGTTCAAGATGGAACTATTTCAGGTAAAAACTGCCTCGATTTTGGAATTAAAATTATTTACACTGCAGAGGATTAAGATATTTTGATAATTTAGAAAATAAAACACTTAAATAAATATTTAAGATAAAATATGGAATATTTTGAGATAAATTAACTCTCAGCACTGCAATGACGTCTGTGGGGCGAAACTAATTTAAAGTTTACAATTACGAAAATTTAGGGGAAAAAACGATGGAAATTCTCGCTTTTGGAATTAAAATTATTTACACTGCAGAGGATAACGATATTTTGATAATTTAAAAAATAAAACACTTAAATAAATATTTAAGATAAAATATGGAATATTTTGAGATAAATTAACTCTCAGCACTGCAATGACGCTTCTGCGGCGAAACTAATTTACAGTTTACAATTAAGAAAATTTAGGGGAAAAAACGATGGAAATTCTCGCTTTTGGAATTAAAATTATTTACACTGCAGAGGATTACGATATTTTGATAATTTAGAAAATAAAATACTTAAATAAATATTTAAGATAAAATATGGAATATTTTGAGATAAATTAACTCTCAGCACTGCAATGACGCCTCTGGGGCGAAACTAATTTACAGTTTACAATTAAGAAAATTTAACAAAAAAAACGATGGAAATTCTCAATTTTGGAATTAAAATAGCTCAGAGTGCAAAGGACCAATAGCTTTCAACGATTTACCAGTTTCACTCGAGTGAAAATAATTTTGTTCTCGAGTTAGTAAGTATTAATTTTTGTTTTTTTTTTTTTTTTTAATAATAATTAATGTTTGCAGGAGAAAGATCTCGTCGAAACGAATCAGCCGAGCGGTAATGCGCGTTATGTACACGAATAATACGACATCTTTGCGGAAGCACATCCTCATTAGATCGCTCGCTGGGCTGGACCGAAAGTAGCCATGATTACGCTTTTGAAGTCCCACGGAGAACTTAATCGAAATACGTTTCTGCGGTGTGCATTAGGGTCACATTCGACGGTTTATCCGTTCTTTCATTTTCATTCGCCACTCATGAATTATTTACATTCAATTAGAATAATCGATTCGAATTTGTACCCTTACCGACGACGATATCGCGGTACCGTCGTTTCAATTAGAAAACGTTATCGTGCGGCAAAAGAAGAATTCCGCGTTTCGAACACGGTATTGTAAATTACACTCGAATAACAACAAGAAAAAGAAAAAGAATGTTAATAATTATTCATGAACATCGAATAATCCCGTTGCGAAAAGGTTGCGAGCAGTACTTAAAAGAGATACCTTGAAAAGAATAAACGGTTGCATTAAATCGCAGCGACGAAACGAAATAATGCCAAAGCGTGCTAATAATGAATGTGTGACAGGTAACATGTAAGGCATTATGGAATACTAAATTTGTGTAGCAGTACTAGGAAGCATCCAACGTGAACGAGCCTATGTTGCGTATCCTTGTAAAGCCGTTTCGTTTATGCATAAATTATCAATTTCTTTAGAATTGTCCAGGAAACACTTCGTGACATAGCAATTTGACGAATAAACTTTTAGAAAAAGGTGTAGATTTTTTGTGAAACATTCGCCGAAATGGAAATCGAAATGTAGTGCAAAATGAGACAACAATTAAAGAAGAAAAAAGGCGATAAAAATTGTTCTTATCAGATTCCTGAACTGCTTGCTCATAAATTAAAAAATTATGAAAAGTAGTAATGCATAATAAATAAGAAACAGGGAACGGTATTTAAACTGCTGCGACATAGCAGTTTGGAGAATAAACTTCTAAAAGTAGTTGTAGATTTTTGTGAAACATTCGTCGAAATGGAAATCGAAATGTAGTGCAAAATGAGACAACAATTAACGAAGAAAAAAGGCGATAAAAATTGTTCTTATCAGATTCCTGAACTGCTTGCTCATAAATTAAAACATTATGAGAAGTAGTAATGCATAATAAATAAGAAACAGGGAACGGTATTTAGATTGCTGCTACATGAATTAAAATCTAACTGGCGTAGAATCCAATTGTCCAGGAAGCACTTTGCGACATAGCAGTTTGGTTAACCTGTTAACTGGATAGAACGAAATATTTCGACATGGAAAATTGCCATAATATTTTGAATACATTACATTTCATGTAGTTCTTATTCAAGTAAATCAATTATATAAGTTTACAATTATATATAAACAATAAGTATTAAAAAAAGAAAAAAGTTCCCATTGTGAAACGAGTCGAACAAAAGTTTATTCCCCGGTTAACAGGTAAACTTCCCGTCCAGACCACGTCAGTCACCGGTGACTGACGTTGGCGCTCACCGTCTTAACCTTTCAAACGACGGCTTTGAAACAATATTTTATTAAATTTTTTATCTATATGGTCATTGCAAAATAGCTAGGCATGCGGTATCTACAAATTTGCCTTTCTTCTGTCGTCTGCGGAGGACAAAGAAAGTCTAGTCACTGTCATTGTAAAATAAGCCGTAGGTCAAGGGGTTAACTAAACGTTAAACTTCCCGTCCAACTGCGTCAGTCACCGGTGACTGACGCTAGCGCTCAACGTGTTAACTCTACTAACGACGACTTTGTTACATTTTATTTAATTGTTGATCGTATACGGTCATTGTAAAATAGTTAGGCACGCGGTATCTACAAATTTGCCTTTCTTCTGTCGTCTGCGGAGGACAAAGAAAGTCTAGTCACTGTCATTGTAAAATAAGC
>CM052099.1:13995461-14017661 GCA_028453745.1 Agapostemon virescens
TATAGGCCAAGGGGTTAAACTTGCCATGCAGACCGCGTCAGTCACCGGTGACTGACGCTGTCGTTCAACGTGTTAACCGTTCGAACGACGGCTTCGATAAGCCGGATCAAGATAGACCCCGTCACCGGTTGGTTCGGAGGGTTGAGAAACGACGCGTGCGGTTCGAGGGTACGCGGTTTTCTGTTAGGCGACCGAGTCGCGCACGATTTCCACCCCACCAGGTCCACGAGCGGGTCGACGAGCGGGTACCGGCGCGGCGAAGGCGGCCTAGGCTCGCTTTCCGCTGACTCGTGCGCGTCCTCGTCGAGTCGTCGCGACGCGATTCGACGCGATTCGACGCGACTCCGCGCGACTCAACGGGGAAATGCCAGCTCGCAGTTTTACCCGGCAGTCGAGAATGGCGTAAGCTTCCGACCGGACAGCCTATCCGATCGGTGCCCGTCGCCTGTAATTCTCCATTCCATTCGTGGCGCACGAGGATCGCACCCGGCTTAGCGACGCGACGCGAACACGCGCTCACGCAATCCGGTTCCATTCCCGCACGGATCCGCGCGCGCGTCTGGGAAAAACCGAACGATAAAGAGAAAGAGAAAGAAAACGAACCGGCCGGCGAGAGACGTGCTGCCAAGCGCGCATCTTCTTTCGCCGAACCGTCGAAATCCAGTTGAACGCGATTCCGCGACGGAACCGGCGATCCTCGCGGAGTGTCTGTGATAAAACGCGCGCGTGGCCACCGGCGTTTCTAGGCCGGAACCTGGAATCAACGTGACCCTTCGTTTACAGGTCCTGTGAAAGTTCAAGACGAAGTTCAGTTTCGATCGAATTGTTCCGGGATATCGCTTTCGGCGTGGTCGACGGTCGTTGAACCTCGCGGTTCTCGCGGTGCCATCGGTTTTCTCGGATCGTCTTGAAGGATCTATTCGCGGTGTTCTTGAAGATCAACCTGGTGGATCAAGGATAGCTGCGGATCTAGGTCCCAGAGCAGTTTAGGGGTTTCGCAAACCGCGATTTTGTTTGACGCTGTCGAAGGTTCAATAATTGTCGAGGGAAGGTGGTCGATCGCTGCGAAGGATTTCTCGCAGCCTTGACCCACTGGGACCAATCCGCTGTTGCGATCGCGGGCCCGACCGGAACAATGCCTCGAACCGGAGTCTCGTAAGCCGATCGACGGGCCGAAGACAGATTACCCACGGCCGATTAGGGCAACGGTACACGAGGAAACCCGCTGACGGACGGGGGAGACTTATACTTGGTTTAACAGTGCTTTCGGGTAGCATGGAAGGTCGCGCGGGTATCTCGCGGCTGCAGACACGGTGAACAACCGGCGAGTTTACGAGATTGCACGCGAGCCAGCGTCGGATGAAGCTTCTAATATGCGAAGAGATGACACCTGGTGGTTCTCAAGGTACTTGCAACGCTTGTTACCGGTAGATCCGTGTTTATGTTCGCGGCTGTCGGTGTACCGGAACTGCTGGTACTCCGGCGAGCTTGATTGTTTTTCTTGGCTATCTCGAGTCGTGGACGATAAAACGAAAACACGATGCGCGAAACGATGTCCAGTCGGCCGATTAGTGATGTTGATCGAGTCGTCGATTTATCAATGGATCTAGATGTGTTAGGCGAATTTTAGATTGTATCGAAACTGCTATGAAAGTGAAGGCGTCGTTTTTGGGGGTTTTAGTTTGGAATTGTTAACCTTTTGCAGTCGAAGCAATTTTAATTCCTAATTAGGGACATCTTGCTGGCAGGGACATCTTTTTCTTTCGTGCATATCAAATTTCGTACTATTAATTGTAGAGCAATACTTTCGACTTTTGATTTCGTCGATGGCGATATACCTTTGATAAACTTATGAAGGACCCTTTGCACTCGAAGCAATTTTAATTTCTAATTCGAGACATCTTTCTGTCCTAGAATCATTTCCTCGCACGTGGTTCCTTTTTCTTTCGTGCATATCAAATTTCGTACTATTAATTGTAGAGCAACACTTTCGACTTTTGATTTCGTCGATGGCGATATACCTTTGATAAACGTATGAAGGTCCCTTTGCACTCGAAGCAATTTTAATTCCTAACTCGAGACATCTTTCTGCCCTTGAATAATTTCCTCGCACGTGGTTCCTTTTTCTTTCGTGCATATCAAATTTCGTACTATTAATTGTAGAGCAACACTTTCGACTTTCAATTTCATCGAAGGCGATAGAACTTTTATGAACGTATGAAGGTTCCTTTGCACTCGAAGCAATTTTAATTCGTATCTCGGGACATCTTGCTGTCCTAGAATAATTCCCTTGCACGTGGTTCATTTTCTTTCGTGCATATTAAATTTCTTACCGTATCGTACGACAACTTTCGATTTCATCGATGGCGATGGACCTTTGATAAACGTATGAAGGTCCCTTTGCACTCGAAGCAATTTTAATTTCTAATTCGAGACATCTTTCTGTCCTAGAATAATTTCCTCGCACGTGGTTCCTTTTTCTTTCGTGCATATCAAATTTCGTACTATTAATTGTAGAGCAACACTTTCGACTTTTGATTTCGTCGATGGCGATATACCTTTGATAAACTTATGAAGGACCCTTTGCACTCGAAGCAATTTTAATTCCTAACTCGAGACATCTTTCTGCCCTTGAATAATTCCATTGCACGTGGTTCATTTTCTTTCGTGCATATCAAATTTATTACATTAATAAATTGTTACACTAACACTTCAATTTTTACTAACTTCTTAATTAAAAACATTAGTAATGTACAAATTGTTTTGAATAATAATCTGACAATTATCAGTGTCGCCTCAGAGAAGCTATTGGAGTGCTAAGGGTGAATTCTAAAATTAAGACATTTCTTTCGACATTGAACATTTTGGCTTTGTGAAATCCTTTTCACATTTTGCACCTAATGGTGAACCTGTTTTCTTGTTTAACAGATGAATTTTTAATAATTTATGGAATACAGACAACTTCATTAATACGAATACTAGGTTTTCAAAAACGTTATCGTAAGTTGTAGTGTCACCTCAGAGACGCCATCGGAGTGATAAGGGTGAATTCCAAAATTAAGACATTTTTTTCGTCATTCAACATTTTGACTGTGTGAAATTGTTTTTACATTTTGCACCTAACGGTGAACTTGTTTTCTTGTTTAATAGATGCATTTTTAACAATTTATTAGACACAGACGAATTTGTTAATATGAATACCGTTTTGATAAATGCTGCCACAATTTTTATCGATATCTCAGAGTCGCAATAAATGCAGAGGGCTAATAGGACCTTCAACAATTGCGCTGTAGCAAAGTGATGCTTAAACAACTGCTTTTACATTGCAATTGTAATAAAACTATTAGATAACGCTGCCGAGGATGCTTTGTTGACACGCAATAAAAATTGCAGTCAGCTTTGAGAGATCCATTGCACAGTTCTCGTGGATCATGGATCTTAAAAAATTGTGAAATAATCGCCGGTTGGTAAATTATTAATGCTCCGAGATAGTGATCGTTTCGAGTAAACACCGTCTATCAGAGAATCTCTGCGTCTCACGGAGGGATTTTCGAATAATTGGTCCGACTTAGTTCCAGCAGTTTTTATTGAATGCTAGGTGCTGCAACGATGTTATTTTGAAAATTCCTATGATCTCTGATTAATTATTCAACTGCTGCTTAAAGAAACAAACGTATAATAAACAGATTTGTAACATTTCCATTTTAAAGTTCGACATTTTCTACGCAACAAGTTAACGGTCCATTCTTTGTACCGCCTCAGAGTGGCCAAGAGCAAAGGGTTAATCGATCGCGAACTACGTATTGATATTCTTAAAAAATTCCATCGCAATTTTTAGAATTAATTCTAAAATTAAGAGACATTTCTTTCGACATTAACCATTTGAAAATGAAACGAAAATTGAAGGCGGTATCTTAATTTCTTCATCAAAACGGATTTATAACATTTATAACATTCTAAAATTGAACATTTCCTACGCAACAAGTTAACGGTTCATTATTTGTAACGCCTCAGAGTGGCCAAGAGCAAAGGGTTAATCGATCGTAAATTACGTATTGATATTCTTAAAAAATTCCGTCGCAATTTTTAGAATTAATTCTAAAATTAAGAAACATTTCTTTCGACATTGGACATTTGAAAATCAAATGAAAATTGGAGGCGGTATCTTAATTTCTTCATCAAAACGGATTTATAACATTTGCATTCTAAAATTGAACATTTCCTATGCAACAATTTAACAGTTCATTCTTTGTAACGCCTCACTGTGGCCAAGAGCAAAGAGTTAATACGATAAACGTGTATTTTCTATACAAAAATTCCGGTTTCATATTTGCATACCTGGCATTCTCACCTGTTGGAACGTTCGAGGCGGTTCGACAAGGTGTCTGGTTTCCCTGAGAATGAATCCGAGTTTGTTGTCGATTGTTCGGATTCGATAAAAGGTGTGAAATTCCTTGGGAATGCAAAAGACGAACAAACTTATTTCGACGGTGTTTAAATGCATTCAGGGAAGTTTGATTCCTTTTGGGAAAAACAAAAAGCAATTTAGTGGCATGCGCTACGTGCGCGAAAGGTTTTACAGGAAGTGGAATCAGTTTGAAGTTAATTGCTCGTTGCAAGTTTAACGAAGTTTGAGAGTTGCGAAACGGAATCTGCGTAGCTGCATTCGAACAATCTGAGTTACGTTATCGAGTGCTCGTAATCCTTCCGTACGTTACGAGGGATTATCCCAGTTATACGACACGGTGATTGCAAATCTCAAGTCAAACAGGACAGTTGATAAAAAGTCACTCGATAAACATCGTTTGCTCATGGCTGGTCATTTTTTCGCATTTACCGAATTCTGTCTGTTTTTCGCTGCTTTATTTTTCATCGTATTTCTCGTCAACGGCAAAAACGTCAAAAACTTAGCAAATTGAACACTTTTTAAAATTGCAATAATAGTAGAGACATTCTTTTAAATGAAATGTGCAATGTTTCGGTAACATTGCAATTTTAGATGCAATACTAAAAAGGTATACATTTTTTTTTTAGTTTAAAGTCGTAAACAATCAACCTGCTAAATTGCATGCTGAATGAACTACCATATCACGAAAAGGCCGGTAAAAGAAATTTTCAACGTTCGATAACATTGAAATTTAAGAAAATACAGTGGAAGAACTAGTGGGCAGAGACATATTGAAATGTCCCAGTAATTATAAAATGGCGGAAGCATCGCTTACACTTTGCCAATTTGCAGTTGCTAGCCTTCGAACTGTACTAAAGTGGCACGGAAACTGTAATCAAATTTCTATCGTTCACTATTCTAGAAATTTTAAAACGAACAGTCCCAAAAATTTTAGGAGAATTAGAGACAATAGAAACGAAGTGATCCAGTAATAACTAACTTGTAGAAACATCGCTTTCAGTTTTCCAATTTGCAGTTTCCAAAATGCCGTGGAAAACTGTTATAAAATTTTTATCATTCGGTAGCACAGGAATTTGAAAATGAACAGTATTCAGAAATTTGGGGAGTTCCTTAAAACCAGTGACAAGAGAGAAACGTTTCGGTAATTATAAAATGGCGGAAGCATCGCCTACAGTTCTCCAATTAGCAGTTGCCAACCCTCAAACTGTACTAAAATGTACTAAACTATGATAAAATTTCCATCGTTCCCTATCACAGAAATTTTAAAACGAACAGTTCCAAAAATTTTAGAAGAACCAGAGACAATGCAAACTAGGTAACCCAGTAATGACTAACTTGTAGAAATATCGCGTTAAGTTTTCTAACGTCGTCGTCTCTCGGCCCGACTGAATCACAACTTCTTTCACGACTTATCGGTTCTTCCTTGACTCACAACTCCATTATACGGATGTGTACTGTTACGCGTGACTCATTGCTCACGATCCTCTCCGCGGTTCTGTAGGATGTTAGTCTCGAGACGCCACTTCGGCGATTATTGATGAATAGGGTTCAGTGTCGGTGAACGCATAAATTTCAGGTGACGAAACACGCGATCCTCGCATCGGTGGTTTTACCGTGCGACAGAAGACACGAACGAGGATGGTGGTGGTGTCTCTTCATGGTGTGTGCCACAGTTTGTGGGAATACCTCTTTGCCCTGTATTCCAGCGACGTCGATGTTGCCGTTCTTGTTTCGGATGTCGAAGACAGTGATGGATACCGATTGACGCGCAGACAAAAAGGAATCTTCCTTCATCGACCGTGAACCGCGGCAGCGTTCAATTGATACCAAACGAATGTGCGTGACACCGTTCAATAACGTTTTACAAATACGCGACCGTCTTTAACATTTCATCAACCCAATTACCAAGGGCCGTCTCTCGATGTCCACAATCTAATTGTTTCGACTTTAGTTTGCTCATAAGTGACGCTGTCCGATGTATTATAGTTACCGTCGAACCGTCTCCTTGACGCCATTTTCTTGTTTCGACATCCGCTAAAGATTTTCAACAGCCAACCGTACACGTTTCACACAACAGCATAGTTCATCTTAGATTTATCATCGTCGAATTACATTTTATCTCTGCGCCTGTTTATATTGCTTTTACGTGTCTTCTTCCTGTCTCTTTCTTTCTTGCTCCGCCCATCTCTTTTCTCTTTGCTGTTACGACCTCCTGCTTTATTATTGCACGCCCCTTTCCTTTTCCTTTGCCCCGGAAAAGTTCTGTTTGTTTAACGTTGACGTTAACCAATGTTCTACAAGGTCTGTAAATATGAAACCGATATTTGCCCACACGTGGCGCTGCTATCAATCTAGTTACCGTCGAACCGCGTCATTGACGCCATTTTCTTGTTTCGACATCTGATCGCGCCGAATGGTGATGATGCGATACTTGTTCGGGATGGGTTACTAGTGAAATGGATCTGATCACCAGGATTAACTTTGTAGAAAACGAGTGGAACAAAACTTTATTTACAATATGTGAACTTTAGTGGACTGTATAATGATAGGTGAGACTTAGCGCGATTTGAAATATTACAAGAGTATTCTTGTCTAAAAACCGTAAGATCTGAACCGTAATTCAGTGCCGTTAGAGAAGTGTATGACTTCTCGTAACGTTTGTTAATCTTGCTAATCTGACGCGCGCTTGCCGAACACCGGTATTTAAGTTCAATCGTCAAATGGGTGTGACTAGACTTGACCAATGAACAACAGATATTTTCGGGAAGGCTGTGACAATTTTGAAGGGCAGTCGCCGCCCACGCTGGTCGAAGAAATGGTGAAATTGATGGTGAAAGAGAGAGACGTAACTTTCGGCAAGCCGCGTTGACGGAAAACAAGGGACAGGCCGCGCAGCGCAGGTAAGGCCCGTCCGGTAACGCATGACAAAGAGACTCTTGAAGCGGGCGAGGAGACGGCAATTTCGGAGGTAACTCTGGAGGTGCACGTGTAAAACAGTTGTTAACAATAAACCGCTTCCCGAGTCCTAATCTCCGAGGCGAAGATTTTACGTTCCCGGTTGTGAATAGCAAAATTCCGTTCTCGGCACATTTGTTCGCCAAATGTGCGAGACGGACAATTCTGTTGCAAAACTAATAAAGTGACCCTCGATGGTCACGCAGACATCGGTCTCGGCACATTTGTTCGCCAAATGTGCGAGACGGACAATTCTGTTGCAAACTAATAAAGTGACCCTCGATGGTCACGCAGACAACATCTGATAGAGAGTTTCAACTGTTAACCATACACGTTTCATACAACAGCATAGTTAATCTTAGATTTATTACATTTATCTCTTCGCACATTACACCTCCTTTCTCTTTGCTTGTTACGACCTGCTGCTTTATTATTGCACTTTAAGATTCAATGAAATTTGAAGTGGACCGTTCCTGAAGCAGTTCTGAACAACATTTTCCTTTGTCAATTCGCGATCTGACGCCTCGCTTTTGAGTTATTCGCGAAAAACGCGAGCCAATCGGAGTGCAGCTACGGCGAGAGCGTTTCTGCTCGGCCAACGGCAACGCAGCGCTGGGCGGAGTTTATCGCCGCGTCGGAATCCGTTTGCTACAGCTACGCCCTGATTGGCCCGCGTTTCTCACCAATAACGTTTTCATACAATAAACAACGTGTCCACTCTCTACAAAAATTCCGGTTTCATATTTACATACCTGGTTTTCCCAGATTATATCAATACACAGGGTGTCCTATTATTATTATTCGCAACGAAAAATGTTAGACAAAAAAATTTAGTTGCTATTGATACTAGGTTAACCCTTTGCACTCCGAGCAATTTTAATTCCAAAATCTTGATACTTTTCAATGTACAATAGTTCCATTGTACATGGTTTATTTCCTGTCGTGCACAAAAAGTTTATTACTATAACTCGTACGTGCAACACTTGAATTTTCACCGACTTCTTAAACGCAAATATAGTGATACAAAACTTGTTTCGAATAATAGTATGACAATTTTTAGTGTCTCCTCAGAGGAGCCATCGGAGTGTTAAGGATTAATTTTGGCGCTGCTAGTTTTGTCGCGAGTGGGCGCGTAGAAGTCGGACGAAGGTCACCTTTGTTTTATTAAATGGAATAATGGATTTTTAAAAATGTGGATGCGGCTTGGTTAAACGAAAAGGAATAGACTACTTAGGTGGAAAAGTTAACGAGTCGAAAGGTGTTTAATTTTCAACAATTCTGAGCCGCCATTGCTGTCGCATTAATGCTGCTTGGTTTTTGCATCGCGACACTTTTAAAATTGATAAAGTAATGATCGTCCTAGATTGTTTAATGCATCGACTGATATTTTGCAACATGCAGCGTTAATGCGTTGCTGACGTTCGTAAATACAGAGATAACATCTTAAATGCGACGATAATGGCGGCCTGGTATTATTTAAATTTAACCATCTCCTAAACTGTTCTTTCTTCGACGTAAATAGGTTAATGTTTTCCAACAACTAATCACACATGGGAAAAGCTAGTAACATTAACATATGGCTCACCAGTATCGTTCAAACTTCTTCCGAAACGTTTCTCGCTATTAGTCATAATAGCGAAACAATCATGGCGGCCAAACTGGGCGAGACGCACTGTATATAAAGACTCGGTTACGAGATATTGTCAGGTTTGCGTCATTATTGTCTAGCAAAAAGTGGTTCAATTAGAATTAAATAGTTTCAGGAGGAATATAGTCTACTGGTACTAGATCTTCGTGTTACTGGACAGGTAAAGGATATTTGAAGGTCATCCACGTTTTTCTCAATAGAACTATATAATTTTTATTACGTCGGTCGGTGTATCCTGATATTCTCTACAAAAAGTAATGAAAATAAGATAAAATAAAAACAGCAGTTTAGGAAATATTTCAATTCTAACGTTGTTAAGAAATCATGACTCTCTTGTGAATATCATTTGTTAAATTTGATAACAGTATACGTTACATTGCATTTCCTCTCCTAATTATAAAGTAGTAAATAGTTATTCACAGGAATAACACTGTAAAAATGTCATAAAAATGTTTTTAACGCTTGTTTACATTTTAAAATCGCCTCGCTATTATTTCAACAATTTTCACGTCGCTACCTTTGTATCTAAGAGATGGATAAAAATTTAATAGCTGCAACGACGAGTAAAAATAAAAAAGCAGCATAAGATGAAATAAATCATAATGATTTTCGTACTAAGCTTCGAGTACATACGCTTAACACTCTACCGACCGGAAGTCTATTATTAGGACTTTCTATAGTTACACTGTAACAAAATGAAGCCTAACAAACTGCTTTTATTGGGTTGTTTGGAAAGTAATTTCGTTTTTTTTTTGTGAAAATTACAGACAATTTTCGTATAATGAACAAATATTTTATTAAATTATATATTGGCTATTCTGGTCCAATACCTTTTGCCATCTTTCTGGTAGTAGCATGATTCCACGCTCATAAAATTTTTGGTCTTTGCTGGCAAAAAACTGATCGAGGTGGTTTTTGACCTCCTCATTTGAAGTGAAGGTTTTACCGTCTAAAAAATTTTGCAGTGACCGGAACAAATAATAATCCGAAGGTGCCAGATCTGGAGAATATGGTGGGTGTGGCATTGTATCCCATTCAAGCTATAAAAGCATTTGGCGAGTGACCGAACTTGTATGAGATCTCGCATTATCTTGGTGAAACACTACACCTTTTCTGTTGATTAATTCTGGCCTCTTCTGTTGAAGTGCATCGTTCAGTTTGTCCAGCTGATGACAGTAGATTTCCGAATTAATTGTTGTGTTATCCGGTAAAAGCTCAAAAAAAAGCGATTCCTTTAAAATCCCACCAAACAGACAGCATCACCTTTTTTCGATGGACATTGGCTTTGGAAATGCTTTGAGCCGGTTCATCTTTTTTGCTCCATGATCTCTTGCGTTTGACATTGTTACATACAACCCATTTTTCGTCTCCAGTAATGATGCGCTTCAAAAATTGATCATTTTCGTGACGTTTGAGAAGCGAATCACAGACGTCAACGCGACGACACAAATTTCTCTCCGTGAGAACATGGGGAACCCATATATCGAGCTTCGCGGTTAAACCCAGGCCTTTCAAGTGGTCATAAACAGTTGAATTTGATAAATTTAACCTCTCACTGATCTCACGTGTTGTTATTCGCCGGTTTGCATCAACCAATGCCTTTATCGTGTCTTTATCAGCTTCAACCGGCCTTCCAAAACGTGGTGCATCTTCGACATCAAAATTGCCGGATCGAAATTTTGCAAACCAGTTCTGGCACTGGCGTACTGTCAACACATCTTCTCCATACACATCGGTTAATTTCTTTCTGGCTTGAACAGCATTTTTACCTTTTCTATAGCAAAAAAGTAAAATATGACGAAAATGCTGCTTATTGCTCTCCATATCTAAAAGGGCACCAACCAAAAACTACTGAGTAGAATCAATTGGACTTTTTCACACAAAAGCCTTGCTATATCAGCTCTCAAAACATATAATGATTATGCGGCTTAAGTGTGAAGTTGGGTTAAAAAAGATACAATTAAATCCTCTGTCGAGAAAAAACGAAATTACTTTCCGAACAACCCAATACATTGTAATTTGTAACGAAATTATTATATAACATTACCGAGGATGTCATGTTGATTTATAATAAAAATTGTCGCCAGTGTTGAAAGAGATCCATTGAAAAGTTTTCAATCATGAATAACGGACCATGAAAAATTCGTAAATTGTTAAAAACTCGCATACATAAAGAATTTGTACAACGTATCATTGAGGTTCTAGCAAACTTTGTTTATCGAAATGTTGATTCAATTGATGCACGTATCGAGACCGTAAGTCGGTCGGCTCTTTTCCTAATCAAGCCGGGTGCGCCGCATGCAAATTCCGTTTCCCGTGGCCACTTCTGAATTGATTTCGCCTTAGCCAGAGTACAAGTTAATGTAATTTTTATTGTAATTTCGCGAGATAATAATGGTATACGTCTCGCTCCGCACGTTGCATACGCTTGACCTAGTTTTTACGTTCTTTATCGTAAAAACGACGTTGACAACGTATTAACGTGCCTCGCTGTATTCCGATTGATTGAACGTGCGTCGTCGCGATCGGAAAAGTTTACAAATAATTTCTCGTTTAATTCGAGAGGCCCCGTACCTTGCGACGACATTTCGTCGTCGGCATATCAGATGTTGCTTATCGTTTTGCTTATTGCATACGATCATCTCGACGATTTGTTAGGATCGATATACGAGACCCGGCAGTGCTGAAAAGAGTTCATTGTATCGCCCGATCGATCGGAGTAACGTTAACATTCAGCATGCTCCGTTGCCATACGATATCTGCGCGATTAAATACACGTCATTTATTTTCATTTCTCCGCTTCTAAACGCTATTGAAACTCATTCCTCGCCGGGAATTTACGCAACAACGACTCTATGTTTAATAATTTTGCGATTTTGAAACACGAGCACCGGTTTCGATTTCGCTGATATCGAATTCAAACTAGTTTGTTTGTCTTACGACATTGTTGCTAGAACTAATTTAATTGTTTGATAGATTTTTCTATCTAATATTGAGTTTTTTTAATACGCAGAATATAAAATAAATTAAACCGTGCTAAGATATTTAATTTTTATGTAAAGTTTTATTTAGAATTTCTGGTCGTTTCAGGATTAATGTAAGGATACAGTTGTTAGGTTTTTAGTTGTTAAAGTATACTACAGTATTTTCTACTAGATTATTCATAAATTTAATTTTGTCTTTTATTGTTGCACCTACTCGTATCCCTTGCTTTTTTCTTCCACAGTCTCTATCAATTTTATTTTTTATTCTTTATTTAATCTAGAATTTTTTATTATTTTTTAATGAATAAATACATTTATTAAGCAGTATTTTCCACTAGATTGTTTACAAACTCGATCTGTTATATGCTTGTACATTAATTTTATCTTTTATTGTCGTACCTATTCATATCCTCTGATTCTTTCTTCCACAGACTCTATTAATTTTCGTTTTCTTTGTTAAATACAAAACTGTCTATTATTATTTCACGAACACAAAACTTGTCCTATTAAGTGAAATAATATAAAACAACAAGGCGCTTCGCACGATCGAAGAGGAACGATAAATCAACGAACATACTAGAACAGTATGCATCGACTTCTATTTGTCCTTCCTTATCTTGAATTGAGACGTAGTAAGAACAAAATGTCACGCGTCGATAAAGAGATTCATTGTAGCAAACTGACAATGGTATTGTGAACTTTTTATGAATATTCATATCTCTTTGAATTTTACAAATTTGCACAAGCAACGAACGCGTAGATACCCGGTGACGAGTAATTACAATCGCTATCTGGAATCAACGTATTTCGAATAAACACAATGCAATAATTGCATTCGAGAGCTTAATTTAATAGAAAATTATGAATCTTTTATATAATAGAAACATTGAGACACTCGTGAATCGAATTTTTCTGTGACAGGGACGTGACCTAATAATCTTATACAGTACCTTACAAAAGTATTCGGACACTCTTCAAACCTAAATATCTTTTTCAAGATTCCACCAAAACGTCTATACTTTTCTCGAGCAATTAGTTGCATTCGTTGCAACTGTTAAAGTTTATCTACTCGAGTTTCGCTTATACTGGTCAAAAAACGTGACATAGTTGTGACGGAAGAGAAGTCGACAACGTTCAGAAAATTATACCTCTTTTTAAATTGCATGTAACAGCTTGAGCTTGTTCTTGATGTTACGAGGAGCGATAAGAATTCGAACTTAGCCGTGTGTAGATGATAATGCTGCACTGGTATCGTTAACTGTTACTAAACACCGCTAGTACAAAGCCAGATATAGCTTCCTCCGTTTGTAGGTGAACGAAGTTTAACCCCTTTGCACTCGAAGCTGTTTTAACTGGAAAACCCAAAGCATTTCTTGCGTGGTAGGATACTTTCATTCTACATGAATTATTTCACCTTATGTATATGGGTATTTTTTACTGTTACTCGAGGTTCTTACAACCGCCAAATTCTTATCAATTTCTTAGATATAAAGATAGCGATGTTAGAATTGTTTTTAACCCTTAGCACTCCAAGCATGCTAGTAATGGGGTTAGCATAGTTAGGTTAGATTTCGAGCGGGCCCAAAATTTCAAAGTCGCGCCACGGCTGCAATTCGATTCCGATCGAGCTGAAATTTGGCATACACTCTGTCTACCCATCTAGAAACGTGTAACCAAAATTACACAAGAATCGGAGACCTAAAGATTTTTCACGATTTGAAGAAGGGGTTTACCTTCAATATTTAGCGATTTTGTGGCAATATTTGGCAAATCTTTGAAGTCGTGCCCCGACCAAACTATTAGAGCTATCGACATGAACCAAAAGCGAAAATCTTCCCCAATTCTTCCCCTCTAAGTAGAGCTCATCAAAATCTAGGCTAGCATATCGGGGGACTTCAGGAAGCTACCTTTTATCAACCCCATTTTTCCCATTTTCGCGATTGATCGCCCCGAGACTTCAAAGTCGCGCCACGGCTGCAATTCGATTCCGATCGACCTAAAAATTGCCATACACTCTGAGCGCGCGTCTAGAAACGTGTTGTCAAAATTACAAAAGAATCGGAGACCTAAAGATTTTTCGCGATTTTAAGAAGGGGGTTACCTTCAATATTCAGCGATTTTGTGGCAATATTTGGCAAATCTTTGAAGTCGTGCCCTGGCCAAACTATTAGAGCTATCGACATGATTCAAACGCGAAAATCTTCTCCAAACCTTCCTCTTTAAATATAGTACTTAATATTGAGGCTAGCATTTCAGGGAAATCCAGTGGACTTCGTTTTATCAACCCCAATTTTTCCCATTTTCTGAAATTTGGCATACACTCTGCCTACCTATCTAGAAACGTGTAACCAAAATTACAAAAGAATCGGTGATCAGAAATTTTTCCCCAATTTTTCGCGATTTTAAGAAGGTGGTGGGCTTCAATATTTGGCAATATTTGGCAATATTTGACAAATCTTTGAAGGCGTGCCCTGACCAGACTATCAGCTTTGTCGACGTGATTCAAACGATAAAATCTTCCCCAAACCTTCCTCTTTAAGCATACACGTCCCGAAGTGGCTAGCTTTTCAGAGTAATCCAGAGGGCTTGCTTTTATCAAGCCTACTTTGCCGTTTTTCACATTAAGTGTCCGGAATATAACAGAGATCGCGCGGCAACGGCGGGTCGGTTAGACTCTATTGGCCGTGAAGACGTCGATGGATTTGGTCCTCTGCCGAAGGTTAACTCGAGAGATCGGTTAAAAAATGATCGAGCTGTTTCGAGCTGGATCGAGGAGTGGTTCAAGTTAAAAACCGATCGGGACGGAATTATCGTGCAGAATGTTCGCGGGAGATACGACGGGTCCGTGGCAAAAGCGGTCGAGTGCATTGGATACAGTTGGCAGCCGGCCAATCGTGATAGGTATCATGAATGTATGCATCATGCGTGCCGTCTGTTTTCTAAGTCGGCTTCCGTCATTGATGGCGGGCACACCAGAGCAGTGCACTGGTAACTTTCGTTGCACCGCAAAACGGACGAAGCGCGTTACGCGCGGACGCGAATCCTGCTGCGATCTCATCTATCACCAGTCTAACGACCTGTCCTCGGAAAGCTTCTTATCCGATCGCTGATACCATCGAGCACTATACAATTCTATCACGCCGCTAAATCGATTGTCCTCTTGGTTAGATCCTCTTGACCCGTCAAACTAGGACCATTCGACGCGTCGTTATACAAGGAATCCCATAAATGTCATAGAAATATGAAGTGCAAGGTTCCTCGAACGATTCTGAACAATATTTCCCTTTGCCGATTCGCGATCTGACGCCTCGCTTTTGAGTTATTCGCGAAAAACGCGAACCAATCGGAGTGCAGCTGTGGCGAGCGCGTCTCTGCTCGGCCAACGGCAATGCCGCGGTGGGTGGAGTCTGTCGCCGCGTCGGAAACCTTTTGTTACAACCCCGTTGCGATTGGCACGTGTTTTTCGTTAATTATTTAATAAAGAACTGCTTTTACATTATAATTTGTAACCAGATTATTAGATAACATTACCGAGGATGTCATGTTGATTTACAATAAAAATTGCTGTCAGCGTTGAAAGAGATCCATGGAAAAGTTTTCAATCATGGACAACGGACCTTGAAAAATTCTGAAATACTCGCCGCAAATAAAGAATTTGTACAACGTATCGGTTCGGTTCTAGCAAACTTTGTTTATCGAAATGTTGATTTAATCGATGTACGTATCGAAACCGTAAATCGGTCGGTTCTTTTCCTAATGAAGCCGGGTGCGCCGCATGCTAAAACATGATCGCGGTCCGCTACTACCGTCGAGCGTTCTTCGAATAAAATTGTGCCCGTCTGAACCGTTCCATGGACCGGCACCAGCCGCATGAACGACTAATAAGTCTTCAACGACCATGATCCCGAGTTAATATCGCTCGATTGTGCAACTATTGACCCAGAGGTAATTCATAGCTGGAATAGGCCTCTGACCAATCTGTGGCTCGACGATTTCGCTTGGCTTTCTGGCTTTCGCATAGATCGGTCGTACCTCGAGAGACACAATAGTCGTCGGGAGGAAAGTAAAGAAGACAGTAAAGACAAGTATCTTCGGGGTGTTTTCCTAGCCGGTGGTTCCGGCTATCCTATGGGGGAAGATCAGAGGGAAAATTCCCAAGGAAAATGAACCCGCGGCTAATGGCAGAACCGCCATGACGACGGCGGAGAAACAGTCGACGGAGGAACGCAACTTTTTGGTAGTCGTCTCGATTGCACGCATTAAGACGCGATGACTCAGTATACCTTCCGATGTACGAATAACCAATCTAAAATTATCGACTAATAAAAGTCGGTTTTACGAGACCGTTCCCGATCTAGCCTGCATGACGGCTTGCTTGAAATAATTAGGCCACTAGGCGTCGACAGGCCGCCTCTAAGTAGCTACTTGATACGTATGACAGCTAGTATGATACTCGTAGAAATGGCGGATGGGAGACCGGGGAAATATTTATACTTTATGTTCAGAGCGCGCGAATTGTTAATTGGTACTTAATTATACCGATGCAAATTCGCTCGTGCGCTTTCTGCGTTAAGTTAACCCCTTAGTCTTCATTTTTACAATTTGCTAAAAGAAACAGAATATTAATGACTATCGTGTGCCTATGTTATTTTCCAATGGATATACATTAACAACAACCAAATGTAATGTTATTTCGATTTAAGGGAATTTTTAACATAAACGTTTAGTGAAGTCTGTTCAGAATCTACATCATGAGTCTCACGCGATATTGTAAGGGAAGGGGTTGGTAATGGTCGAATATTTAGGGGTTGGTGCGGATGAATTTACAAAAGCTCGCAATTTGTATCGAATATAGAATAAACTTTAACACTTTAACTGCCATGTCACCCATATATGGATTGCAGAATTATTTGTCCATGTTTAAAAATAAATTTGTACTCTTATATATTCATTGCACTCAATTTTGTTTATATGTGGAGACTACAAAAGGGTTGAAGGATAATTATGTGTAAGACACTTGAAGTTTTCAATTGTTGCTTCGTTAAATAAATTACTTTGATTTTGTGCAATTTTTGAGGTTGTTGGTTGGGCAGTTAAAGTGTTAATAGATTTCACCCCTTGGCTTTTATTTTTCGGCTGCGGAGACTAGAACACGTCTTCGTAGATCACAATTTGCTGAAAGAAACAGAATATTAATGACTATTATGTGCCTATTTGTTCTTCGATGGATATACATTAACAATAGCCAAATGTAATATTATTTCAATTCTAGGGGAATTTTTAACATAAATGTTTAGTGAAGTCTGTTCAGAATCTACATCATGAGTCTCACACGGATAGTATAAGGGAAGGGGTTGGTAATGGTCGAATATTTAGGGGGTGGTGCGAATGAATTTACAAAAGCACGCAATTTTTATTAAATAAAGAATAAAGTGTCACATTGGTGAATCGTCTATTTAATCTTTAAAATTGCAAGAAGTATAATTTTATTATTGTAATAACACAAGACGAGTATATATTTTTATTTTCATTCAAAACTCGAGGCATTAACATAAGATTTAACATTCTGGAGAAAATATTACGAATATTATTAAAAATCCTCGTCCGCAAAGGGTTAATCGGATCTCCGAGTGGCCAAATGGGTTAAACGAGAGGGTTAATCCGTTCTAAGTAATGCATTGTATGCTGGGAATATTTACACCATCATTTCCTATGAAAGTATGTTTGCAATTTCAATAAAATAAAAAATCTGGTCGTTTTGATTAGCGATGGTTGTTTTAGCGTTAAATTCTTTAAGAGGGTAGATTTCGCCCTCGGAAACGAGCGGTGCCGAGCAAACAAGAAAAAGGATTGTGTTACGAATGGCTTACTCCAGTTATACGTGAAGTTTCGTAATCTTCTGAATTTCCGGGATCCCTAACCTTCCTTGTAAGATGCTATGAAATGATGCCAAGTCTCGGACATACTATATTTAGTTGCGAAAAGAGGAAGTTTCATCACACGCGCGCTGCATGTGTTCTTTTTCCACTTGGCTAATGCATATTGCTGCGGTTTTTTCCCGGAAATTTTTGGTTTCCTGAAATGTTAATGTATCGTGAGAATATTTTTGTAGAAAAACGGAATAGATCGAGCAAATGTACCGCGAATTATTTCCAACGATTAACGATCGAACGCGATCGAACTCTTATAATACAATAATTAATTTCTACTAAATTCATTAGCATTTGCATAAGAAACAATTAAATTACCAGCCTTGTCTAGTCAAATGTTAATCACCTTTTTGCAATAGACATCCGAATGGATTTTGTTAAAAATACTGTAAAATTAATTTTTGATAAATTTTAAAAACTCGCACACGGGGTGCGTCAACAACTACGTGCACCTCGAATGTGTCTGTTATTTGTAATATTGTGAGAAAATATTATAAACAAATATTTTACGGTACAGTGGGGGGCACACGACGATGCAAAGTTACCCACAGTTCGAGCTACGGCTACTCGACGCTAGATGGACAGAACTTTCCGATTGACCTAATATATTGAAATGATTAATAGGATGAATGGGATTTTTTAGGCGGATTTAGTAAGGTGAGGTTCAGGAAGTATTGTTGCTAATAGTAAATGTAGTTTGGGATTGTTGTGGGGAATGAAAAGAATTTTTTGGATTGATGGAACTCGTTGAACTTGTCGAGGTGTAGGTTGTTTAGTACACTTCTGGTGTAGAATTGAGGTTATGGACGGCTTTCACTGTTCAAATTTTGTGATATGTGTGATATGCAATCGGTAATATTTCGAGGTGATGTTGACAGATATGTAACCTTACGAGATGACGTTTTACATCTGACGCTAGTCGCCATAACTTACTGGTGCACTATCTGGTTTCAAACGGCGGAGACTTATTTGTACTCCTAAGTTATAACTCCTCCAAGGATAGCTGCGATTAGAATTCTCACCAGTTGTATTCTACTAGTATAAGAACACAGTCGAATAGTCAGTAGCCGAGAATACAGTCCACTAAAATAAAAGGTTCTTTAGCGGCTGCTGAAAATGGAATTGAGAGAAAGAAAAGGAAGAAATGAAGAAGAATCGTTTCGTCCTAGGTCCGCTAGAGAACTCATCAATAAAACTGACTAGCGGACCTGCCTTAGAGGCTGGAATATCGGAAGGCGGTTAAGGACGATATATATGTATATATGAATCAGAGGCGGATCAAGTACTAGCGAGAAAGTCTCGTCCTACCGTCCCTCTGTCGGTAAGCGCAGAAGGTACAGCCGCCACAGTTCCTAAACCCACCGTGGGTTGATAATTCGGTCATTTCTCGTCCATTGCAATCCTCTGCGAGAACCCTAACCTTCCGATTACAAAACCCTGAAAATGAAGCACCGTCCCTTGCTAGGTTTTAAGTTTAGGAAAACGAACTTATCGTTCCTCTACCATAATTAGCCAGTCAGAGACGCTTCGGACATAAACTGGAGCCAACACATGGACCTCCTATGCTCATAGGATGGTGGTCTCGGTTGAACTGCGTAATTTTGACGCGTCCAGCGAACCTTGCCGATCGAGTATAGAAAGCAGAAGCGACGTTACAGATTTCCGATCGGCGCGGGAGTCGTTTCGTCCCACTTGTGGTACGCGAAGGAAAAACTGAAAAGAGTGCGAGGCCTCGGGAGTGTCCGTCGCGAATGAAGTCGCTTGTGTAACTCGTGGCCGTTTGTATGCACACGATCCGAGAGAGTAGGTGGGAAATCGTGAAGGTGTGGAAAACGTGCTCGCCGACACGAGCCGGATAGAGAATTATATTGGTCAGCTTTTCAGACGATAAACGGTGACTGGCGCTTTGCCGGGTAATACAACGCGCGAATTTCATTATCTCGACTGCTTTACAACGCGGGATGTGTTTCGCGTTGATATATGCACCGGCTCGAGCTGCGTATGCTCCTTATCGTTGTCAAACATTTGCCAGGATGACGCGGTACCGAAATAATACCTTTCTTTCGAACGCGTCGGTCGAGTTACCCTCCGCAACGTGTGGCGAAGTTGAAAGACGTTCTCTCCGTCGAATTGCTTCCCCGCGAACGGGAAAACTTCTTGCGAATTTCCACTGCGTGGTCGGAAAAGTTATCCTGCATTTTTCCGAGAGATTATGCTTGTCCTTTTTTTGGAAGCGCTAGAGTCAGTCGCATCTGTGTTATTTAAATTTTTATGCTCGAAACAATATTTTTACATAGTTTCGATTGTACATAGTGTATTTTCTTTTGTATATATGAAATTAATTACTATTATTCGTACTTGGAACGTTAAAATTTTTATCGATTTCTTAACTGCAAGCCTGGCGATGTAAAAGTTGTTGAAATAATAAAAATGCCAATTTTTAGTGGCGCCTCAGAGACGACATTTTAAAAATTTCTTAGGAAAACATTTTTATAACTAATTGCGAAAAGAAAAACTAGGGACCAATCAAAATGTCTGGTTTTGTAGTTCTAGTGTTAATCTTTTACACTCTAACAACAACTCTGAGGAACCAGTGGACATTATCGTACCATTATCCGAAACATTTGTATTATTAAATTCGTCTGTATTATATTACATAACAAAATGTTGTATGAAAAAGACAATTTAAATTCCACTCGCACAATATACAAAAATTGAAAGTGCTTCGAGTGCAAAGGATTAAATAATTTATTAATCGTAGAATTTTATAATCTTCATTATTTTATTAAATTGTTGTAGCTTAATTTAATCATAATTATTATTTCATCGGGCTGATATTTAAATTTGTTAAACTACAATTATTTTAATCATAAATTAATGTAGATAGTTTTAGACAGATGCCCTATCGACTGGTGCATCAGTCAAAAAATTAGGCTCAAAAGCATTTCTGACTACCCTTATCTACCCTTTAAAACAAGCTCGTTTATTTCCGCCATTGCTCGCAGCTTCTACTCGAAACGTTTCAGTTTCCATTCGGAATAATTCCACAACTTGAAACTTGAATTTTTCTTTTTTGATTATAAAAATTATTTCTTAAATTTAAATTATTTCGAGAAAAAGTATTTCTTATAAATTCCAGCTGATGTTAATCAATTCGATGAACTAATATTTGTTAATATTCGCCTTGGAAGAACGGTAGGCGAAATTTCCGGCGAACGGTAGCTCGCACAGTGACTAACAACGCGCCCGAAGCAATTTTATCTGTTATTTGCTATGGGAATTTGTAGAGGGTTGGGCCTATCAACGATTACGTAAATGATTTCGCAAATATTGTTTGTGGCAACGTTTTCCACGACGTCCACAATGTTGCTTCGTTTTTTTTTTTTCGACCAATTTTCCTTGTAGTAGCCAGGGTCTGGAAATCAAATAGAAGAAGGTACGGTTTCCCTATCTTATTTACTGGCCATGGCGGATTCGCCATTTCGCAAGACCGATGCTTTCCGTCATGAGATGGTTGGAGTCTTCCGTCTCCCACGAGGAGGGTTATAAGGATGGATTAGGCGACCTAGCAATGATATTACACTGATAAACTCAAGGTTGTCAGTTCGGTATAGAAGAAGTTCCTTCGAGATTTTCCAACGCTGCAACGTTTACCTCGCGCATGGTTGCATGACGTTCTTCATTACGCCAACTCGCCGGTGCGTGTACTTAAAACAAACAGAAAAACTTGGTCATAACAAAACGGAAGAGGAGTCCAAGAGTTAATGCAACTTCCAAGCTCAAAGCGCAATTTGTTTCACATCAAACCTGCCGAGCATGAACTTCGACTGGTCCCTTCTGTTGCTTTATAAAAGTGAAACGGTTGAATTTGTTTAATATACGCTTTTTAATATGGATTCTTTACTATACGATATGTTGTTGAAGATACTCCATATTTGCACGATTTTTATTTTAATGCACGTCTTTTGGTACGCGCTATTTGGTCGAATTTAATTAATACTTATGGAATACGATTTTTATTTTATTATACAACTTTTAGTGTATACTATTTGGGTGATTTTATTTAATACTTATGCGATTTTTAGTGTACTATATTTCTTATAGTATGCGTTATTTGGTTGAATGTATTTAATACTTATACGATTTTTATTTTTGTATACATTTTTTAGTATCCACTATTTGGTTCAATTTATTTAATACAAACAGGATTTCTATTTTAATATACGTATTTTAGTATGTGCTATTTGGTTGAATCTTTTTAATACTTATACGATT
>CM052099.1:14028161-14045396 GCA_028453745.1 Agapostemon virescens
AGCCACTTTTAAAATAGAAATCTTTATCGTTCCATTAAACAGCTAATTTTCGTTTCACGAACTTTTAGCGATTTTAAATATATTATTTACAATTTGTTTCAAAGTGAAGAGACAACGTAGAAATGCAAATATTAAAATGGCTAGCTTAATTTCTTTGTAAAATGGACTCAAGCCACTTCCAAAATAGACAGCTCAATACTAAAAATAACCAAATGTATAAGATGAAATAAATCATGTCGACTGAAAAGATCTAAAAAATATTCAAAGGGTTAACACTAAAATTAACAAGAAAAGTAAATGTAAATGTAACAAGAAAATTGCATTTATTGAAACCTCGTGCAATTATATTTCGTAATGTCTGATTCAACGAATAAATTCATTCGAAACTTTCTTATAAAAATATTTTTATAATTTCGATAATTCTAGAAGAAAAAATTGAGTAGCAGTCACTTTTGTTGATTCGGTAGTTCTAGTGTTGTGCTCGGTCGAAGCTGGTCTTGTGCGCGCAAAGTCGACTAAAGTTACTGCACGCGGAACAGAATTCATATTTACATATTAAATCGTGACCGAACGAGGTAAAAAAAAAAGAAGTTCCCTGTGAAACAGCAATCGACCTGTTTTAGCCTCTTCCTTGTTCGCGAATGTGTCACAAAGTTTCGAAAAGTTTTCAGATCGAGCAGGGGATAGCTGAATAGGAAATCAGATGGCGAATATGTGTATGTATAGTGCGCGTCTTTAGTTTGATTGACCGGTTAAGATATACGCTCGTGCTTTCGTTCGTTGCTTTCTCTGCTCCTCGAATGTTTGTTTCTATCTTTTTATTAACACTTTACCGACCGGCGAGTAGTAGAGAATTATAGAATTATAAAATTATATTTCAGAAAATACTCATAGTTTCACAATTCAAATAAAATACTGTTTTAAGCAATAATAGTTCCGCAACTCAAATAAAATACTGTTTTAAGTAATCACAGGGTCAAAGAAAATACTGTTTTAAATAATAATAGTTTCAGAAATAAAATAAAACACGATTTTAAGTAATCACAGGTTCGCAATTCAAAGAAAATACTGTTTTAAATAATCATAGTTCCACAATTCAAATAAAATACGATTTTAAGTAATCACAGGTTCGCAATTCAAAGAAAATACTGTTTTAAATAATCATAGTTTCAGAAATAAAATAAAATACAATTTTAAGTAATCACCGGTTCACAATTCAAATAAAATATTTTTTTAAACAATCATAGTTCCAGAAATCAAATAAAATACTAGTTTAAATAATCATAGTTCCACAACTCAAATAAAATACTGTTTTAAGTAATCACAGGTTCACAATTCAAATAAAATACTTTTTTAAATAATCATAGTTCCAGAAATCAAATAAAATACTAGTTTAAATAATCATGGTTCCGTAATTTAAACCAAACACGAGTCGTAACATTTTTGAGGTTGTCGGTCGAGCAGTTAAAGTCTTAATCAAACAGATGCAGTTTCGCATCGATATCTTTTACAGTTCAAAAGATTCAGCAAAATGTCGGCGAATCTCTCAATTTCGATCGCTGTACGCCACTGTGGCGTGATCGGTACTTGCATAGAAAATCTATGGCCGTTTATCGTGTGACAAGCATGATTTCATTTTCAACGGCCGTCTCCCTGTGGAACGGGTATAAAATGCGCGGCACAAAACATTCTCGGTGCTTCTTCGCTTTCTCGTATTGATATTTCAGACAATCCAGAATGTCATTGTGGATATTCGATTCGAGATATTAACGCTGGATTTACGAAGCTCTAAAAGCGACTGTTTTACATTATTTCGTAGCAACAATGACAATTTGTTGATTCAAATTTTTGCAACATTCACGGAAATAAATTTGTGGAATAATTCTTTCTAGGTACTTCTTCGCAATCTTAATATTTCAATCATTTGCACTCGAAAAATTGCAGTATCATTTCTCAAAATATTAAAAACATGTAAAAAGAATTTTTCAGCATCTTATGTTTTAATTTTAGAATTAAAATTGCTTCCACAGCGAAGGGTTAAAATTAAACATACCATGAAGAGCCATTTTTACGCGTCTGGTGAACCAACTGACGGCTGCAAACATTTTATAAATTATTTACTTAATAACTTAATAAATCACTGAATAAATTACTGTTATAAATTACTACTTGAAAAAACTATTAATAAAGAATACAGTTTACAATTTATATATTCTCTAACACTATTCACAATTTAAATATTTACATTCCCTTTGTTAGGAATTCGATGACTGCAATTATTCAAGGGCATCGAAGGTCGTCGCATTTGTCTAGGTCGTTTCTGCACTTTTTTAAAACATATGCAGTCATTTTTTCATTCTCATAGTAATTTACAATTTATATATTCTCTAACACTATTCACAATTTAAATATCTACACTCCCTTCGTTAGGAATTCGATGACTGCAATTATTCGAGGGCATCGAAGGTCGTGGCATTTGTCTAGGTCGTTTCTGCATCTTTAGAAACGTATGCAGTTAGTTTACCGATTTATTAAATGCAAATATAGCGACGTAAAAATTGTTTGGAATTATAGTTTGACAATCTGTGACAAGTGTCGCCTGGGAGGAGTCATTCGAGTGCTAAGGGTTAATTTGAATTATCGATATCGCGTAAAATTCGTATGATTCGTTGTTTTTCTAATTTTCAAAGTTAAGACGCGTTCAGGAAGCAATAAAATATCGACCTGAGATAAAGAAATATTCGGCAAGACGTGATCGAACGTGTTTCGATTCCGAGCACCGTACGACGCCGCAATCATTAGCTTATCAATTTAGCCTCGATCGCATAAAAAATATATTGGTATCCTTGTTGACCTCTAGATTCAACGGCGCATGCACGATCCAAGGAAAAAAAATGTTCTACCCCACGTATACGCGAGCGACAGATGGCAAAGGGGACATCGTATTCGAATCGATTCGTTCAACACTCTCAATGTCACATTTAATAACGCGAAATGTACGACAATCACTGCGCAGTTTTCACGAGGAAACGGCTCAGTTTTGAAGTATCGACCCCTATTAGCTGATTGGACACTCCTCTCTCGCCGTTTGCATAGGGCAATTTATTGGCCCTTTTTTTCCCTGCACCGGCGCGAATCAATTTGTTATACAGGCTTCCCGGCACAGTTGCGAGTCGTAACATAAAAAAAGAATAAAATAAAACAAGTCGGAAACTCTGCAAATAAACTGTTTCTGTACTTCACCGGTTACCGTCAACGTTGCGTAGCTACCAGCCACGTAAACGAATTTTTCCTACGGATTTGATCGTATATTTTATGCATAACAATTGGCAAACTAAAAATGTCCGATATTCCATAGGCGCATTTATATTCGTCCCTAGCGCTACGATTTGTTTTACCGGTGATGAGAATTTTATTCGACGTTCATAATTTTGTTCAAGAGAAACAGTTTGCATTGTTCGTGCGACGAACGACATGGTATCTCGTTTATTTAATAATTGTTTATTTAAAAATCAGTAGAAATCAGATTAATGCAATTTGTTCGACAGGCAAACTTTGACTACACTCGAGAGAGTTAAATTTACAGTTCTTGTTAAAATAATAGCAATTATATAATATCTGTTTGAAACGTTATATTTTTATTAATACAAAAACCCTATGGTATAATTACCTGAATTTTATTATTTGACAAAGAAGAACGTCGCCCATTACGATAGGCTTGATAACATTTTCATAATCGCTACTAGGCGATGTTGCGAAGAACAAACAGAGGAAGTCATAATTCAATCCTTTGCTCTCGAATGGCGACTGTAAGGCGCCAGTTAAAATTGCCGTGTCATTATTCAAAGCAGTTTTGGTATTATTTTTGTATTACTCAATTCAATCTAAAATG
The DNA here is from genome assembly GCA_028453745.1 of Agapostemon virescens. Taxonomy (NCBI): domain Eukaryota; kingdom Metazoa; phylum Arthropoda; class Insecta; order Hymenoptera; family Halictidae; genus Agapostemon; species Agapostemon virescens. The sequence goes on from CM052099.1 coordinate 14,032,054, forward strand.
TCCAATTGCATGACAAAATCAGTTCGTTTTCACGTGCAGCACATAGGAAAGATTGCTGGAATAAAAACCGTATTCAAAACAGTCATTCAAAGAAATAAGCTTGTTAAATCCCTACAACGAAAATTTGATGATATTTTCGACAAGACAAAACGATCTATGGTACAAACAAAAAAATATTGCTATCCTTCAAAATCCTCTTTCTCCGTTTCTAACATCCTCCTCCGCTAAAAATCTATCAAAAAGTTCATCGAACTTAGCACACCACCCTTACAACCGCCCCAAAACGCTAAAACACCGCGTTGTATAGAAACCACGAAACTGGTCGCTCGGCAAACAGTCGCGTCCCTCTCCGGTAACATTAAGCGACCGAAAACCATTAACGGCGGTGGCATATATTAATCACCGGTGTCCGGTGTGCTCTTCTTTTGCAGCGTGTGTCGGCAACACTCATCGTGGGAGGAGGGGGTAGTCGAGGGTCGGCCGAAGACAGGGGAGGTGTGCCCGGACACCGAAAGCTGGGGCACCCTGACGCGGAGGTCCTGGCGGAGGAGGTGGGTCGCAGGAGAGAGGAAAGAAAGGAGGTGACCATCCACCCCACATGGACGCCACCCCCAAAGGACCCCCCGTACCCCCCACACCGGACATCCTGTCACCATTATTTAGCCGCGGAATATCCGACCTGAAGTTGACGCGTCGTGGTCAGCGTTACCGTCGACCATCGAGGCATCCGACGCTTGATGCTGCTCGTACGACGGAAACGACCGCCTACGCAAAACCGTCATCCTGCACGTGCCTCTATCGCCTTTCTCGCCGTAAACCGAAGCAATCAGCGAGCCCGTATCGCCGTCTGTCGTGGATTCGAAGACGAAAGTCGATTGTCCCGCAGGAGAACGTAACGGCGAGCCGGGACACCTCGGAGAACCGCCGTTTCCGGTGTACGTCGTCGACGAGCACCGGCACGCCGACGATCCTCACGATATTATACCTCCCGTCGTCGGCCACGGACAGGAGAACCTTTTTTACTCCGGTTTTTACACGATGGCCAACGTGCCACGCGTTTGATGCATTTTCTACGAGAACGCCAGCCGACGACCAACCCCGTCGCGCCGGGAAGCTGCGTCTGAGAGGCGTCCACTTCCCCGTGAAACATATCTACAGACTCCGTCCAGATACGCCTAACTCCGTGCCGCCGCAGCCTAACAGACCACGCGAACAATGTCTCGCAGCGCTGCCACGCGACCTATGGAAGGTGAGTCCGATATCATCCTTAACGTTCGATTAACCCCTTAGCTTACAAAATCCGCGTCAGAGACTTGGTGGGTATGTTGATCGCGCCGAACACGAATAAGTCGTATTTGAGACGCGATAGGCCGCGCCAAATGTGAATAAAACGTCTCGGAGACGTTGCAGAGTATTTATAAATCATAACGCGGTCTGCGATTTGCACCAGTTCGAGCGCTCAGTGAAACCGTGAACGACTGGACGCGTGACCAACCTTGTGGTCACTTACGGCCTTAAATCGCATCGGAACTTAGGGTAACGTAACGTAAGGGAAAGGGGTTAATCGCCATGCACCGCGACGACGAAGATCCGTCGATAATTAACAGCACCTGGCCGACCACACGCATTTCTCGTTGACGATGATCGGTTACGATCGATGATTCTCATTCCCGGCGACGGCTTTCTCGCGTTTCGATGGGGAAACCCGCATGTTCAGACGGGCAACGCCGAAGGCTGTACGCGCCTAACCCTATCTTGGGCCATTTAGAACGCATAAACGAAAAATAGGCAAGAAATTACTTAAGTCAGCTCCGAAGGAGCCGATCATTCTGCGATACCGCGTGAAATGCTGTTTGCCAGGTCAAAACCTACTTGGAAACGCTTAATTGGTTTTAACCCACCCGCCATATTCACCAGACATTGCTCCTTCTGATCACTAATTGTTTCGGTCGATGACGCGTGGCCTGTCTGAACAGCACTTCACATCATATTGTGGGATGAGGAACCCCCGATAAACGTTAGGAGATTAGAAAAAGAAATTAAGAAGAGAAAAGAAGAAAAGAGATTGGCTGCCATCAGAAAGTCCCGAGTTCGATTCCTTTCTTCCTGAGATCATACAATGTGAAGACACCAAAAACTGGGTCGATTCATGGATAGCGTCGAAATCCAGATGCTGTCAGAAAGGTAGGGAGAAAAGTAATGGCTAGAGATGGACACAATACTTTGAATAAAAGATAAGGTACCGTTGATGATAAGATAATGCCCAATTTAACACGTTCGTCGCCACGTCAACTATGTCTGGGTGACGGGTATGCTTCCGTGGAGGCTCCGTCACCCAAATATGAGTGACGCTCTTCTTCGAGCGGCGCCATTGCGTCGTTTAAGAATGATTATCTTAGTGTTTCATTTTTCCTAGTGTTTGGTAGGTTTCTGTGTTAAAACACACTTAATTATAACTATAAAAGATGGTAACTATAATTAGAAAGAAATTGACTATAACTTAACGAAGGAAATTTGACCTATGCAGAGAGAGAGAAAGAGAGAGGCCAAAGGTAGAAATCGATGTAGTTTGTTATCCTCCGTTGGCATTTATTATTCCTGTCCGCGGTTGATTCTTCGTTTATTGGCCTTTCTCCGCTGAATGTCGTCACGTGGCGACCACGTGTATAACGTATTATCGACACTGTGTTGTAAGAAGTTGTTTATTCGTGCTGAGAAGACAATCTCCGAACACTGTTGCCTTAATGGTTGGCAGTAATGAGCATTTCATCGCGCGCAATCATCCAAACATTCTCGCATCCTGTGTACGAAGATTTTCGTAACAGCGACGCGCTGTAGTGGTCAGATTAATAACTAGGGGGAAAGAAGATTGATTAAGTTTATTTGCGACACGCGTTCAATTTTTACTGCTAAATTTATTCCTGTACGTTGGTAGGATATTTTTGTTGCTATCACAAAATTCAAGAGCGCCTCCGTCTTTGTAAACATAATCTATTCGACCCTCCGAATGCGGCGTCTAAATCTATTTCGACACAGACTAAGGAAATAGTAATTTAATTAAACAATTCCTAATGATTAGCACTAGGTTTATGGAACAAGACAAAATGGCCGTCTTAATAGCGCGATTATTGGGATTATTCTTTCTTTGGGTATATATTAGATTGGGGAAAAAGAAATCAGTTATTTTTAAGTCTTGAGATAAACATAAAAATAATGGATCTCATTTTCCCCAACATAATATTATTTGAAAAATGGCTGAAAACTTTGAGAGAGATATTTCCGTTATTTTTTTAAAGCAAGAAGAAAACCATTATTTTTAAATCGTGAAATAAACGTAAAAATAATGGATCTCTTTTTCCCCAACATAATATTATTTGAAAAATGGCTGAAAACTTTAACAGACATATTTTTGTTATTTTTATAAAGCAAACAGAAATCCATTATTTTTAAGTTTTAAAACAAATGTAAACGTAAACGTTAAATGCAAGGATTGTTTAAATAATAGTGTGGCACCTCTGAGGCGACCTTGGAGTGCTAAAGATTAATATATCTTAAAGTATTTCATATTTTATCTTAAATATTTATTCAAATATTTTATTTTATATTTATTCTTAATATTTATTTCTTAAATGCAAACATGGTGGTGTAAAAGATCTTTTGAATAATAGTATTGCAATTATTAGTGTCGCTTTAGAGACGCCATTGGATTGCTAAGGGTTAAAGCACTTATTATATTTATTTTCAACAAAATGAAAATTCCTTCACAAATCGTGAAGGAACAAATTCGCGTTAGAATCACGCGGATTAAGATTCGGATTTGTTTATTGCACACCATGGAAACGCGTATTTGCAAACACGTAAATACACGAATATCCGTGCATTCGACGCTACATGGATTACGATCTGGATTCCTTTATTGCACGTGAAACAAAAGCCTCTAGAAAATACACGGACATTCGTGAAATTAAAATACACGAGTACTACCCCCGTGTGTTTGCTCTTTACTGTACACACCGTATACAAATTTCGCAGGGTACACACGGGGTGCGACACGCTTCGATAACGTCAAACAGCTGTCGCGTTTAAATTTAAATTATTATTTTTCGGTCTCAATAATTACCAGATCGAACCTCGCGATATAATCGTGTTTCTCGACATTTTTACTGATTCGTGGCAAGAAAGAAACACGGAAAGGGGACGCAAGATGTCGTCCGTTTTATCTAAGTTTCCTTTGCGGTTGAAGAATTTTTCATTCCAAGATTAAAACATTTCTTTCAACATTGAAGATTTTTATTCTGTGGAGTCGTTTTGACATGTTTTACAGTTTTGAAAAATGATATTGCAGTTTTCACTGGCGCCTCAGAGTCGCCACATTTTAAAACATTTGATAATTAGAGCAACGTCTTAAACGTGATCGACAATAAAATTGTAAAAATGATTTCTTTTTCAATATTAACTCTTAGCACTCGGATGGCGACTCTGAGGCGCCACGAAAAATTGCCAAACTAATATTTAAAACAATTTTAACATCGCTAACTTCGTATCCAAAAAATTGATAGAAATGTAACAGTTGTAAAGACGAGTAACAATAAAAAATCCCAGATACATAGACTGAAATAATTCATGTAGAATGAAACCATCCTACGTCAGAAGAAATGTTTTAATTTTCTAATTAACGCTACTGATGTATATAGTTTTGTAATAACAACAAGACTGCATTTATTAAGACCTCGTACAGTTTTCATCGTAATGTCTGCTTCAATGAATAAGTTCATTCGAAACATTCTCATCAGAATATTTTTGAAATTTCAATAATTGTGGAAGATAAAATTAGGGACCAGTCATTTTGACTGATTCCGTAGTTCTAAAATAGCTTCTATGAGGAAGATCGTGTTCCTATAAAATAGATATGTGTGAAATCAGGATATCCCTTAGACCACATACGTGTAGAGATTAGGAAAAGTCGGAGAGCCCTATGGGGTTTGCGCGGTAGTCGATCCCAGGAAGGATGTGGGTTCGACTTCCGCTATAGCGGCTCCCTCTGTTTTTCCTAAGCTCCTGCATACTTAACAAGTTTCTAATTCGACGCGCAATTCTATGAAATGCAATAGATACTTATAACGTTCAAGATTTACAACTTATCAATTCCATGAAATTCTTTTAAACCGGAAATGTTTCAGAAAGTACCGAAATTAGAGAGCAAGTATCCAAAGACTTGAATATATCTAGTATTTTTATACATCAGTTCGTTAGTTTGACGATTGTTCAACCCCTGAATAACAAATATTACACAGTTCCACTCAGATTTAATCTAGACACCAGATATAAGCCGAGTATTTGCACGTCTTTACCGCCATAAACGGCCGAAACCACCCCCGTAAGCATTACCTTGAGACCAGAAGCAACGACAACCCTCAGCGGCTACCTGCGACCATAATTGACGCTAATTGGTGCGCTAGCCATGAAAATCGTATAAATACAGCACGTTTTTTTCACCTTATTCTGAATCAAAACTAGAATTTCATATCGTTCTACTAGGTTTGTAAATTTTAAATCGGAATTTACCCATACCTGGTGCTAACTATCAACATAGTTACCGTCAAACCGCATCATTGACGCCATTTTCTTATTTTGGCATTTGACAAAGATTTTCAACTCACAACCATACAAGTTTCCTGCAAAAACATAGTTAAAGGTGAACAGACAATTTCTGTACTATTTTCAGGTTTTTTTTTCTTTTTCATATCATATTTCTTATTTTTATAAACTCCATTTGTTCTTTTGTAAATAGAAATGTTTATAAAACATTAGATTATCAATACGAAGATCAATATTAACCTTTTGTATTCATTACTATCTACTTCATCTATTTTCCATCAATTGTTAAAAACTCAAATGTTTCATGAGAAAAATATTTTAGTATAATGTAAAAAAGATCACGTACAATGAAAATATTCAAGATCGAAAGAATTGTCTTGATTTTGGAATTACAATTACTTTGAGTACAAACGGTTAATGAGAACGTAAATTGATATCTAATCGCAGGTCCAATCATCAGGACATTTACCTAATTTGATCCGGATTTATTTATTGACCCGTTGCACTAGAACGTCGAGTTAAATTCGTGTCGAAGATTTCGAACGGATTCCAATAAATATCAATTATCTCCTTCAAACCGAAATCCAATTCTGTTTCATTACTATCAGCGTATACACTTAACACCTTATTGGCTAGCAATTTTAATTACCGAATTGTCAAAATTATAAAAACATTCTCATCAGAAAGTTTTGAATAAATTTACTCCTCGAAACAGACATCACGGTAAAAAATTGTACGGAGTTTTAATAAATACCGTCTTGTTGTTATTAGAAAGCAATATAAAGTGGCTCGCAAAAATATTCGAACACTCTTTAAATTTAAATAACTTTTTAAAAATTTCACTAAACGACTTGACTTTTCTGAAAAAACCAGAAGCATCGATTTACCAAATGATATGCAAAAATAATTTCGAAACAATGTTAATTGGTAAAAATTACATGAAAAGATAAAAAAAGTAATTTTTTAAAATATCTTTATTTAAACTTCTAATGAAAATTTAAAATATGCATTTTGCAGGCCTGTGTTAGTTGTACGCATGCTGAAAATTTCATCGAAATCGCAGTAAAATGTAAAAATTTGTGTAAACAAGTTCCTTTTTTAATTGTCGTGTAATTCGTACCAATCGCAACTTTTTCAAAATTCTTTTAGCATACCAATTAAGCAAATCAACGCATCTAATTGCTCGAGAAAAATCAAGTCATTGGTTGAATCTTAAAAAAGTTATTTAGACTTAACACTTGGACTACCAAATTAACAATCTCAAATGTTCCATAGAGTCGAAGTAATTTGTTTAATAAAATTGAAAGTTAGAATGTATGATACTGAGCATACTTTCAATCTTCTTATTTCTTCCTGGCTCTAAAAAAATTCGTTACAATGAATAGATTAGCAGAAAAATTGATATTTAAATGTAGATAAATAATTCTGACACCTACTTATGGATGACATGGCAATTAAAGTGTTAAAGAGTGTCCGAATACTTTCGTGGGTCCCTTTGCATCAGAAGCATTTATTATTAGGTAGTGCTAGCGTCGACCGGAAACTGTCTCACGTCACCGGTTATTATCTCTTAATTGAACCTAGAAGGGAAACAATCCAAACAAACTTCGATAAACCTCATCTATATACAATCAGTCGAAAAGAACTTCACACACAGCCTTCACATATTTTCATAGTACAATAAACAGTAGAGCAGTCACCTACCTGTAATAATAGACAGCAGGATTCTCAAATGTATCCATTCCGGTTGTCCGAAAAGTTCGTGCCGATTTTCTGAATATATTCGAATCACAACAACATGCATTTTGTTATACGAAATTGCCTAAAAGTATGGAGAAATATTCTGGAACGGAATGGCACTTACATAATTTAATAAATATATACTAAAACTTAACCTCTTAGGTACGGCTGAATTGCGCGCCGCACTGTTTTCTATATAACAGAATTTGGCGCGAATTGCGCGTAAACGATGCAGCACTGCAATGTGTGAGAAACAATATTGTTCCCTACACAAGCACATTGGAACGAAGTTTTCCCTAAGGATATGATGCATACTCTTTAAACAATTTTCTTTACTAATTAATAATATAAAATTGCAAATAGTAGCATTAATATAAATGTGCAAATAGCAAAAGCCACTACAGTGGCGCATCGTATCTAAGAGGTTAAAATCGTCACGAACTTTCCAGGCAACCGAATAGTTTCGCCGCGCTTTCATTCTGAAAAACAACCACGAGTTACCCACCTGATCGATGTACAACGATACATCATGAAAACACGGACTCCTAACCGATATACTGATTAATTCACAGAGATACGCAATAAATCAAAATATTACCATTTCACAAACATACTCACTGAAAGAAGTCTCCGCCGTAAAAAGTAAGTCGTATTACAGGAGTGGGGGTAGGGTTAGGTACGCGCGGCGCACACGTGTACGCGCGCACTCGCATGGACACGTATTAAGGACATCTGGTAGAAAGTCGAGCGAAATATCGCAATCGCAAGATAACCTTGCCGGAACGTGGGTTCCCACGTAACGGCCGCACCGACAGGACAAAATAATCCAGGAGACGGTCGAACAACCGGAGTTCCTGACGATCGTAAACGTAGCAACCCTCTTTACCCCCGAACGGTGGAAATTTCCGTGGTAGGCGCTTGGTGGTGGTTGGTTGGTTGGTTGCGAAGTTCACGGCACCACCGGCGCGGCGACTCGTGGCGCCGTCATTGGACGACGCCTCGAAGTCTCTCGGCGACGTTCGAGCAGTAGCACCTACAACGACTCGACTCTTCACCGTGCTATTCGAAGCGTGAAGCACGCCGTCGTGCGCGAGACGTGCACCCCTCGTGTAGTTTCGTGCGAACGTGTGTGATATACAACGAGACCGAGTGAGACAGAAAGAAAGAGAACGATCGAGATCTCGAGAGAGCGAGAGAGAGAGAGAGTAAAAGTGACGTGTGAGTAGTGTGAGTGTCGTATACGCGTGAATATCTCTCTCCGGGTTTGGTCACGGGATTCCCATAGTATACACAGTTGTGTCGGGTTGCACGGGATCCGACGGCGATCCCCGTGCTCTCCGGTGTGTGCGTGCCCGTGTGTCACGCGCGATGATTCTGGTGACGGTGGTGATGACAGTGCCGATGGGAAACATGGAACGCCGCCGGTGCCGATGGTCCACGGGATCGGAGACGAGTAACGGTGGACGCCCAGCGCGCACCGGCTGATCATTCTCACCCCGGAGGCTCGTCAAAGGGACCGAAAAGAGTGGCCAGTGTTGTCGCGATAGACCAGCCCGACATCGTCGGTGCACGCATACACCCCCGTCGTTCCCTGTCATCGACGACGAGGACCACTGCGGTAGGCGGGCACACGGTCGAGACCACGACGACGACGACGACATTATTGTGTACGGACACGCGTTTCTCAGTCCCTTCGGTCTCTCGGCTGCACGTTCTACGTGTCTCTCCGAAGGAAACAGCATCCCTCCGTCAAACGATCGATCGCACCCGTTTCGAACGTTTTTACGTGCGTCGACCGAGAGCGTGCAGTGGCTGGTCGTGAAGTCCGCGTGAAACGGGTCTCTCCGATGTGCTCTCCCGTCAACGGCGACGACGATCGTTATAACGACGTCGCCCTCGTCGACGACGCGACCGCCGCCGCGAAGAAGCAAGCCTCTGTATACCCTTGCACCGACTACGAAAACACAACGAGGTAACCCGATTCATTTTCGAAAGGAAACGAAGGTCGTGTTGTCCGCATATGTGCGTGCCTGCCTCTTTGTGTATGTGTGGGTGGGCGTGTGTGTATGTGTGTGGGTGTGAGAGCGTGTAACAGTATCTCGCGTGCCTGTGCCCCCCCGTGCGTGCGCGTTTACCGTCGATGGGACGAAATTAGGGAACGATCTTGAACAACGGTCAACCCCGTTTGAACACCACGAGATGGGAGAAGTCAATGCGATCGAACGGTTACGTGTTGACACCTCGTGTTCCCGACCGTCTGTTGCCGGTAATCGGTTCGACCGATCGACCAGAGGTTTTTTTTTTTTTTTAATGAATAATAAGGATCTTCGGATCAACGCCGTTGCGTGTCACAACCTGACCGCAACGACGAGATCCGTTTCTGAAAGCGGCGAGAGGGGCCAAAGCATCGAAATGTACCCGTGTCGCCACGGGCTTCCTGTTATAATCGCGAGGAGCACATTGACGGTGCGTGGAACGACGGTACTTTTCAGTGCGCGTCTTTCTTTTGTTCGCGCATCAATAGGGTGAGACATCTCTCGTAAATAACGTGTGCCGTTCGGCCCGTGCCTCTGCGCGTTCCGTTGTGTACAGTCGCGCATTTAGAACGCGGTCAGTCCCGCGTTATTAAATTCTCCGCGAACGAGGTTAGTTTTCCATCTATATTAGCATTTTATCGATGCTGTAATGGAAGAGCGATGCGCGATAGGAGGGGAGGGGGGAACGGGTGGAACGAACGTTCAGGTTCGCCTCGAAGCACTTTCGACACACCGGGTACACCGTCGGGGTCGGTCCATTCAGTAATTTTCTAAGCGTATGTAAACCCAGACCGTAAATTACCAGCTCTTTCTCTCTCTCTCTCTCTCTCTGGTCGTCGTAAACGAATAAAACTCTCGGTATCGTAAATTCCGCTGTGCCGCGCAAAGCGACGTAACAGCGACGCGGTCAAAGCTTGACCGGTACGAAAATATCCGGTTCGAGGTTAGAAAAATATTTCAGAATGATTAGATTCGATCGCCGCTCGATTCAGGTCAATTGAAATGCTTTCGAGGACGTCGACAATGGATCGGCAAACATTTAATCAACTAGTGGCGCATCGTTCGAAAACGGTTAATTGTTCCCTGCTACGCAAATTTTAACGCCGAACCTACCGCAGTGTAGACCATTTTCAGATTTATTATTTCGCAGTCGTTATAGTTCGATAATTACTTGCACAAGAAATGTTGCTATGACAGTCGCACGAAATTTAAGTGAATTAAGTTCAAGTTAAATTAAAATTAAAGTTCGATGTTAAAGGTAACCTGTTATACTACCGTTTCGTCGCGTAGTATGAGATCACGTAGAAACGTAATTATTAGGCGGCCACCGTGTATATTGCGCTTCGCGCTACAGTAGGTCAAATGATCGTTTCCATATTTATTGCTTTATAATTATCGAAGTTATAAAATTGCTGCGATAAGAATCGATTCAATAGACTTCCTTATTCGATAAATAAATTCAATATATTAATTTAATGTATTGAAAACAAAACTTTTATAGATATATTGTGATATACGATTAGATAGATAGATTAGAAACTCGCAAGAGAATATTTTCTTCCAGAATAGTGTTTTGTTTCTCTCTTGTCGAGTGGAGGGGAGAATAAGACGCAGGGAGTGCGAGTGAGATACAGATACGAGGCACCAGGCCGCGACAGTTTACTTCAAAGGCAGTTTTCATAGAAAGTAGCACAATATAACCCTCAATTATTTTCGTTTCTTAGCGATAGAGGTTCACTCTGTTACATGCTGCCATCATGCCAAAGGGTGGTAACTCTGTTAAACTTTAAAAGAAATTGAAAGTTTTAAGACGTAACTCTTTTCGTTTAAATAATATTATTAATGAAGTTGGGAACGTTTTATCCGAATTGCTGCTCCTAACTCGATCGGCAAACATACAAGAAGCTATGTATAATTAGTATTAGCTACATATTCTTAAGATTTCTCAAAACCATGAATTAAGGTTAGGTAGTTCGAAAACCTCTTGATCACAGTTATGATTTTCTGATTTTCAGAATTGACCGCAAGACAGTGGAAGTGAATATTAGAAAATTTAGTTTACCAAATTCCAGCACAAAAATGGCGACTCTTAGACACTAAAAATTATCACGTTGTTATTTAAAACAATTTTTACATCACTATGCTTGGATAGAAATAATGTAAGAAATATTATCTTAGATATAATCTAAGAAATATAAAGTTAGTTACAGTGTAAGAATTTAATGTAAAAATTTAATTATCGTTAGAAGAGGAATAACAAAAAGCTTCATATGTATATGCGGAAATAAATGGCGCAGAATGAAACTATTCTAGGTTAGAAATGCTTTGCTTTGGCAGTTGCGAGTATGAAGGGTTAGTAACTTTATAATTAATGATGTTTAAGACTTTTCACTGCTCTGTTAATAGATTGTTATAAACAATTTAAAAAATTAATATTTAGAATTTAGAAAAGATTAACTTTACAATTGATGATGTTTAAGACTTTTCACTGCTCTGTTAATCGATTGTTATAAACAATTAAAAAAATTAATTTATAGAAATTAGAATTTAGGAAAAATATATTTCTGGTGTTACTTTATACTTCATGCATTGGTATACGCTGGTATTTCCGTTCATCCAAATACAACAGCTATACATTTCATTTAATCTCTGAAAGCTGTGTAACTAGATGACGATTTTGATGGTTTCTGTTAAAATGGACTCAGACACCGTAGTCCGATGGTTAACTCTCTGTCAAGTAACATCAATTTCTTTCCTATTTTATAATATTGCGAAAATCGATTTTTGATCGCCGTCAAGTCGTTTCGCCCCACTGTGCGGCGTTCCACTTCGATATTGTCAGAGCGATAAGAGTCTCTTAGGGCTGAATGGCTGATAACAGCTCGGTTTCTTAACACTAAACCTACCGAGCGTTAAAATTGCCTACTATATGTGATCTTATAAATATTACAAGATTTAATTTATTCAGATTTATCTAGCCAATTCCTTTGAAGATGATTTTATAACTGCAATAATTGTAAAATAATAAATATGAAAATGGTCGTCCGGTTGTGAGAGGTTTAGTATTAAATCTATACAAAGCAATATTAATCTGGCAAACCGAAAATACTTTGGTAGTTACTTGGCTAGGTAAAAACAATATTCTGATAGAAAATTTTAGGTAGGTCAGAATGCAGCGCCGGGATTTTTAACAAAGTTTAGATATCTATCATTTTCAATTCTACTGGAGGAACTTTGTTGGTGTCGCAGGACCTCAGTTTTTAAATGACAAATATATTTTATAAATTATATTCTTGTTGGGAAATTAACAGGTGAACTGCCACGTCTCAGTGGCTCCCGTTTCTTGCTAACGGATATGAAAAACCTTTATCTTGTTTAAAGTACGATACTCCGATGATAAGCTTAGTAATAACTCTCTGATCGATTTCATTTAATTCGTTCGTCAATGAGTCAACGCCGAACCTACCGATAATTAAAAATGGAAAGTGTGCAATTGCCTTATGAAAATAACAAGATCCGATTTATTCAGACTTCGTGCACTTTTTGTTCAAATATATGATCGAGTAAAGCAATCTGTTGAAGCCTTACAAAGGCAATTTTATAACTCGAATCATCGTAAATTAATAAATATGAAACCGGTTGTTCGACGCGATGTACACGGTGTACGCCGAATAATTTCGTTTCCACGCGATCTCGCACTATGCGACAAAATGATGGCAGAATAACGGGCCACCTTTAACACTAAGCGAGCATTAAAGTTGGCCAGTGTTTATGGTCTTATAAAACTGACAAAATTTAACCCTTTGCCGTCGAAGCAATTTTAATTCCAAAATTAAGACATCTATTTCAACGTCGAACATTTTCATTCTGCGGGATCCTTTTTACATTATGCATTTGGCGTTAAATCTGTTCCTTGTTCAACGGTTGCATTTTTAGCAATTTATAGAATGCAGACGAATTTGGTAATGC
>CM052099.1:14066320-14083043 GCA_028453745.1 Agapostemon virescens
GCGGTTCTTTAGACTCGCTGTTAAGAAAACTGTCACCGTATAATATTACTGAAACGCGTATACACTGTGTCAGCTTAAAGGGTTGAGAGAGAGCAGCTAGCGCCGGCATTCTACGAGTGTGCTATACGTTCTTAAAAAATGAATGCGGTTAAAAGGCTCAGCTCTTCGTGGTTAGGTTCGACCCGTCCGCGTAATGCATCGGAATGCATTCCTCCCGTTGACCAGATGAAAAATGCTTACTTAACTTCTCCCGACTGGAAAACTGTTCTATCCGTTTACGTTACGCGAGAATGGTTGCGATAATGAATTCATTGATACCCACACCCACCTTGGGCAACACAGCAAACGTGTGTGTGTGTGTGTGTGTGTGTGTGTTAAACTTGGATAACACTTGATGATCCGTCGTGGTTTCGCGCAAAACCAGAGAGATGACTCATGTTCAGTTATTTTTGCATGCACGTGCGAGAAACTGCATATATATCCTCGAAAGCAGGAAAACGTTGTTCGATCAGATGCCGTTGATTCAATTATAGTACGGCAATTAAGATTTAATTCCTCGAGGAGATCTGTCGCCTTGATCGTAACGCGATCCCGATACCAATACTAGCCTGCGCTGCTCTCGGTTGCATAATTCACTCGCACGACCTTGAACCCTCCATTTTTACCGAATCCGAACGTAAACTACTTTATTATCTTGACCGTGCAATTGTATACAGGGTGAGGCACTTAAAACTGACTATTTGAACAACTTGGCTGCCATTAGTGATAGGGAAAAGTGCATCCAGCCAAAATTATTTAGTTTCTTGATTGGCGGAGGCGTCAAGGACATACGAAGGTCACCGACGCACAGTGGTGTTCGATTAGTGTACTTGCCACTATTAGCAAGCCGCGTCCCTGTTAACCCTTTTAACCGTCAAATTACAAGACGCATGATCTTCGACTGCACCTGCGACGAGCGATTCTTCCATCCCAATTTACAAGATTTCGAATATTACGAACCTGTTCCGATTAGACAGGCCTGTGCAAAATTAACCCTTTGCACTCGGAGCTGTTTCAACGCGAAACCAAGGCATTTCTTTTGCACTAGGATATTTTCATTCTACACGATTTATTTCATCCCATGCTATAGGATTTTTTATTCACACTCGTGCTTAGAGCAATTCAATTTTTAGTAATTTCAAAGATCCAAGCAAAGCGATGTGAACATTTCTTTGAATAATAGTGTGACAATTTTTAGTGGCGCTTCAGAGTCACCATTCGAGTGCAAAGGGTTAAACGATTTAGCGATATACAGAGCGAGGCGTTTAAAACCGGAAACCCGACGTAACTGTTATGTCTCCGTAGCGGAGGGCCTTTCGGTTGGTTAAGGGTTGGCGCTTTAACTGCCAAACCAACGAGCTCAAAGATCCCACGGAAATCAAAGTAATTTATTTAACGAGGCAAGAATTGAAAGCTTAAAATGCGAGACATTAAGTTATCCTTCAACCCTCTTCCGTTCTTCAAATCTCAACTAAATTTAGTGCAACAAATATATTAACCCTTTGCACTCGAACGGTGACTCTGGGCCACCACTAAAAATTGCAACGCTATTACTTGAAATAATTCTTACATCACTATGCTTGCATCTGGGAACGTGATAACAGTCTGACTGTTGTAAACACGAATAATAGTAAAAACCTGAATACGCATGAGAGGAAATGAATCGCGTAAAGTGAAATTTTCGAAACTAGAAGACATGCCTTGGTTTTCGAAGGTGAAACAGCTTCGAGTGCAAAGGGTTAATGTAGAAATTTATTTTTAAACATTGACAAACAATTCTGTTACTCATGTATGGGTGACAGGCAGTCGAAGTGTTCAACGGACATTTGGAAGGACCTAGGTGGAGGTTCGCTAAATAATTTCTTTGCACTAGTTTCAGTGTCAAATTTTCATTTAACTTAGTTTCAAATTTTCATTTACAAACCAGCGAGAAGCTTCTCTATCGGGGACGTATTTAAACATTTCAGAAAGAAAGGGTGGGGCACTTGAAACTGGCCACCCGAATAACTTGGCTGCCATTGGTGATAGGGAAAAATGCATTAGGCCAAAATTATTTAGTGTCGAGGGGCTGATTATTTTACTAGTTTCTTGATTGGTGGAGACGTCAAGGACATATGAAGGTCATCTCTGTCTTTCTAAATGGAACGATATGTTTTTTAGTTACGTTCTGATAGAGTATTTCAAGATGAATGCAATGACCTATTGGAAAGGTCGTTCGTGGTCACGCGCAACCTTGAACCCGCCATTTTTACGATTCCGAACGTAACTACTTTATTATCTGGCCCGTGCAATTGTATACAGGGTGAGGCACTTAAAACTGACTATTTTAACAACTTGGTTGCCATTGGTGATAGGAAAAAATGCATCAGGGCGAAATTATTTAGTATCGAAAGGCTGAATCATCTTACTAGTTTCTTGATAGGTACAAATAAGTCTCCGCCGTTTTTCACCTTGACACTTTGCTGACCGGAAGTCGATTAATAAGACTTTCAATAATTGTGATATATCAAAACGAAGCTTAAAAACTGCTTTTACATTGCAATTTGTAACGAAATTATTAAATAACATTACTGAGGATGCCTTGTTGGTTTACAATAAAAATTGCCACCAGCATTGAATGACCCATTAAAAAGTTTTGCTGCAAAGAAATTATTTAGCGAACCTCCCCTAAGTCTTTCCAAATTTCTTTTCAATCCTTGACAACCGAAAGGCCCCCCTACGGGGACATAGCATTTATATCGAATAGCTCACCCTATATGCATCGACCACGACTCCTGAGGATCGCCGAGGACGAATTGCATTGCATTGAATCGCGCAATGGTAAATTATTACGGTTCTTATAGGAAAAGATTGCGGCTCGGAGGTAGAAGATGATCGGCGAAGAAGATGCAACAACGTTTAAAATTGCATAATCAACTGCGCAGCACCCGGGATATTTTATGTACGACTAGAAGTTTGGAATAAAAACGCATACGTTTATTTATAAGTTAATGGTCGTTGGAAGATGAACAAGTTGCGACGAGAACGAGATAAAATGTTGTTATAGTATTTTTAGCTTTCCGGAATGAGACGGAAAGATACGTGAGAAATCGTCCCTTTTTTAAAATTAGATTGCGTTCAGAGGTAACACGTTGTCTACTGGAAATTCTTATCAACAAATGGGCTTTTAAATAATTTCACTGCGTCCAATGGAAACTTCGCACAAGCCTGCAACCCCGTAAGTTTAACGGGAATTGAATTTCAAGGTCATGGCGCAGCACATCGGTTACAACACTGTGAAATTAAAAATATATGGCGCTACTTAAAAATCAGACCTCCAAAAGACCTTGCAAATAACTACAATCGGAACATCTTTTTATATAAAAATATTCGCCACCTTTAACAGTACAATTTTTATTCCTAACATTTTCTTCTTATCTTTAATCCTAAGAGAACTATTTAACTGGACCGTTTCTCGTGAAAACCACCCGGTATAATTGAATAATGAAACGAATCAATTTCCCTACAAGCAATTTTATTTTTAAATTTTAAAAATTTTATTTTAATTTTAAAAAATAGCAATAATTGAAAATGTATTTTTACAAAACAATCCTAAACGGAATCGTTAGATTGCGTTATGAAAGACGAAGTTGTAGGCTTGCGATCGAAGTTTCCGATGCGGTTTGAAGGATTCGTTGAAAAGTCCTCGGACATGTTGGAATCCGTTTGCGGATCCTCTGCAAACTCTGCAAAAATGATGGAATATGATTGTCAGAGTAGACAGTGCGTTAACACAGTGTGTACGATCAGATCTATTAATATAGAAAAATTACTTCTAGCAACGGCATAGCAGCGACTCGCAAGTGAACAATCGAAAATCCCAGACTCTTCGAGGTACTAGTCTGCGAGAAGAGAAGTGGTCGCAGGTCCAAGTAGGCGACGTAATCAGAATGGAGAACGATCAGTTCGTTGCTGCCGACGTCCTTCTTTTATCCACTAGTGAGCCGAACGGTCTTTGTTACATTGAAACTGCAGAATTAGATGGGTTCGTATTGTCATTGGAAACTCGGGGAAAATCGTTGCCAACGTCGACCGACGGCGATGGGAAAATGATAACGATAACGACAACGTTTGCTTCCTTTGCTTCCAGGGAAACGAATTTGAAGTGTCGGCAGTGTTTGGCCGAGACTGCCGAGATGATGGACAACCACGAATTGATTGGTCAATTTGATGGGGAGATTGTTTGCGAAACACCTAACAACTTGCTAAATAAATTTGATGGTACGCTTACGTGGAAGACACGAAGGTACGTAACTCCTGCGATTGTGGAAACCGTAGGAACCACAGGTACAGTGAGGAGAGCATGACTGAACATATTCAGATGCGAAAATCCGATTTTGATGAAACTTATGGGAGCTTATAGTTCTTTGAAAAATATTTGACACGTATTTTCTTTTTTTATCGGCAACCATCCACTTTGAAGGGGTGAAAACAGCCCTGAAAGTTGGGGTATTTTTGAGATATCGAGGTTGACAAAATTTGAATATTTTTTTAAATTGCAAAGCTTTGGTTATTGGTTCAGTTGTGCTCGTTACTGTGCATTCCCAACTCAGAATGAGACTTGCGTTTGCGATTTAAAGGGTTGCACCACCTCCTGGCCCTCAGAATAGACTCAAACTTTTTTAGTTTAAGTATACATTGATAAGTACACCTTTTTGGACCCAAAATGGTAGCATAAGAAATATATACCCTTAATATAAATAATGGCGTAACCCCTTAAGCAAATAAGTTCCATTTTCCCATTGAGGAAGAGTTAATCGATGACTCAAGTACACTAGACCGTAACCATATACTTGTACTTCTTAAACACATAATGTGGATGATCAAATTGTTACAGGCACCATGCAAGAATTATACTTATCTTGCATGCATAAGTAATCACAGTTTTGAAAGAAAGTAACTTTGGGGTGTAGAAAAATCATTTTGGCTAGTATATTAAGTTAACGTATACCTACATGACTATTAGACATATACATGACTAACGGAAGGCAGTGTAAAACTGCGAAGACGTTAGTATATCTTTAAAACACTGTCACATTGTCTTGGACTTCTTAGAATCATTGAAAGAAACAATACATTCTTATCTCATTTCTGTTTCTAACGATCAAACTCAACATTATTTACTTCACGCAAAGCTTTTCCCAGTCTAATGATTCATACAATGTCTACGCTGAAGCAGTAGTTTTGCACGGCGTATCCAAAATGTGTGATGAAAGCTGCAACAGATTTTGAATTACTTACAATACAATAAAATCCATGTACCAAGTACCACGTTTACACCTGTTAATAAGTCTACGTTTGTTTCAGATACGCATTGGACAACGATAAAATAATATTACGGGGTTGCGTGCTCAGGAACACGCAATGGTGCTATGGGGTGGTCATCTTTGCAGGCAAGGATACCAAATTGATGCAAAACTCAGGGAAGACCAAATTTAAGAGGACCTCTATAGATAGGCTGCTGAATCTTCTGATCATCGGGATAGTGTTCTTTTTACTTTCGATGTGTTTGTTCTGTATGATCGGCTGTGGCATTTGGGAGAGCCTGGTCGGCCGTTATTTCCAAGTGTACCTGCCATGGGACTCGCTGGTGCCTACCGAGCCCATGAGCGGAGCCACAGTGATCGCTCTGCTTGTGTTCTTTTCTTACGCTATTGTATTGAACACGGTGGTGCCAATCAGTTTGTACGTGAGTGTCGAAGTTATCCGATTCGTTCAGTCGTTTTTGATTAACTGGGACGAGGAGATGTACTACGCGCCAACGAACACGCACGCTAAGGCAAGGACTACCACGTTAAACGAGGAGTTGGGACAAATAGAATATATATTTTCCGATAAGACCGGAACACTTACGCAGAATATTATGACTTTTAACAAGTGTTCCGTGGCGGGGAAATGTTACGGGGACATTATCGACGAAGTTACCGGCGAAGTCGTCGATCTCAACGAGGTGAGTCTGTTTGTCTTTCTACGTGTAACCAGACTCGATGCTGATCATGGGGTACGTTTCTCAGTGGATGGTTCGCTTTAACGGCGGAGTCGAAACAGTCTATTTTTCTCGTTTTATCTTATACAGCTTTTGATATGTTGTGTAATTGTACCGATAGAATGTTTAAGCGAAACACCTTGATTTATTATTGCAACTGAATTTACTGTGACTCGCAATGTGTTCAATGCACCTACGATATTTGAGTTTTCTCCTTGTCATGTAGACGCTTTGCATAGGAAAATACAAATAATTGAATAATCTCAGGAACGAGAATGAAACAGGTTTTCTTATTCGAAGATACGTGCACTTGAATACACATGTTCCCTTTTAATTTTTAACTTATGGAGTATCCCATCTGATATTAATACTATCCGTACTATGATTGTTACACTTGTCGAAAGTGTTGTGTACGTAATGTCTCCTAATCATATCTTGAATGTGCATCGTCAGGTTCTTCGAGCAGCAGTTACAAGTTAGAATTATGATATCAGATGAGATACTTTGTACGCATGCTTCTATAAAATACAATTAAGTCGCAAGAAGCATCGGTATTCGACAACATTTTATTCATTTCATGTTTGTTATCAAGAAAGAATATATCGTATTTGTTTCAATGAACCCTGCGGAACACTTGAAATATCTTCAGCGGATGAAGGAATGTTTTGTCTGATATTCTGTTTCTCGATAACAAAGTCGACACAATCGAATCACCTCACAGTTTGGCCATATTTTGCATAAGTTTTCATGTACATCACTTAGCATGTGTGTGCTGCATGTAGACGGACAAAGCTGCCCAAACACCAACGATGAGATGGAAAAACGGCCAAGAATTTGTTCAAGTTTATACGCCGATAACTGGTCCAAGCGTACGTCTACTGGAACACGTGGACAGGATATCCAATATGATCCCAGAACGAGGCATCTATGGCGGTCCGAT
Organism: Agapostemon virescens; assembly: GCA_028453745.1. NCBI lineage: Eukaryota > Metazoa > Arthropoda > Insecta > Hymenoptera > Halictidae > Agapostemon > Agapostemon virescens. Next base: position 14,073,325 of record CM052099.1, read on the forward strand.
GATTCCACATAAACTTTCAGTACGCATGTTAATAATTAATGCACACCTTCAGCCATGCGAAGAGTGTTTCGTTCTATGTCCCCTTTTTCATCTATCAGCAGAGTTCCTATGCTTTTGGTTGCAAGTAGAATTTATGTATCGTACTTACACTATTGTTTGCACTAAGCACAATGATTATTGTCACTGAATTATTGGCTTTAATACTCACTAGTATTAGGGATGGGATAAAGTTCTCGATATATGTTCTGTAATACACATTAAGTGATCATAGGGACATACTAAAATTTATAGAAAATTGTCATGAATTTAGTGAAACAACTATTAGGTTGTTGCTTACGAAATTTCTGATTTCTAATACTAACGTTTAACAAGCATAACTATTTTCCAAATAAACTTATTAATCAAAGCTAGCATCGTTTCAAGCAACATACTCTGTCAGCGAATTAGAAGTGTCTCAACTGCACTACGGTAAAAGTTAATTCTTGTAAACTTTTATAATCTTCATTTATAAAATTGTCATCTCTACTTTGTAGTTTCTTTAGCATTGAGTATTGTGTTGACTAATTACTATATTTTGACCAAACACCACCGTAAAATAAAATTGATTCAAAAGTAACAGGTATCTTAATAAAAACTGATGACGGAATCTCAAAGATCCACTTTGTACCTTAAAATGATGTTACATTAAACTTGAAGATTATACTGGTAGTTCTTGTGCACACGCTTCAAAACATTTGCATCTTAAAATCAGAGATTTCACACACAAAACTTGTAAATTGTTTAAAATTCACATACTTTATCCCATCTTTGATTAGCATATTAATGTGCATGCGTCGAACGCCGTCATGGTCCGCTTAGATTAAACAAATTAATGTTGACGATGCTTTAAGGAATTATAAAATTCTAACATCTTATGTGCCCGCTGACTTACACCAAATCTATTTATCTGGAGGCAAGGTATTTAACTTCGAGTTCTAGTACTTCCATTTCCACATACATACCGTCTTTTGTGTGTCGTAATTAACATTATACCGACGCGAGATTAAGAACAATGGGACATTATAGTAACGTTCTGCTGTACTTTTACAGACATTACCGCCGTTAGATTTCTCGTTCAACAAAGACTACGAGCCGGAGTTCAAGTTCTACGACGCCGCACTACTCGAGGCTGTGAAGAGGAACAACGAGGATGTTCACAGTTTCTTTCGGCTGTTGGCGCTCTGTCACACTGTCATGCCCGAGGAGAAGAACGGCAAGCTAGACTATCAAGCGCAGTCGCCAGACGAGGCAGCCCTCGTGTCCGCTGCAAGGAACTTCGGTTTCGTGTTCAAAGAAAGATCTCCAAACAGCATAACGATCGAGGTGATGGGCAACCGGGAAGTCTACGAGTTGCTCTGCATCCTCGACTTCAATAACGTTAGGAAAAGAATGTCGGTGATCCTGAGAAGGGATGGTCATCTTAGACTGTACTGTAAGGGGGCGGACAACGTTATCTATGAACGGTTAAAGAAAGGCAGCGAGGACATCATGGCGAAATCATTAGATCATCTCAATAAATTCGCGGGCGAGGGCTTGAGAACATTGTGCCTTTCGGTTCGAGACCTGGACGAACAGTTCTTCAATGATTGGAAACAACGTCATCAAGAGGCTGCCCTCAGCCAAGAGAACAGGGACGACAAGTTGGATGCAATCTACGAGGAGATTGAGAAAGACATGACGTTGTTGGGCGCAACTGCCATTGAAGATAAGTTACAGGACGGTGTACCTCAAACTATTGCTAATTTAGGTCTTGCTGGTATCAAGATCTGGGTGTTAACTGGGGACAAGCAAGGTAAACATGTATATACGATTTGGTAACAATTGTATTTAACCCTTTGCTCTTGAAACAATTTTAATGTCAAAATCAAGACAGTTCTTTGAAGAATGCTCTCATTCTTGTCAGCAATTTTGACTGACGCTTCAGAGTTACCGTTCAAGCGCAAAAGGTTTACGTACAGTCAAGGACAAAATTAAGTGGACACCTTCAATATTTTTGAGACGTTGAAAGAATTAGTTTACTGAGTAATTTAATGTATTGACCATCGAGCGTGTTTTGTTGATTCTGCTTTTAGCAAAATTTAAATTTGGAATGCTACAAATAAAAATATTGATACGTTTGTACAATTATTAATTTTGTCCCTGGCTGAATGTTGTTATACAGTTTGTCCCACCTAAGGCTGAATAACTACTTCTGTCAAAAAAGTATTTATTTTATAATAAGTCACAAAACTTATTACACATAAAGAAAATATTAATATAAAGATTGACGTGTTGTTGTATGAATATTCTTAAAGTGATTCAACACGGTGGGATACTGTATCAAGTGTACATATATGATGTGTATAGTAATTTCATTGTGAAACAATATTTATATGAATTTGTTTGTATACAGAAACCGCTATCAATATTGGCTATTCCTGCCAGTTGTTAACAGACGACCTCACGGATGTCTTTATAGTGGATGCTACTACTTACGACGGTGTTGAAAATCAATTGTCACGATACTTGGAAACAATCAAAACAACTTCCAGCCATCAAAATCGGCCAACACTCTCCGTTGTCACATTCAGGTGGGACAAGGAAAGGTCAGGCACATGAAAGAGACGGAGTACAACCATTAACCTTCTCCATACCTATTTCTGACTAATTAACGCATTTATTTTTCAAAGTTTTTCTCTCGTATTGAATGTGGCATCATGTTCTGTGTAACGCTTTCTTTGTCTGGTTATGCCTACGAATCAAATTGTTCAGACTTAGTTTTTCTATCTCTTTGACATCATGATGTACTGAAAAACCAGAACTTCGGATACTGAGTTATATGATATGAAACTCCTCTCTCGTTCATTGTGAAACTCTTCCAAGAACGTTTTCTACTGTGAAACGTCGAGCGGTTACAATATTGTTTGGCATGCATTTCACAAAACTATGTAAAGATATCGATAAGTTCTATCGAACCTTGTGTTTTCATTTCATTCAATTTGTTATGCAATAGTCTCAGACTTTAAATTCAGTTTGTTTTCTTGAAGTCTACCAAGACACAAAGAAGCATATACTTGCATGCAAAATTCGAGATACGTTTATTTATACATATGGAAATGTTAAAGTTTCACCAAATATTCTCCATTCTTTGACAACTGAAAGATATTCGAACCATATACCACATGCTTGTCGATTATTCTTTTTATAATGTAGATATTTCAGTATTTGTAGATTAGGCAACTAGTCCTTTTTCTTCTTAAATACTACAATCTTTCGTTTTGTACATTCTCAATACCCCACGATTTTGTTTTTAACATTAATAGTCCAAACGAATAATGACAATTACCATGTGCTTGATACTCACTCCTTCTCTTTCTGTATGCTTAAAATTAATCTTAGAAATAATGATAATAACACGAAGAGTATGGTGCTTATGTCACATTGTTCTATACATTATATACATTATATATATATAGTAGTCCATGATACAGTGCACTGTGTGTATTGTTTATAATTAATGCGCATCGTTTTTTACATCCAAGGAAGCTGTTCAAATTCCCCTTTTTTCTTATGCAAGTAAAAATTCAATATTTTACCACATATACATATTGTACTTGACAACGATTATTGCATTTTCAATTCACTTTTGTAAAAAGAGAAATCAAGATTCAACTTTATCAAATCGAAGTGTTACATCCGTATGGAACAGCTGTCATTTAATTTCTTTTTATATTTTCCACATACAGCAGTGACACTGAATACAATCCTAGCAGAGACGAACAAGATGAACACGAAATGGAACAAGCCACTGGATTTGCTGTAGTTATCAACGGGCATTCCTTAGTTCATGCATTGCATCCACAACTCGAACAACTTTTTCTTGATGTATCAAGCCAATGTAAGTGAATACAAAATATTTATTACCTGCAAGAAAAACGCTGGCTGGTAGTTACTTGAATATTCTGTATATAATTGTTATAGTTGAATTATGACTATAATTTCTTACGTAACTCTAGCACCGTAAATAATTATTTACGTAGTACAGTATTTACAGTACGTTCAGTACGTAATTACTTGTTTCCGACAACAGAAAATAAATGGTAAAACTTTTCCTGTCAGTTAGTGTTCAACATTTTACATATCATAAAATTTCAGGTAAAGCTGTGATATGTTGTCGCGTGACACCCCTACAAAAAGCAATGGTTGTCGAATTAATCAAGAAAAACAAAAATGCTGTGACTTTGGCGATTGGGGACGGTGCTAATGACGTCTCAATGATCAAGACAGCTCACATTGGCGTTGGCATCAGTGGTCAAGAGGGCTTACAAGCCGTATTGGCATCCGACTATTCGATAGGACAATTTAGATTTCTGGAAAGACTGCTCCTTGTTCATGGTAGATGGTCGTACTACAGAATGAGCAAATTTCTTAGGTATTTTTTTTACAAGAACTTCGCGTTTACGCTATGCCACATCTGGTTTGCCTTTTTCTGCGGATTCAGCGCACAGGTATAGTCATCTTTTGTTCATTACTCCTTTTATCAATATCGAGTATTAAAACTGACTAACCTACAAAGTTGGGTAAAATTTTGTGGAGAAGAAATATTTCAACCATTATTCTAAAACATTGTTGCGTCACAATTCAAATAAAATACCACTTCAAATCAACAGTATCATTCCAACGAATATATTTTCATTTCGATAATCTAAAATAAAAACAAAATATTTGATCTTAATAATCTTTTGATCTTCACAATTTTGACCAATAACAGTTTTTAAATCATTTCTTCACACATTATTTAGTAAATTAATCCTTCTGGCAGTTAGCATTAATTAATTCTTGTAGAATGGTCTTTATAATTACAGCAATTATATAATATTTAATGTAACAAAATGATGAATGTAAGGCGAATGTGACTTACAAAATTCCTTTGTCGAGCGAATAGTTCCAAAGTCGAGTGCTGTAATATGAATACTCTTTTTATTCTGATTTGACCTACATTCCATTTAACCTTCACTTACAGTTACTATTGTTTCATATTCTTACATATGCCTTTTTCTTTGCAGACTGTGTTCGATCCTATGTACATTTCTGTGTATAATCTCTTTTATACATCATTACCTGTAATGGCAGTCGGAATATTCGATCAAGACGTGAACGACAAAAACAGTTTGTTATATCCGAAACTTTACGCACCCGGATTGCAAAATTTGCTTTTCAATAAAAAGGAATTTTGTTGGAGTGCCATACACGGTTTTTTTGCTAGTTGCGTGTTATTTTTGGTTCCGTACGGTAGGTTTCAATCAATTATTTAATTAATCGTTCAAGTCAGTGTCGGAGCCAATCATGTGAAATAATGAAATATTATAATGTTCAGGGACATATAAGGATGGAGTATCACCAAAGGGCTATGTACTTTCTGATCATATGCTGCTAGGAAGTGTCGTAGCCACTATATTAGTCATAGTAGTCACCGTTCAAATAGCCCTTGATACATCATACTGGACGATTGTTAATCATATTATGGTTTGGGGCTCGCTCGTTTGGTATTTTATTTTGGACTATTTCTATAACTTCGTCATTGGCGGTAGTTACGTTGGCAGCCTTACTATGGTATGTAAACAAGTTTAACACGTTTAATGCTCGTTGTTGAATGCTCATATACTGAATACGAATGTAAATTGTTCGCAAGAAGAATTTATTTCTATTTAAAAACTATATAACTGCACGTATATTCCTTTTTATAGTAAATTATCAAAATGGACTGAATAAAAAGTCAGCATAGTTCACAGATAATTTACATAGCACTTAATCTATTAATTATAACTAAGTATAGCAAAGTTAAATATTTAAGCAGTTTGGATACAGGGTAAGCAACGTGGATAGTAAGAAATAATATTAGAGACACATTATTTTTTACTCGAATAGGCCGTTCAAAATACGTGACTGTGGCGCGCCTCTATGATGCACGCAACATACACCATTGTTGGACGGGTTGCAGCATTGTAGGCGTGGCTGTAATTACTAGTAACTAAGAAAAGAAATCGTGATCACAATTTTTTAATCATTCAGTTTTGTCTTACATTATTACGTAGCACCATCCCTTAAATATTCATCTACTTGTATGCATATATAATAATCATGCATATTTAATTCACGTGCTTTTTTTCCCGCGACATTACTGTAAACAAAATGTACAAACAGCTGAAGCAGCGAACAAAAATTTAAAAAGTGCTGGATTTAAGCAAACCAATGCACAAACTTATCACTCATCCTACTATTTGTCAATATAATCAAAGATACTATACATGAGAGATTTCCAGAGTAATTTTGAGCACCATTTTCTTTTGCCAACTTGCAACTTGAATAACCCCAGAAATGATCCTTTTCAAAGAACTCAAACATTTCTGGGACATCCTAATATATTGAGGGAATAGTATCCATGTAACAATTGTCATGGAACCCATTCTTTCAGCTTGCAATAGTAACGTTCTTCTCGACTCAGCAATAATTTCTATTGTTTTGCATTGTTGCTTTCCACTGTAAATATTATACTAATGTATTTATGTTTGCTTTCAGGCGATGTCCGAACCAACGTTTTGGTTTACGGCGGTTATTTCGTGTATCATACTGGTAATACCTGTGCTGTCGTGGAGATTCTTCTTCATAGATGTTAGACCAAGTTTGTCCGATAGGGTTAGACTTAAGCAAAGGCTGGCACAGCTACGTTCCCGCCAAAGTCAGGACATACTTCGTACACCATCGACGAGGCGTACAAGGCGGTCTCTTCGTTCAGGATACGCATTCGCGCATCAAGAAGGTTTCGGTAGACTCATCACGTCCGGAAAGATCATGCGGAAATTACCAAACGGTTCGGACTTTAAGTTCGCCATGCCATTCACGAACAATACCAGTAAACAAGTTAGTGTCGCCACCACGTCACCAAAGGACAATGCATCCAAAAATTCGCACACACTGGATACTATTAATCTATAATCTGGGCATTAAGTTATACGTCTTTCTACTATCTGTTGAACTCTGGAAAAATGGTTTGACAAACCACCTAGCAATTATGCAACAGAGTTATCAAATCATTTTGCAAATGAATTCCTCCGTTCGGGAACGAAACGGTTATTCTTTGTCCGATTAGGTAATTAATTTTTCAATTTACGTGCAATCTGTTTTCACATTATACACACGATACGCTAACTCTGTGTACTCGTGTAGCAGTTGGAAAACTATTCGCTGGCTTTATTAGGCTCGGTCGTTCTCACGTTGATGCTTATAAAAAACTTTAGTAATCGAATTTCATAAGACAATAAAGCATTAATGGTTTGCGTAAGAAATTCTATACACCTAGTAACTACTTAAAAGTACTGTATTTCTTTTCTTCTCTCACCGAAAATTCTTGTCGTTTGGAGGTCATTCGAATAAAATGCATTCCTACGAAATCTGTTACTATTCTAGACTCTTTGCATTGCTTGTGTTTTGTACGCTGCTAATTTCATAAATTTACGTCGTCAGTTTATTTCTTAATCTACATGGAACTTATTAAATTATTCGACAGCAGAAGATTGGTTCCATTTTCTTTCTTTCTTTTTTTTTTTAAAGTGGTAGTAAACTAGTAAAGATATTTTCTGTTTGATATGTAACGTAAAATGAGTCTATGAGTTAAAAAGAGTCTAGAGTGAACACGATCTCAGATTTGAAGGTTTCGTTGAATTGTTAATAGTGACCTCTGACAGACTCTCAAATAGAGCACACGAAGAAAAATGCACAGGCTGATTTATGATTATACATTTTTACTTGAAACTTGGAAAAAAAGAAAAGATGACACAACTTCGTTGAAAGCTATGCTATATAAGCAAATTATTAAAATTTTCTTTATCGAAGGGGTCAATTTCAAAATTACTAAATATTTGCAGTAAAGAAAACTGATCGAGTTTACAATAATTAATCCCTTCACTTTGTGTATTTGTCTTCTCTTCTTTCGTTATGGCTTTAGATCGTTTGGGAAGAACATTTATGGCGAATCGACAGCAAGTATTGATTCAATTAGAACAGTTAAATATTACTTGTTGAAGGTTTTGTAGACTCAACATCTGCCATCAACCCTGAGATTCCTAAGATTCGATCCTTATTCACTATCAGAGAAAGCGATTTTCATTTGAGCAACATTTAATTTGAAAGAATAAATTCTAATTCGAGGAATTACATATTTTTTACTACCAGACAGCGAATCTTTATGGAACAAAAATGATCTACGAGAATTATGATAGATAATAGCACAATTAAAAATTCTTTGTCTCTTTAACGACTTTTCAAAGTTGCAAATAGGACACCGATGCTCCCAAAATTCTTTTGTTTCTTTTTTTTATTTAAATTGCTCTTACTTAGTTTTGTCATAAGTGCACAAAATTCATAATCTACTTATTACACAGCTACTAATTAATCTACTCCTAGGAGAGAATTAATAAGTGGAATTCGTTTATGGTTGTTCCTATCATCTCCTTAAGTCATGTCGTATTGAGATTCTGCTTTCTCTTTTCATGAAACTCTGAATAACTTTATGTACATATAAATACTTCTTCGACACTCGTTTCTTCTCTTTCTCCCATCTCTGGAACTTTCTGAATGAACCGTCCTTCCAGGATGGCGGTTAGTATAATCAACGAGATAAAATTTACTACTTACACTTTTTTCCTCTATCACATACAATTTCTAAACAACGGATTTTATGCATTTATGAGAAAAAGCAGTAGGTGCTACATAAAGAAGGTCTTTTATTTTGTTTAAATATCGGCAGTCTAACGATTATTTTTTATTTACCATTCAAGCCGAAGAAGGAATTGCATCATTAATTGTCTGCTTGCACAGGACAGCCAACGATTGCATCAAATTACACGCAGTTCTTAAAAACTTCTTTCGACTTCTCCTTCATTACAAGTTACACGGGTACGGGAAGTTCTATTGTCTAGTTAAATGTCTACAATAAGTTATTTCAGCTATTAATTTTAGTTAATTGATTGGTACTATGTTAAAGAAATGACACCTGCAGCGATTGTTACCGACTACGTATATTGTAACGTATATCTGTGTGTGCACACTTATCAGAAAAATCAAAAATACGCAGATTCCAATGTTTTATCTTTACTTTAATATTTGTACAGTCATAAAATCTTGTTTCATTTACGAGCCGATTTCCTGTTTATATGAATAGATGACTCCAATTTAAAAGAAGTGGCATGAAAATATAATGCAATAATAAGACAAAACATAATTTGTATGATCATGACACTCCCTGTGTACATATGAGTAGAGGTGTCAAAAAAATTAAGTAATATTCCTACATGTATTATAAACTGTCCTACTATGAATATGGTTGCTGTAAAAAAAAAAAGTGAACATGTTTACATAATATAATATATTAAGTATATATATGCATCTGTATACATATGTACATGTATGCGTATATACATACGTATGTGTGTATCATACGTATATACATGTGCATATATGTATATATATATATACATACATACATGTACATATATGTAATACATATATATACACATATAAATAAAAAAACATAGTTATGATGATAATTGCCTTTATAAACTATAAATACAAGAAACAATTAAAATTACTGTATCATAGTATCGACTGTAAATATTCTAAAGAGATATATATATATATATATA
>CM052099.1:14083443-14097604 GCA_028453745.1 Agapostemon virescens
ATATATATATATATAAATATATAAATATATATATATATGTATATATTTATTTATATATATATAATATAATAAACTAAAAAAAACAGTAGTAAACAATGAAATATGTATTTCTACTTTTAATATTACAATGAATTGTAGGGAGATATAGTCTGTATTGGGAAAGTGTGTTCCACAAAGAACTTCTTCATTTGAACAGAGACATAGGGATTTATTGCTTTCAAACATTGTGCCTAATCGAGAAGCTACACAGAGTGTTTCACGTTGCAATGATACATTTTGTTCTGTTTCTACATTACTCTGAACTCCGTTTCTCTTACTAATTGATTGATATTGATATGTTACTGTCGCAATTCTTACGCGAATTTGTTTTCTCAATTCCTCGAGAAAGAAACACGAAAAAGTCTCTATGCAAAACTCTATTCACTTCATAATGCAACGATGCAGAGTTATTCACGCAAAGAAAAGATTCAGCCGATAAGACTGCTGCATTTTTATCTTCTCCACTTCGAAATGCATACTGCGGAAGCAATAAGATGAGAAATGAAGCAGTAGTAGCTTTCTTTATGTTTCCGGTGAATTAATATACATCTTTGTTAGAAATTCGAATAGTTTGTATGTATAATAATCGGTTGAAGTTATTTCTGTTTGTCGGTTTTTTTTCTCTCTTTTTTTTTCGTTAAATAGAAATAAAATATGATCTTAAAGTGAAACTTATCAATCAATAATTGAGATGTTCAAACTGAATTTTGTATAATAACAAAAAGTTGGACTTTCAACAATGATATGAATGGACTGAAGAATAATTTTACAAAGTATTTATAAAACGAGGAAAAAGTTGTGGAATCATCTTCAACATTGAAAAACCAAAATGTACCGTACTAAAACTGTTCGTATTCGCGAAAATTGTGAGCATATTCTTCTTTATAGTCAGAGACAGATGATAGTCGTCTAGTAAACAAGCAAATGCACCGCCTATATTTTTCGTCTAAACTGATTTATAATATACATTTATTTTATAACACTTCTTGCTAAGTAGTATTCGGAGATGTGATATTATTATTACGGTCAGCTATATCATAACGTATGTATTACTTATTTTAAATCCATAAATGAACATAGTTTCATTCTAATTTGCGATTAAACATCCTTGTCTTAGAATCGAGCTACCATGATTTTTAAATAATATAGAGTGACATTAAACCACGATATTACGATTTTCGTTAAATGAAATTTATGCCATTTCTATAAAGTACTCATGCTGGTGCAACTAACTCACGATTCATTCGTTCTGATGTACATTCGACGGATCCACGTTGATCTCCCAAACGATTGAAATGTACTAATATTGTTTAAAGATCTTGGTAAATATTGACTTAATGTAAAAAAAAAAAACACTAAGAAATTAAGGAAGATAAGCATTATAAGGTAGTCATAACATGTTGTTGATTGCATAAGTTGTTACATATGTTACTTTAAATACTGAATCAAATGTCTAGAAAACAAAATGCGAAGAGCAAATTGTCTGCTGCATGTGCTCTATAGACTGCGCATCAATTACTGCTTCAAAATATTTGCTTAGGACATAGTATATGATTTAATGAACCAAAAAAAAAAAAGAAATGGCAATTGTAACTCTCGTAAACGTGTGTACGATTGTGGAATCTTCATTGCATTTCATGCCCAGGAACTGATCCTTTGAAAGCTGTTTCTCGAGTACGTGTTCTCTGTGGGATGCTAATATAAGACAATAATATCAACAATTAAAGAGTTATTAAAAAAAAAAACCATAATTCATAAATATCTTTGTTCCGGTGATGTTTCTTGAAAAATTTTCTTCGTTCGACATTCATACGTATATTTGGAGAAGATGTATGTTTTCTGTTACTTCTTTTACGATACTATGTCCTATGTACTGTTTGCAATGTATCCTATTTTATGTACTGAATGAAGCATCCTATTTAAAAGTACGAGCCCTACTGGATTAAAGGATGTTTTACAAGCATGTTACACATGTAGGGCGATGCTGAAGGGCATAATAAAACAATGCTAATGTTATCGAATACAATGTTCCTTGCAAAGTGCACGCAGGATAGGGAGATAGTGTATACAAACACGAGAAACATTAAATCTATTAATAGTTTATGTTACAATTTCAAGCGATGGTGACTTTAATGGATTACGTATTAATCGAACAATTGAAATTAATTTTTTCTGTTTGCAATTAATTCTGCAATTGTCACGCTCAAATATATGTTCAGTTAACATGTAACACGTACACTTGTACACACATACACACAGACACACACACGCGCGCGCGCACAGGCACATAGAAACACAAACACCAATAAACACAACACAGTCACAAACAATAGTAACGGGAGTTTTTCATTTTTTACGTTCGACGAAAACGCCGATACGAGAAAGAGGGAAAGGAACGGTTTACTTTTTTGTAAATCGCACTAGATAATGTTTTCTGGTTTTATACTACACTCTGTGTAATATCACTTTTGTAAATCTAACTATTGCTTTAAGTATATATCGTGTACAGTAAAAATCTACATCTTAAGTGTATTATTTTTTATGTGTAAATAACTGGCACGAAAGGACAGATTTATGTTGTAAAAAGAAAGAAACATAGTAAAGTATTAGTACATTGTACACCATTCAAAAAAAAAAAAAAAACAAGAAAAAGAACAAATTCTGTAAACTGCTTTTTTCTGTAGATCTTCCTTGTCAGTAGTATTACAACGATACTACACTTTTCTCCACTTCGTTCCCAACAACATATTTATTCATATATTTGCGTTCTCATTTGTACCGGAAATTGCGGTTATTGTTATACTGTCTCGCTTCCTTCAATCCGACGAACATTGTCACATGGTCTTCGAAAAGAGAAAAAACAAAACAAAGAAAAGAAAGAACAAAACAGAACGTCGTTGGTCACGCGTCAAAAAAAAGAGAACTGTTACATAGTCGTTACTTATAGTTCAATTCGAATAAGAAGGGACCACAGTACAATATGTTAAAACGAATTTATCATTTGCACATTCTGATGTGTTTTAGGAGATTACTTACCTTTGAATCGGCGTTATTCTGAAACATTTCAACGTGTTTTCCGAATCCTTGAAACACGGAGTGTAGACAATTCAGGCGATTTCGTAATACCAGAATTTAATTTCATAAATCTCGGTTTCCTACATTCAACGTGGTAATCTTCTAACGCATACGTTCAAATTGTCATAAGTTTATTTAGATAGAGCCTCCAGCATATCACATTTTCCGTTAGAATCCAACGAAGTATATGAAAGAACGATTTTAAATGTTGCTTCAGTATTTAAATATGCACATGTCGTCTTAAGTTATGCTTTTAATGTAACTACATATACGAGTCTGAAACAGATTTTGTTACAGCATTCTGTAATATACCGGAGTACGAGACCGTATTCCAATTATTATAAATAATTCCATAGCATACGTACTATTTCTCAAATCAAGATTCAAAAGTATCGAATTCGCGGTGATGTGTGCATTGTTGTAAAGGAAAATTTATAGATTTTGTACTTTTGATTCAATTGTATTTACGTTCTTGTTACCCATCAGTATTGATTAGGTTTATGTATATGTGTAATAATTATATAAATATATATATGTATATATATATATATATATATATATTTATTTATATATATATGTATATTTATATATATGTATATTTCAAGTCGTGCACGGATATTAGTTAGAAACTGATTGAAAAGATACAATCGCTCGTGAACAGTTCTCGTAAAAAAAATAAACAAAGACTATTTACAGAATCATTGTCACGATAGTGGGAGTATGCACGAGAGGAATACGAAACCTTTCATTCTAGAAAAGGAATATATTTGTAAGAGGGGCGGAACGTTACCGTTTGTAATAACCAACAGTTGTTCCCACGAATAAACGAAATGTTGATGGAGAATCGCGGATAGAAGTGAGAAAAAAATTTGGTAATGTTTGTACTTATGGAAATGGAATGATTATTACTCTTGCTGCAAACAAAAAAAAATACGCTGCGAAATGTTATTACAGTTTTAATGATTTTGTTATCCGGCGAGTAAGCTTTTTCTAAGCTACCGAGATTCAACTATTTCCACCGGTTACGAAATTGTTCACGTATTAAACATTTCTTACTAGTTTTTAAGTTAATAAAATTAATGCAGCATAATGTTGTATTTTTCAAAGACGCAGTATTATTTCAACCCGTGATTATCCCTGTCCTATCTCTGAATTTCCAGACCTAGGTACCTAGGTCTGCCTTAATTGAAACAAAATCGCCCCCACCATGGCACCCGCTATCCCTTCCAGAAAGCGCCGTTACCATGGAGAAAGGACGCAACTTGTAAAATTTATTTTACAACAATGGTCGGTAACAAAGTTACTTTCCACCGTGGCAAGGTAGGGATCCTTTGCGAGCATGCTATTCAACAATTCTGCATCCACTATCTTATTTAACTCTAAGCAAATATTACTTAGAAATGTTAATATACCTTACATTTTAATTTTTAATTGTATATCAGTTTGGAATAATTTGTATAATTGGTATAGAAAATCGCGATAGATGAACTGAAGTTTTTCTGTAGATTTATGTTGGCAACAATAATGACGTTATTTCTATTTTAAGTAATTATTTGAAGGAATATAATACAATACTCGACACGAGTGCGTATCATATTTTAATGCTTGATATTCCACAATCCATTTGATTACTCAAAAATCTTGTAACAAAAATACATTAATTCGCTATGATTATTTTGATCACACTGTAAACATTATTTTCTAACGTATCTCACGATTTCCGATCATTTGCACGCGATTGGTTTACATTCGATCACTGAAGTAAAGCTCACGTCGCCCTATCATTTTGTCTTTTTTCAATTGTATAGTACACTTTTAATTAATTGCTAAATTAATAACAAAAACAACGATAACGAATTATTGGTTACAACAATTCACAATTAATGCTAGCCCCAAGTTTTCGTTAAAACTGTAACCGTTTCGCAAGCGACGCACCATCCATTGATTCAAGTAGTTTCCTTTTTAGATTAGGTTTCTCCTCTGGTTGCCGTTTCACAGATGTAGGAAGAGGCAATCTGGGCCCAGGCGTGGGTGCCGGTTTGTTGCTGAAGTACGGCATTTGCAACGCCTGGTCACATGTACATCTTTCCAACGGATTCACGTTCAGAAAACTGGCAATTAAATCTAAGAGATCGTCACCAGCTGCAGTAAATATGTGTTTCAATGGGGTTCCAGGAAACGGTTTAAATTGAATAAAGTCTGGTAATTCAGTCATTCCTGGCCACGTTTCTTCTGTCGGCGTACCTAACGTCTAAAAATTACAGAAAAATAAATTTAAACAAACTTGGAATAATATTATCACGGTCGTTAATAGGTATATAATACAATACCTGAAATATCCTAGTGAGTTGATCTAAATCAGACTCCCCGGGTAAAAATGGTACTCTTAATAATAGCTCTGCTAAAATACATCCAACAGCCCACATATCTATTCCAGTTCCATAGAGCCTTGCTCCATATAATAATTCTGGTGATCTATACCATCGAGTCACCACTTGATGGGTATTTATCCTATTTGGTGAACCAAAAAATTTAGCAAGACCAAAGTCACCGATCTTTAATACACCTTCCCCATTGACAAGTAAATTGTTTGGCTTTAAATCTCTGTGGAGTATCCAGTTGTAATGCAGGTAATCTAAACCTTGCAGAGTTTGAATCATGTATGCTTTAATATTCGCAGAAGTTAACACAATGTTGCTGTCCTTTATTATTATTTCCAAATCTGTGTCCATGAAATCAAACACCAGAGAGACGTTTGACTTGTGACCAAAAACATCTGAAATAAAAGTTATCTTTTATAATATCTGTTAAATTAATTATTTTTCGACATGTATAGATCAATATTTTTTATAGTGAATAAAAGATTGCACTGATTGATGCAAAATAAAATATATAGTTCCATTGAAAGAGCAAAATTATTATTTAAATCTCTTAAACACCTCCAGCTATAAAGAAGTCATGTATACTGAAACATATCTCCCTTGGCACCATGTAACATCTGTACAAATAATGTTTCTATGCCACATGTAGTGTGGAAGTTATTTGAGACGATCATATCAGGTGCAACTCCCTGTACATCACAAAAGTGAAGAACTTTGTTTATAAAAGTTTTTATAGAAGGTGATTCATTTAAAGGTTTCCACCTTAATATCTTCTTTAGTTGCAAAATAACGCAAACATTTTGTATATTTTTTGAGAATATTTAAAGCTGATTAAGAGGCTAAATCGTCATTGTGCTTAGTGCATTTAATCTTGGATTCTACAACACATCCAATTTTTCATATTTTCTCTAGATAATATTTATTATGATTTACTAATAGCAAGTTGTGATATTGGTGAAACAATGGAGTAGAATCTAATGTATGTAATCCTATAATAATGAAATACACAAAGCATACCTAGTAGCCCGATTACATTATCGTGCTTCAGTTCTTGTAACAATTTAATTTCTCTTAGAGCTGTTCGGTTTATCCCATCTCTAGCTTCTGCACGGCTTCCCACTTTAATCTATAATTGTATCGACCAAATAATACATTCTTCAACATTAGAAATTCGTGTAAAATATTATACATAGTAACATATCTGTGCAAACCTTTTTTACAGCAACAATTTTTGACGTTTCGATATCTTTGGCTTTGTAAACAGTAGCAAACTGAAATAATAATAAATATTAATATGTATATATTACACAGAGAAAAAAGTCAAACCTGTACTAACCTGTCCTTCTCCTAAAAAATCAATTTTCTCGTATCTTCGTAGCTTTTCCGTCATATTGCGTGTTTATCTAATTTATTTACCTTCAACTAAATATAGATTGCTTATTTTAAATGATTTTACAAAATATGCGTATCTGTTTGTATTCAGATGTAAACGATTA
Organism: Agapostemon virescens; assembly: GCA_028453745.1. Taxonomy (NCBI): domain Eukaryota; kingdom Metazoa; phylum Arthropoda; class Insecta; order Hymenoptera; family Halictidae; genus Agapostemon; species Agapostemon virescens. The sequence goes on from CM052099.1 coordinate 14,090,435, forward strand.
AGTCTTGTACAGCGTCACTGTACGCGACAGTTTACACGTGTGCGAACACGTGTTTCCTACAACCTCGATGTTAAAAGGACAATTAATTATAATAATTTTACACAGTACTTAGGCGGTCTCAACACAATCAGTTGAGATGATTCTTTCTTATATCACTCATTCATTGATAAGTTATATTTTTAAAATTAATGAATGCATAATGATAAACACACGAAAATGTACGTGATTATTAAATATATTCTACAATGGTATCACATTATTTACTGAGTTTTGTTAAATAAATCATGTGTGACAATACGTACTGACAATCGTTTCAAATGATATTTATTTTTATACAAACAAGTTGTCAAATACATTCATGATACTGTCAACGATGTGGTTCCCTCTATGTACAGTAACCCGCGTACAATTACTATACGCAGTCGTTACTAACGACGGCTAGAATTACTACTTTTGAATCATTCCTACTACATTCGGTCACGTTCATTCTCAATCACGGCGATTTTTCATAGTGATTTATAATCAAAATGATTTTTTGTAAATGCCTTTGATTGGTGAAGAGCATAACTGTTTTTTGCATGCGTCCAGAGTGATCAGGATAACCAGACTTAAGGAAAATATGGTCTCGTAATAGGGAGTAGTGGTAAGGAGTAATAGACAAGAAAAATAATAGTTACTTTTTATAAGGAAGATGTCGCCACGCCATTTTATCATGTGATGGTTTATAAGTAAATAAATTAACAAAGGTATTTTCCATTCACATTTCTAGCTTTTTTAATTTTAAATATTTTTGGGTTAACATCAGCTCTGTTTACAAAAGAAATTCGTTGATTAGAAACAAATTGTCAAAACATTGATAAAATAAAATTTGACATTATCTACATTCACTACATATTGGGAAAACTAATACTTACCGATACATAGAACACTTCATTATCTGCGACTGCTATAGGCGCGTAATCGACGCGACACTTTCACATTTCAATTATAAATCAGTAATTTAAAAATTTAAAAATCAGTAACAAATCATTTTTTCATCTGTCCAGTAATTCTACTATTACCGTACACACTTCAACGTCAATGGGAAGACTAGGGGAAGCAATGGCAGACTCCGCAGTACAGTTAGGCCAAGGCCGAAAGGGTAAGGGGCCTGACATGCGTCGAATAGGGTAGTCCTGGTGTAGATTCGTTAATAAAGCAATTTAATAAACCCTGCCTTAAAATCGGTAGCGAATTAGGTAACAGCGAGAAGAAGTTTCCAGTCGTTGTCTATCTGTCCATCTAGTGGTGAGCACAGGACATGTAGTCGCCACAGTAGCCTTATGGGCCCTTTAGCAGACCCAGGATGAAACGCCTCTCTCTTCCTTTTCCCCCTTTCCATCTTCATTTTCAGCCACCACTAATTCCCGGTGATGTCTATGGTCACAATATATTGTGATTAATGAATTTATCAATAGTTAATGCATTAATACAATTTTAATTCAATTACCAGACTGCATCTGTATCTGCGTTGAAGTTACCTCCACTCTCCAAACTTCAAACACATCTTTTATAACGTTTATCACAAAAGCATTTCACTTTTACATCTTCACTTTTTAGCCGCACTGCATATATAAACTTCATTACCGGTTGCATTGTCGATGAACTTTGCGAGTCAGTTCCAGACTACCTTGCTGCCTTTTTAAACATTTCTTCCGGGACGCAAACATAATGTAGCCTTTTCTTTCAATTTGTGTGCACATAATGTTGGCATGCACAGAAAATACTACCGATTCGACATAAAGATTCTAAACAATAAAAAAGCACAAGACTGAGACAAACCAATGCATATGGCATTTTGGAGAAACTAGACCTAGAAGCGAAAGCAATGCGACGAGTAGATACATTTTGAGTGGTAGAGGTCCGCTAGACCCTAGCGTGAATGTATGGTGCATCGATCGTTTTCACATCTTCATCCCTCTGCATCGACCATAAATAATTCTACCCGGCGAGTTTTGAACTGTTCTTATCGTGATTGCTGTTCGATCAATGTTGCGGATCACAGTTTAAGCTCTATTAAAAATAAAAGTCCATGCGAGCAGAAAAGTCTGCTTTGTACGATATTCGAATGAAAAGTAATTGCGCTTGAATGATTAACTTTTTTCGCCGGTCGTACCCCGGTACAGAAACATAGTGTGACCGTTACACCTGACATGCGAGGCTCGGGAAAAGAATCACAATGGCAGTAAGACCGACGGAGTGCTCTATCAAAGTTCCCTTCGTATGAAACGTCTGTTTCCATCAATCTAAATCACATTTTCGAAGACAAAAGGAAAATTAGTACATCCTTTGATGACATTAATTAATTTAGAAAGTCCCAAGACGGGCGAAATTAAAACAGAATTTTGTTATAGCAAGATAGGTATTATACACTATCTAGATTTGATAGAAACTTTTTGGAACAGTCGTTTAACCGATAGTCGGAGCATGTTCGAGATCAAACGTTTCATACGCGGCACTTTGAACGGTATCGTTTTCGCACGCGGGACGGATGGCTGACAAAGAATGTTGCAGGCCGATGACTTAATCGAAATCAAAGACGCCTTCGTGTATAATAAGCCCGCATTCTTATGGGGCGGTGTGTGGCCGCAGCGACGAAACCGCGTGTTATTCGTGACGATGCTGAGTTACCAAATCTTGGCTATGGTGCTGTGCGCTTGGGCCGCTTATGATGAACGGCAGAATTTCCAAATGGTGCTTTTAGACCTGATGGAATGGATTATTCAGGTGTCTATAATACTCGCGACTATTCTCTTTTGGATAAGCGATAATTTAGACCTGATTATCGATGAGATCAAGAATGAAATCAAGCAGCAGATATTCTTGAAGAACGACACGGAGAGGCGGCTGTATCAAAGATACAACAACATCGCTTGGAAATTCAGCAAGTACGCGACGGCATTTCAAGCTGCTGTCGTTGTGCTGATGTGTCTTCGGCCATTGGTACATCTGATTGCGCAAGCAGGTAATGCGTGTGGAGGTTAGGAGAAGTCGCAAGTTTTCGAGTCCCACTGTGGTGTTTCCTTTTCTTTTTAAAAGTCCGGCACTAGAAAATGGTTAAATAAATATAGTTAGTGGAGGACAAATTATATTTATTACGTAATATTTAAATAAATTCAATATTGGAATCTTTATAAGGCAACGTATTTAGGTTACGTTTAGCGTTAAAGATGAACAGCGAGATTTATTTTTATGCAACTGTGTCGGTTATCTTCTATTTCATCGGGTATCATATTTTTACAGGAGAGAATAATGCAACGCTTACCTATAATCTACCCTTCCAGGCTCACATCTTCTTCGATTACAAGAACCACACCATGCGCTACTTCTTTTTGTACTTGTACCAGTTTCCCATGATATATTTTGGAATGTTCCATATAGCTGAAGTCAGTTTTGTCGTCACTATGGTTTTACACCTTTGCGGGAAGTTCTCGATTTTGTGTTCTCGTATTCGTAACATATCTACGAAGACGCCGCATCTCTTTCGAGAAAATCTCAAAAGTGTGGTGAGCCAGCATTTGGAGTTGAGAAAGTGAGTTTGTATAATGTCGCAATTTTCCTTCGATTGAAAAATAATTTTCATTTTCAACATAGATTACAAAAACTGAGAGTCAAGTAGTGTGAAAGAAATGATTCCTGAGATTATTCTAAGAAACCTTTTTCTTTGCGAAAATGTTCTTTGTAGCTCCGTTAAGAAGTTATTAACGAAAAACGCGAGCCAATCACAGGGCAGCTGCAGGGGGCGGAGTCATTCAGCGCGCTTCGATTGGTCCATGTTCTTCGTTAATAACTCTCGAACGAAACCGCGGAGAAGATTTTCGCAAAGGAAAAAGTTACTTCAAATGATCTCAGGAATCCTTTTTTCAACAAAAACTACAATAAAATAATAAGTAATCGATGACATAGTAACATTGTCTGCATGTGTTTCAGGATGTCAGAAATTCTGAATGACAACTTTTACCTGCTGCTCCTGATAGAATACATCAGTTGCTCCTCTCGACTGAGCCTTTCTATGTATGTTGCATTAACCGTATGTAATTAATTGATTTGTTCCAAAAACATACGTTATATTGATACAAGACAGAACACTAACAAATAGCGACAGATCAGTCAAGATTCCATAATTATAACTTCGCAAAACAGATATATTGGGTGGGAAACTAAAAACACATTTTTAAAAATTAAGTCATCGATATCTACTGACGAAATTGTGTGATAAAAGATCTGTTCAAGTGACGTGGTCGAAACATGCGTTGATTTCTTAGCTATTCTTTTAATAGGTTAATGATTTAAGCATACGTTTGACACTTAGTAAAGTAAACACCAAAATCAGAGCAGAAAATCGAGAGAAGTATTTATTTTCTATAGGAAAAATTAAATAAAGGAAATACTATGTGAATGCTGTTTACATTTTGCAGATGTTTGAAACAGACCCGGTGGCTGCCACCAACTTCATAATGTACAGCGTGGACGTGAACGCTTATTTATACTTGTATTCGTATATTGGCGAACAACTGCGTTCAGAGGTTCGTATTCGATTTAGCATTACACCGGTAATCCAAATTTTTGTTGTATATCTCACCTTGCTTTAATTGCAATAAGCGTTAGAATTCAGTTCACACGGATGTCCATTGTCTTCAAGATCGCGTGTACGTTTAACTACTGTTTACACCTAAAGGCGCTCAGTTAAGTTGCGCTTGCGATACTGTAGGTGCCTGAAGGCGCTTTAAAAAGTTGCTCATATGATACTGCAGGTTCTTACAGTAGTTTTACCGACTTCGATCTGTTAACGCGAGAGGCGCCTATTAAAAACGCTTGTTTGTAACAAGAGAAAATAAAAAAGATGCCAAAATGCATTTAAGGACAGTATATATACAAGTCGTTAACGAATTAGGTTACGGCGGGAAAAGATTGTCCAATGGTAATCTGCCCATCTGGTGATGAGTACAGGAGCTAGTCGCCACACTCGACGTTAATATTAAGTTTTTAATACGTGGACTAACAATTCAATGCAGAGTACAAGTGACTAAATAATATTTGTTTAAAATACTGGAATTTAATGTTTTCATGATGTCAATATTCTTCCTCAGGAATGCACGCCCGACGAAATATTTCTCAAAGTCTGCCGTTGTCGAAGGTTCACAACACTTCACCTACCGGAAACTTAGCGATAGGCTATCGGATGACTGCCCTATATGAAAAAGAAGCTGCGATTATTAGATTATAAGCATGCACAAACGACGCGTTAATTATTTTGCTAACGTATTATTGTTTCCTGATGCTTTGCTTACTCAACCACTTGCTTGTTTGCTTAAGAAACCCCTCTAAATTTGCATTGGGTGTACCGTGTGTGTCTCACAAGTCAAAAGTCAGACGTGAAAGGAATATAAGGATGATTGATCACAGCGGGAAGGATGCATCCCATTCCTTCTCGTCCCTAGAGGTGCTGTCGGGTACTACGGTTACATAAACATACCATAGTCAGATGAGAAGAGGCAATAGAGGTTTATCATTGGGTCCACCTATCCCCACTTTCATCGCCGTCGTAGTTCCAATGTTTAAGCATTGATGTCCCTCGTTATGCAGCACTTCCTTGAAAAGATAGAACAGATTCTGACAGTGAGGAGCAGAGAAGTCTGCGAGACCTAATCCAAATCTATTTAGAAGTATCCACAATTCTTGATGTTCCAGAGACCTTATATGATTTATCGTTGCAGCATGTAATGACACACTTGTTCCTAGAATAATGTTCACAGAATCATAACGTTTAGTCGCAGAGTATAAGCGACGCGTTGTACGACATCGAATGGACAGACGTGAGTAACGAAGACAGGAAACTTCTGTTGACGTGCCTAATAAATGGATGCCAAGCGGAGTACGTAACCGCCGGGAAATTTTATACATTCACATTGTTCGGATTTACCAAGGTACGTAGAATTATTATCTGATAATTTAACAATTGCGTATAGCTTGTGTTATTTATTCTACAGATCGTCAAATTCTCCATGGCATTTCTTTCGGTACTGAGAGCCAGAATGGAATAAGAGTTGTCAGAGAAGCGTGAAACAATTTTGACGTAACACTCCGGTAACGCTATAGCAATTAGTATATGTACAGTAGCGATTGATTTTTCGTTAATCGCAATTTCCATTTCACAGATGTACATTAAGATTCTACAAATTCTATGTTCGTTCATTAAAAAGTAGTAGAAGCGTGAATGAACAATTCTCGTAAATTCGAAAACGTAGGATACGGACGGAAGAGGAAGAATAAAATTAAAATTATATAAAATACGTATATAACAAGAATCATTTCCAAGACCAGAGTTCAGCATTAATCCAGTATGAATTCCTACGAGAGTGTACCCGACAGTTGGAGCGGGTACCTGCGACGTACGAATATTAGGGCTACCCGACATTCCGCGGTTCAGGTAGATGTTCAGGTACACCGATTCAACGGATGTGAGAATGCGAATAGTGGGGTCGTCCCAAAGACAGGAAGGTGAAAACGTCCCGGGGGTGGGGGTTTTAGTGGACAGTATCTTCGGGTGAGTCCCGTATTTCCCCCACTCAACCAAGAGGGGCGAGTGACAAACTAACAAAAAACAGTAGACCGATTCAAAGTAGAACAAAATTAGATAGTTGAAGGTTGAATAGGTCCTCAACCTAAGAGACTCACTTATTTTAACATTCTTTTGCTTAAATTATTTTCCCTCTTTCATCTATATTCAAATGATGTATTGCATAAATTTTAACTCAATGTCATACTGAACGTCGTCGTTTTAAATGGCCCGAGATTTTAATCCTTGGCTTTGCTGTGTGAGTACGCGACACAATGATGTTCTTATGTAACAATGCAAGAACAGAATGAAAACTATTTTAATTGAAATATTTGTATTTTTATTAAAAAATTAGTTTGCGTTGTGTATTTATATCATTATATAGTTAGATATTTGTCTAACTATTTGTCAATCGTTTGACTTTGTCCTGACCTGAACCGGACTACCCGCAGAGTATCGGTTAGTCCGAATATTCGTATGTCGCAGGTACCTTATACCTATACAGGGTGTCCCAAAAGTCCTTTAACAGCGGGAAATGAGGGGTTCCTGAGGTCATTTGAAGCAACTTTTTC
>CM052099.1:14098104-14112811 GCA_028453745.1 Agapostemon virescens
CTTCTATTCTCAACCATTTAGGAGGTACAGCCTGTTCCAGTTGCGTGGGACACCCTGTATATATGTGCGTATATATACGGAAAAGTTTTAAAAGCTGGTGAAAAGGACAGGTCATTAAAGGAAACTGTTTTTGTCAAATTGAAAGTAACAATGAACCCGGTGTCTGGCGCACTGGGCTGATTGCTGCCCGTTGCCGTCCTTTAAAAGCGATGCGTCGCGACAGCAAAGGAAAAGACGTATTAAAACTGGAAAGACGTACAGAAATGAGAATTGCTATAGTTGCAGGCTAATAACAGCGAAACGTTCATGCAACATTATTTCTCGTCGTTTACTTTTTCGATCGCTTCTGCCGTGTTCAACTTTCCGCAAACACGGAACACGCGTTTACAGCACACGCGTTTTCGTAATTCGTTTTTCCATGTGACGTGTGCAATGAATATTCGCCGTCAGAAATCGACTGGACATAATTCGCCAGCTTCCAAGCGACTCCGATACCGTGTCAATTGCATTTCGAAATGTTAAGCGTTCCGCAGGTGCGTAATGTTGTGAGACGATTTTATTAAATCAACGATTCGGACGCCATTGGATATCACTTTGAAACGAATGAATGAATCGGTGAACGATTTATGTGGAAAACATTAAGATCCAGCAACTAATCGAGCGCACGATGCGTATCTGGACGCATAATCAGAAATAAATCATCTACAATGGAAATATATTGGGTCAAAAGGAATGCTTTAGTTATGGAATTAAAACAGCTTTGAATGCAAAGGATTAACAATGTACGTAATAATTTCTGTTCCATCAGCGTTCTATTTTATAAAACTAGCAAACATTTCTCTTGACAAAATACGCTGCATTGTTTCGTCGATTAATGTTTACTTTATTTTGTTCACAGCGTTTACGCGATTCAGCTTCGTTTCAGGTTTCCCATCGAATCCTAAATCGTTAAACAAATTTCTGTGTATGAAACGAATAAAAAACATATAAAAACGTATGAAAAACATTTATTCGTTCAACGCGAATCCAAATTGCGAACTTGAAAATGTCAGTTTCTCCGTTGTTCTGACAAATGGTAATCCACGTGGAGAATGCATTCGCGAGGTAACAAATAGCTGACGCTGTTATAAAATTATCATTTGAAAAGAAAAGCAATGAGAAACAAATGCAAGACACTTTGCTCGAAGATCGCTTCGAATCCCAACGGATTAACGATGCCATACGCTTGCACGTTTGACATTCACGGCAGAGATCGAAAACCGTGCTTTCATCCGTCGGAATAGATTGTAACATCGTTTTATCGGTCTTGCACGGACGTTTCGCTGTTGCAAACAACATCGACGGCGGTAGAAAAGGGTTAAATGCGCTCCGTAGTCTGTACGCATTTGTATACAGAGGGATGAAGTGAAGAGGCCGAGAAAAGCCGGGCCGGTTAGCTCTTCCAACAATTCTGTTCGAAGGGAAATCGAAGGGAAATATTTACAAAAGATGTCCTTTTTCCTATGAATCGGTCTTGCTAACCGTCGCTACGTGTCTACTTTCGCTAGAGAGTGCAGAGAGGAGAGAGAGAGAGAGAGATATATATATATATATATATATATATATATATATACGGCAACATGCGATCGGTGCTTTCCAAGTCCGCTCGGAAGAACTTCCGGTCTCCGAGTACTTGCAAGCGAAGTAATAAAGAGAGGAAGAGGAGGAGGAGGAGGATACCTTGAAGTAACAAGCACCTCCGTAGGTGGCAAATATTTTTCCATTCGTTCTTTTTTTAACATCGTCGGATAACATATTCTTTCGATCTTCTCGTGGTAGTCGTTTGGAAAACCATCGTTTCGAGAATGTTCCATCTCTGCTACAGTTACGGAGTGTTTCAAACCGAGGTGCATTTACAGAAAGAAAACGGTACTTCGTCGCGTGTAAGTCGGCTGTGCTGCAAAACTGCAAAGGGATAGGAAAGTAGGAGCAGATGGATCGATTGATATTTGAAAAATGGCGAAGGGCTGTGACATTGGTCGCGCGCGCATGATCAATAATGATTTATCCTCGCCCTAGCACGGTCGTAGAACGATGCGAATATTCGTCGAGTGGAAATAACTAACAATGAGAGAAAATTATTTAATTTTATCGACGATGATGACGACAATGTTGGATCGATCGTTTCCGACCGACAGCTGAACAAGTTGACCGAGCAAACTTTCTTGGATCGTCTTAACCCTTAGCACTCCAAACAATTTTAATTCCAAAATCGAGATACTTTTTAATGTATAATAGTTTCATTGTATGTGGTTTACTTCCTTTCGTTCATAGAAAGTTTATTACTATAACTCATGCGTGCAACACTTGAATTTTTACCGACTTCTTAAACGCAAATATAGTGATACAAAAGCTGTTTCAAATAATAGTACATATGGCAATTTTTAGTGTCTCCTCAGAGGAGCCATTGGAGCGTTAAGGGTTAAGATAAAACTACTGCGAGCTTCTTCGCAGGAGAAGATCCAAATTGGTCCTAGTATCGTTCAACGATACAAGGAATACATACGCTTTGAGTTTCGGTAATTCGTATCTCCTAGGATGCCGATTGGAAAGAATCAAATTCGAATTCGAATCAAAACTAAAAATTTAGAACGTCGACGATTAACCTCGTTGATCGTGGCCCAAAATCGAGTCACAATTCTGTTTCTTTTATCTACAGGATACACCCGCTATGTTTTCTCACCATTTATTATTATAGCACTTCCGGTAGTACGACCAAACAATTTTAATAGTCGCTAATTTTAATAGTTACTCGGTCAACAGCGTGTTCGTACATTCTTCAATCTCAAAAATACATTTTGCGTAAAAAGAAAATCAAGGTCACCTTGTTTCCGCAGGACTGCTGCAAGGTACACATACAATGACCTTGAAATGACCTTGTACTCGAAAATATTGTGCAAACGTAAAATTTAAACCGTAATCTCAAGATCATAGTGTACGCCGTTAAATTTGCCTCGACGGCCACCTTGCAGCGTCGAAACCATAACAGCGCCATTAAAGTACTCAATCGGCCGTGTGTTTGCACATTTTTCAATCTCAAAAGTACATTTTTCGTAAAAAGAAAATCAAGGTCACTGTTTCCGCAGGACTGCTGCAAGGTACACATACAATGACCTTGAAACGACCTTGCACTCGAAAATATTGTGCAAACGTAAAATTTAAACCGTAATCTCAAGATCATAGTGTACGCTGTTAAATTTGCCTCGACGGCCATCTTGCAGCATCGAAACCATAACAGCGCCATTTAAAAAGAAAGATGGTCTCCAGAGTCCGGATGGTCTCCATTTTTTGAAATTTGACAAAAATACGAAGATCCGTTAAAATTTTCTAACCGCACTGCCGGAAACGCCTTGGAAATAACGACAAAACTGAACGGCTGCACCCGGCTGCAATAATTATGCGCTTTCGGATCGCTTCGTTCCATGATAAAAAATAAATTCGACCGTCTACGAATTGACTCCCAGCATGGGTCACGTTAGGCGGATCGTTCCGAATCCGTGTGGGAATATTTCTCGAAAAATCCGAGAATCTTTAGCGAACTCTTTCGCCGAGCGGATCTGGTTGCATTTCCGCATGCGGATTGCGAGGAATATGCAAATTCCGGCGTCGTGATGCGTCGACGTTGCCACCGGTTGTTGGTGGGTTTTCTAGTTCTCTGCATATCGTGACGTTCCATAAAATATTGATACACATATCTAGAGACACAGTATAGAGTCGTGCGTGACAGAAATAAAAGAGAAAAAGAAAACGGGGGGAATGGGGAGAAACGAGAGGTAGAAACAGAGATAGAGAAAAAGACATCGAGAGAGAAGACTGTCAGCAGGTGCAAGAGGCAGAGTACAATGCACAATATTCCGCATAAGTGAAAGGAGGAGAGACGGCATGGCAAGAGAATAATATCGACATAATAAGTATGCAGCGAAACTGTACAACGGACTGGAACACTGGGACACATAATCGCAAAACGATCATTCTCGTCTGCTTGCGTACACGACAGGTCGGAAGAGATGCGAACGGCACGAGATGCGTCTACGACGATCTACGGATTACAACGGCCTCCGATTGTTTATAATGCAACAAGGATTTACAGTGGCCCTAATTAATATTCGGACACCGTGATGCACCGAGAAGTTTCTGCTGGTGATCCAAAAATTCCTTGGGCCCGCTCAGTTTCGTCGCTGGACCAAAGATGGACGTGCGCGTTTATAGAAACGATGGTCAATGATCGAAACGATTTACTATGGTTGCTCTGTCCAGGATACTCGTCTCTGCGGCTATCGGTTTCTTAACCTCTTAGGAATTACAGTAGCGCACGAAAGTATTCGGACACTCTTCAAACCTAAATAACTTTTTCAAAATTGAACCAATCGACTTGACTTTTCTGGAGCAGCTAGCAGCATTGATTTACTAAATGATATGCAAAAATAATTTTGAAATTATTCTAATTGGTAGAAATTACGTGGGAAAGTAGAAAAGACACTTTTTACAACATTTTTATTTCAACTCGTAATGAAAATTTAAAATATACGTTTTTCAGTCGATCGATTTTAATAAATTTTTCTGCACGCGTATAACTATCATAGATCTACCAGATGCGTTTTTAAAATTGTTTGTGCGTGGCTCAAATAAAAAATATTTAAAAAGTTCCTTTTTTATTGGTCATGTAATTCACATCAGCTCCAATATTTACAAAATTTATTTTGTATATCATTTATTAAATCGATGCAACTAATTGCTCAAGAAAATTCAAGACGTTTGGTCCAATCTCAAAAAAGTTATTTAGGTTTGAAGAGTGTCCGAATACTTTCGTGCGCTACTGTATGTGTAAATGATACAGCACTGCAATGTGTAGCGGATAATACTGTTCTCTAAACGAGTACATTGAAATTAAGTGTTTGATCATACAATTATAATTTTTCTTAGAGATATGATACACGTATGTTGACTTTAACAATTTACTTTAACCCTTTGCACTCCAAGCAATTTTAATTCCTAACTCGAGACATTTCTTTGTCCTAGAATAACTCCATTGTACGTGGTTCGTTTCCTTTCGTGAATATCAAATTTGTTAACCTTAATCGTACATGCAAGACTTTAATTATTTACTAGCTTTTTAAATACAAACATTGCAATGCAAACATTGTTTTGAATAATATTCTGACAATTTTTAATGTCCCCTCAGAGGAGCCATCGGAGTGCTAAGGGTTAATAATTAATAATACGATTGAGTCGTTCAGAGAGATGGCGTCCGCGAAAGCCACTATAGTGGCGCGTCCTACAAGAAGATGGCGTCCGCGAAAGCCACTATGGTGGCGCACAGTGCCCAAGAGGTTAAAACCGATGCAGAGAATTTTCGTTTCGCGTGAAAAATTCATTTTGCGGTGAAAAGTAGCGTGTTAATACGGATTCAGCTGTGTCTGTATTTTATTGTTCGTGTATGTGTGCGAGAAATAAAATGCTGTACGAGTACGTACACCGGTGAAGACGAATTAACGAGAAGAAGACATAGAAAGCTTGCGATCAAAGAAGTATTAACACGCTGCTGTTTCCGTAGAGATGGTCACTGATGAATAATGATGACTTTTCTTATCTCAAGCCTGTCGGCGTTTCTTTAACGCGTTAAGCGCCACGAGGATTTTAAATTATTTAGGTATTTCTTGATTTTTAGGTACATTTGTTAATTTATTAATAGAATATTGTACCGTCGGTCGCTGGTGACTGTCACGGTCTGGACCGGAAGTTTAGGTAAACTTCATTTAACACTTTATCGACCAGAAGCCTATTAACCCTTTGGACTCGAGTGGCGACTCTGAGACGCCACGAAAAATTGGTACACTATTATTTAAAAAAATTTAAACTTTGCTAACTTTATATTTAAAAAATTGATAAAAATTTAACTGTCGTAAGGAAGAATGACAGTAAACACCCCTATATACATAAGGTGAAATAATTCATGTGGAATGAAAATATCCTAAGTCAGAAGAAATGCTCTGGTTTTCTAGTTAGAACAGCTTCGAGTGCAAAGGGTTAATAGTGAAGCTATCAAAGTGAAGCTTAAAATTCTATTTTTACATTTCAATTTGTAACAACATTATTAGACAATATTATTGGGGATGCATTGTTGATCCGCAATAAAAATTGCTGTCAGCGTTGATAGACCCATTAAAAAGTTTTCAGTCATGGATCATGGGCCTTACAAAAATTCTGAAATAATCGCCGGTCGATAAAGTGTTAAGCGAATGGTAAATTTTCCGTTCTTAACACGCTGAATGTGGAGCCATTGTGCTTAGCTATCGCGTCGCATTTTATTTACCTTTAAACGGAAATAATGCAATAATAATGCAATAATGTGCATAAGAAAAAGACTCGCATTTGTGCTTTTCTGTTTCAATCGAATCTATTGAAATAGTGCGAATATTTTTTTAATATTATTTGAATTATCTATAACATATTAATTTGTAAATTTGATACTGACATAGCATTCAACGTGTTAACGGGAACCGGCGCTTAACGGGTTAACGGGATTTTTAATAGCGAATTATCGACGCAGAATATGCTATTGACGCGTGTAGTGTGCTATTTACTGCGAGAAGAAAGATGCGAATTATATTGATACGGTGTTCGATATGAAATGGAAGGTTTGGTGGTTTCGAAGGGATAAAGGTTTAAATGCGATCGGACGCCAGGGAAATCGGTGCAAGGGAAAAGCGTTTCAGAAAATTCATGGACATACGACGATAGCGTAGAAATGTTTACTACCCTTTGTCAACTACGTGTTCTCCGACAATATATAGATATATATATACAGTGTTTTTCAATCTACCGAAAGGATAAGCATCCGAGAAATAGAGATACAAGTTTCATAATTAACGCTACGTGTCCACTTCAGACGAAAGCTTCTGCGCTGTTGATTAATCGGGAAAATTATAATCACTGAAACATTTTCATTATAACTTTCGAGTGATTCTTGATTTTAATAGCTTCAGAATCGGATAATTGTTACTCTTTTTTAAGAGATCGGAACGAAATACTATTTATTTGAAGTTCGTTACCGAAAGGAAATCGTTTTCTCTTTAAGGGCAATAATCCGCAACGAAATGAACATGATTACGTTATCGAGAGTGATTTATTCCGTGATTAAAATTGCTGTAATTGTTGCAGCATTTAACATTTAAATGGAAATCCTTAGTGGCAAGCTATGGACTTTGAGAAAAATTCTCAAGTAATCGGCTGTCGTTCACACTGAACCTCTATCGAGAAATAAAATTAGCGCGTGTTGACTTGGACAAATTATGCTGTCAGATTTGATTTATCTACATTTCATGTGAGTTTTATTAGAATGTTTAATCGAATAAGGAAACCTACCGACGAATCGATTAGTAGCAAGCGAATTTTGTAATTTCGCTATTTGCAAATTTTTTAAAATCCGAAAAAGGTTGTTCAATCGCCGGCGATAGATTCAGTTCGCTAATTATAAACTTTAAAAGATCTGACAAAGGTTGTTCGATCGACTGCGATAGATCTAGTCTGTTAATTACAAATTTTAAAAGATCTAAAAACGGTTGTTCGATCAACTGCTATAGATTTAGTTCGCTAATTACAAATTTTTAAAAATTTGTAAAAGGTTGTTCGACCAACTGCTATAGATTTAGTTCGGTAATTACAAACTTTAAAAGATCTGAAAAAGGCTATTCGATCGCCTACAATAGATTTAGTTCTATAATTACAAATTTTGAAGGATTTGTAAAAAGTTGTTCGATCGACTGCGATAGATCTAGTTTACCAATTAAAAATTTCAAAAAATCAGGAAACAGTTATTCGATCGACTGCGATAGATCTAGACTGTTAATTACAAATTTTAAAAGATCTAAAACGGTTCGATCGACTGCGACAGCGTTAGTTTGCCACTTAAAAAGTTGAAATGGTTTGTAGAAGGTTGTTCAGTCGACTGAGATAGATTTAGTTCGCTAATTACAAATTTTGAAAAATTTGTTCGATCGTCTGCGATAGATTTAGTTCGTCAATTACAAACTTTAAAAGATCTGGAAAAGTTGTTCAATCGACTGCGACAGCGTTAGTTTGCCAATTAAAAAGTTTAAATGGTTCGTAGAAGGTTGTTCAGTCAACTGAGATAGATTTAGTTCGCTAATTAAAATTTTCGAAAAATCTGGTAACGGTTGTTCGATCGACTGCGATAGATCTAGTTTACCAATTACAAACATTAAAATATCTGGAAAAGGTTATTCGATCGCCTAAAATAGATTTACTTCTATAATTACAAATTTTAAAGAATCCGATAAAGGCTGTTCGATCGACTGCGGTAGATCTAGTTTACCAATTACAAACTCCAAAAAATCTGGTAACGGTTGTTCGATTGACTGCGACAGATCTCGTCCGTTAATTACACATTTTAAAGAATCCGATAAATGTTGTTCGATCGACTACGATAGATCTAGTTTACCAATTAAAAATTTCAAAAAATCTAAAACGGTTGTCCAGTCGATTGCGACAGCGTTAGTTCGCCAGTTACAAATCTTAAAAGTTGTGTAAACGGTTGTTTGATCGACTGCGATAGATCTAGTTTACCAATTAAAAATTTATAAAAATCTGGAAACAGTTATTCGATCGATTGCGATAGATCTAGTCCGTTAATTACAAATTTTAAAGAATTCGAAAAAGGTTGTTCGAACGACTGCGATAGATCTAATTTGCCAATTAAAAATTTCAAAAAATCTGAAAACGGTTATTCGATCGACTGCGACAAATCTAGTCTGTGAATTACAAATTCTAAAAGTTCCAAAATATTTGTCCGACCGACTGCGAAAACGTTTGTTCGACCGCGATAGAGATTCAGTCTCAAAATCGCATCGTTCAAAAACAAGATACCGATCTCCTCGACGCACCAAGAAGAAATCCCCGCGAAGTGGACACGTAACTTACCGGACAGGCCGACTAAATAAAAATGAAAGATAGACTGAAGAGACAGTGTAAGACAGCTAGATAGATAGATAGATAGCTACAAAGAGAGACAGAGAAATATACAGGACAGTGATAGATATAAAGAGTGCTGCAGCAAAAGCCTGAGCCACCTGCAGAGTGTTCGCTACTTCGAGGTCGATGGACTATACCTTCTTTGCGGGGGTGCAGCTGAGGTTTCAGATCCCGATTGCAAAAATCCTCTTTGCAGCACTCGATGACGAAGGTCGTGTTCCGCGAGACGCTCGTCATGCAGAAGATGAGCGGCTCGGGCTGTGACGACGACAGCTGTTTATCCACGCACCTTCAAGCCGAGTTTGCACCAGTTTCAGTTTCAGATAAAAGAGACAAACCGGGTGGTGGTTGTCGATCGGGGAGGAAAGGTTTATTATTTTTTTTCAAAACGGGGAGAATGGGGGTGACGGCAATGATCATACTTTTTAAAAGACGCCCCCGGTATTCGAATAGTCTCGTTGCAAAACAAAAACGACTGGGGCGCACAGAGTTACGTTGCTTCCGGGGGAAGAACTCGACCTATCGATTTTCATTCGCCGGTAGAACGATAAGATTACATACAGACTCTACGTTCTCATCTTTTTACACCTGGATCCTCTTTTTTCCCCTGATTCGCCGAGGGGCAGGAACGTGCTGTTTAAAATCGGAATGTTCAACTTGAATATCTTCCTTTAGGCTCGAATTGTAAGGATCGATGAGTATGAACGAACTGTAGAGTATTAACCATTTGCACTCGAATGGTGGCTCAGAGGCACCACTAAAAATTGACATGCCATTATGTATAATGATAAATAATTCGACTGCTGTAAATTTAACACGTTGAATGCCAATTTTGCATAATTCGAACAAGTTTCATTTGTCTCATTTATAGAAATGATCACCGTTATTGAACAAAATTGTTAGTTACTAAAAACTAGAGTTTTCACCTCGTGCTATAATCTGGTTAATTTTGGCAGTACTGCGTTAATGTTCAATGCTGTTAATTTATTGATCCCCGTGGCATTCAACGTGTTAATTGCAATAAAAATTTAATGGTTGTAAGAACGAGTGATAGTAAATGAACCCATATCCAGAAGATAAAATAGATCGAGTAGAATGAAAATATTCTAGGTCAGAAGGAATATCTTGGTTTTCGAGTTAAAACAGCTTCGAAAACTAAAGCGTGTCTTCTGGTCTTGAAAATTTCATTTTACGTGATTAATTTCCTCTTATTCAGGTTTTAACTATTCTTCGTCTTTACAACAGTGAAACTGTTATCGTTTTCCTAGATGCAAGCATAGTGATGTCAAAATTATTTCAAATAATGGTGTTGCAATTTTTAGTGGTGCCCCAGAGTCACCATTCGAGTGCAAAGGGTTAAATATAAACGTTCAGCTATTTCGTAACTCATTATCGACATTGTTCAATTTTACGATACTTAAGAACGCTGTAAAAACTAATGTAAATTTTTCTTTAAATTTAAAAAGAATTCAAAAAGAATGTTTCATTACACGTGAACCGAGATCGTCCGATAGTTATGAGGTTTTAACGTTTTCGAAAAGTTATCGAACATTTTTCACGGCTACTCCTGTTAAGTCTGTTTACACGCATCGAAACTTACGACGCCGAGCCTAAATCGGTTGGAAATGCGCAGGCAGCCAAGGTGGATCCGCTTAGGCAACTCCGCGAGTACTGATGGAAGTAAACAGGTCGATGCGAAAAATTGTTCGCAATGTCCATCGTAAACAAAGGAGGACAATGACGATCGTAAACAAAGGAGAGGATTCGCTTCGGGAAAAGTAGAACATTCCAGAAGATGAGATTATTTTCGAAAGTCTGTAATTTCGGAATTACCTCGCCGGTATCGATTGCGTGTTCCTCTTCGTGTTTGCTGAAACTTAAGTGTGTTACCTTGAAGCGTCGTCTCATACAAAGTTCATTATAGCGAAGACCTCGGGAGGTCTTTTGGTCAGGCCTCGCGAGCAGTCAACGCTCGAGCAAATTGCAAATTATGTTCTAATAAACGTAAACGCAGTAAACAAGAACAGCTAGAGCCGCGACAGCTCGCAAATAAACGTTGTTGCAAATATTCCTTTCGAAAAGGTATATACGGTGGCTCGCAAAACTATTCGGACACTCTTTAACCCTTTTGCTACGGCGGATCAGTCCGAAAGTGTGCACATTGCGCGAGGATAGTGTATTTTGGAAGAAAAGGGATTTTTCTTTAAAACAATATGCAGTAGCACGCGAAAGTATTCCGACACTCTTCAAACCTAAATAACTTTTTCAAAATTGAACGAAACGACTTGACTTTTCTGTAGCAACTAGCAGCATTGATTTACTAAATGATATGCAAAAATAATGTTGAAATAATTCTAACTGGTAGAAATTACGCGTGAAAGTAGAAAAGACATTTTTTAAAACATTTTTATTTCAACTCGTAATGAAAATTTCAAATATGCGTTTTTCAGAACTGCGTTAGTTATACGCATGCTGAAAATCTCACCGAAATCATGTAATTCACATCAGTTCCAATATTTACAAAATTTATTTTGTATATCATTTATTACATCAATGCAACTAATTACTCAAGAAAAGTCAAGACGTTTGGTGCAATCTTAAAAAAGTTATTTAGGTTTGAAGAGTATCTGAATACTTTCGTGCGCTACTGTACTTATCTACACTGTAACTATACTGTAATATCTACATAAGATATAAACTTATTTAATGGGTAAAAAAGTCTCATTAACAATTGAAAAAAGTGAAGAAATAATGTATAATATAGAGTAATAAAATAAAATTTTATGTATTTATTATTTACCGGCATGTCGGATATATCCGGCGGGAAAATCATGGTTCTCATACAACGAAACAGTTGTTACGCAGCTCTCGAAAAAAGGTTACATACAAGAGAATTCCAAGATGGCGTTCGAAATACGTAAATGGTAACACCGAAGATTACCGACGTAAAATCTGCACACTTTCGCAGCCTGGTGCCCCATTAAGTGGCGTCACTCCAGCAGACTGTCGCAACGAAAGGGTTAAACTCAAAATACATGAGATGTCGCGTTCAGAGAACCGTTCTAGCAACGTATCGGTAGCGAGGGTGACCGATGACGTCGAAATCCGTACACCGCAGAGTCACGATGTAGGATCTCCATCCTCGGCATGAATCGTCGTTATTTGACTTAAATCGTACTGTAAACCTCGCGACGTCGTTCAGGTTCTGTCTACAGCATTTCCGATAACGCTATCGGTTTGTCCAGACTTGCTATAATTAATTAGTCGACCAGAAAATAGACAAGTGTCTTGCGAGAAACGTTTCGCGGCTTGGGTCACTAAACAAACTCCAACAAACGTTTTCACAAAGAAAAATAAAACACGAGAAAAAGAGAAAACAAGAAAGAAAGAAAGAAAGAAAGAGAAAAAAAACAAGGAAAAGACTGAAAAACTCGTGAAAAATCAAGAAGCTCAAACAGGGGGTATGAAATCCAAAGTGTACTGTTAAAAAATTGTAAGGGAGAAGGGTGGAAGAAAAATTAAAAAAAAATAAAAACACCGTGCAACTCAACACTCGTTTGCGATACCTGATTGTGGGGGTAGCCAGTGGTAGCAGATCGTCGTGTCTCTGAAATCCCATGATCGCTCTCGCCATCGACATCGTCGAGGATCGAACCGAATGAACAAAAGAAAAATGTCGGAACGGGAAAACGGATGCGGTATCTTTCGTTTTTCGTTCTCTTTGCCAGTTTGTTTCCGTTCGGTTTCGTCGACCGAGAGAAGAAGGATCGTCGCGCGATCCGGATGGATCCTCTCGGTTCCAAAAACGGAACCCCACCGCGGTTTCCGGCCAAATCCAAGCAGGCACAATGTATGTCAAACCGAACTAATCACACATCAAATTTCAACAAAATCTGCACGTACATATGTACGTGTATATGCGTCGAAAGAAAACAGAGGGGAAACCAAAAAATAAAAACGGAAAAACACGATAGTTAAGAGCAAAACGAGCATCATTGCGGATGCAGTGAAAGATGTTGGTTAGTGGGGGATGTGATCTCGTTCAAATGAATAAAATCTTTTAGAATTAATTTTTTAATTTAAACTAGACAGCGCCGTGGTCAGAGGGTCGACGAGAAATGAAAGAATTGCAAAGAACGCTATAATTTTGGAATTGTAAAGTTTCCAGCCGTTGTGGACCAAAATGGCGGCTGGATCCGCGACAGAAGAGGACGGAAGACTCTATCTACACGGAATCGAATTTTCATTAAAAACAAGGGTAAAAAATGAAAAGATTAACACGATATGCCAGGAAATTGCGACTCGGCGCTTGTCAAGGTGATCCAGAACGCAGGTAACCCGAACTGAAGGAGAAAGATGGGATCATCGATGATCTCTTGCTCTCGCACCGAGTGTCCCGTGCGGTACGTGCGGTTTCCGTACGCGAATTAAATAAAATCAATTATTTCTTAACGCGTCGAGGTCGTGACAAAATCGTCGGAGCAACAAAAAGAAAAAAGACGACTCCGAACGGCATCTCGACAAGTTGAAAAATCGCTCGACGCGCATAGTATCTTCATTATTTTATTACGTGCGGTTGCCTTGGGTACTGATTATTGTTTTTTAGCATCTCGCTCCGGTGACTTTGCATTCTCGAATTAAGATGAAACTCGATCCTCCATGTTATTTTATATACAAATTGTACGACGCGATCACCAAATAAAGAAATTTCAGGCAATAACGACCGGAGTTCGTGTTACCAAGTGATCGTCATCGGTAATGCGTCGATTTTATATGTTTCATATAATATATGTTATATGTTTATAGTTTGACAATTATTAAACGATTACGCGTTGCATATTTGTCAACCCTTAGCGCTCCAATGGCGTCGATGAAACGACGCTAAAAATTGTGTTAATTATTAATAAATAACTTTACGTCGCTGTGTTTGCATTTAAGAAATTGGGAAAATTATATACGCGCTAAAGAGAATGAACCATGTACAATGGAACTATTGTACGTGAAAAGAGTGTCTCGATTTTAAAATGAAAATAGCTTGGAGCGTGAAGGGTTAACCGCGCGTTCTTTTAATTAACGGTAGAGAAGAGGTTTATAGTCTTGCTGCACGTCGGAGAACTTTCACAAGTTCCGTCTTTAATGACGGAAGGCTAATTAAGTGTTTATATTATAATCAGACAACGTAGCGCGCACAGGATGCGTAAAGTAGGTGGTCTTTTTTACCAGGATCGTATATCGGTATTAGCAAACGAAAGCCGCGCAATTGCTTGCAATTAATTACCCGCAACCGTAACCTCTAATCAACGAACGGATTTCGTGCATTCAGAATTTCTAAGGATGCGTGAAATCAATTCAATTTGATCCTAGGTGCGTGGCACCGTGCCATTTGTAAAATTAAGTATCCTGAAAATTGATAATCGTACGAATAATTTGTAAACCTCCGCTTCTAACGTGTACCATTCTTATCTGCCCCCTTTCTGTTATGGAAACGCGCGTGAACGTTCTTAAACTGTTCAATGGCGAGCGAATTTTCTGTACTACAGACGAGTGTCGTTTTATTTCATTCATGGAAGCGATCGGTATCATTAACGATTCACACTTCACTAAATAGTACAATCTTCTGTTGAAAGACAGACGACGCGAAGGAAAGATTGATAGAGGAGAATTTTGTTTCATAACG
>CM052099.1:14126455-14152506 GCA_028453745.1 Agapostemon virescens
ATCAAATTGCAGCCGTGGCACGACTTTGAAATCTCGGGGCGATCAATCGCGAAAATGGGAAAAATTGGTGTTGATAAAAGATAGCTTCCCGAAGTCCCCTGATATGCTAGCCTAGATTTTGAGGGCTCTTCTTAAAGAGGAAGGTTTGGGGAAGATTTTCGTTTTTGAGCCATGTCGATAGCTCTAATAGTTTGGCCGGGGCACGACTTCAAAGATTTTCCAAATATTGCCACAAAATCGCTAAATATTGAAGGTAACCCCCTTCTTAAAATCGCGAAAAATCTTTAGGTCTCCGATTCTTTCGTAATTTTGCTTACGAAATCGATTTCAGTGAAATTTTCAGCGTGTGTATAACTAACACAGTTCTGGAAAACGTATATTTTAAATTTTAATTACGAGTTGAAATAAAAATGTTTTCACCCGTTTAGTGCCGAACGAAAGTGTCGTACTTATGCGAAGAATGCCGAGCCAACTTAACGAATTTGCTAAGTTTTAGGACTCCCTGGCACTGACCCCAGAACTTCCATACAGCGAAACTCATTTCCTAACAAGTTAAACCCAAAAACAATTTTTTAAATTCTTCTGCAATGAAATTAGACCATTTATAACGTTTTATAAATTTATTTTGAAATAGAGTTCGCTTGCAACGCGAAACAGTAGTAATAGTGATAGTAAGCGAAATAGTAATACGCCATCGGATATGCAACGATATATCGTTGGTGCCACTTTTCGCAAGTGTTGAAAAACGTTAAAAAATGTCTTTTCTACTTTCCCACGTAATTTCTACCAGTTAGAATTATTTCAAAATTATTTTTACACATCATTTATTAAATCGATGCAACTAATTGCTCTAGAAAAGTTAGGTCGTTTGATTCAATTTTGAAAAAGCTATGTAGATTTAAAGAGTGTCTGAATACTTTCGTGAACCACTGTACATCATGTATCCGCGATAACTGCGAAACGGGCCCGATAATCAACGCGCGATTCGTATCTTCGATAGGCCACTAGAAGGTCGTTTTCACGATTGTTTTCAATCGATTGCTGTTAACACTTTACCGACCGGCGAGTATGTCAGAATTTTTCAAGGTCCATTGTCCACGTTTGAAAACTTCTCAATGGATCTCTCAACACTGACAACAATTTTTATATAGTGAATCAACGATACATGAATTCTCAAATGGATTTCATCTTCGAATAAATTTTTATTCGTCTCAGAAAAAGGATGATAGATATTCACCTTGGCTTGTTCGACAAGCTTGAAAAAAAACGAATTGCTCGAGGCTCGAATGCACCACGGTCTATCAAGAATAATGATGCCAACATTATTTCTTCAACAATTTATCACGTTGATAATGACGTAAGTCACTCCGAAATTAACACAATCTATTTTTCGGAATGACCTTACTGCGCGGAGCTCGAAACTGTCTAACTATTTAAAAAATAAAAAAACGTGAATGACTTAGGAAGAAACTTGTATTTTTGACATCAGTATTATTTTTATTTTTAATCGATATATACCAAAACTTAAATTCATTGCGTTTCAATCTCCGAAAAAAAATTAGCACGAACTTTCCGAGTAACTTACAATACTTGCAATACTTTCTTGTCATGTTTGAATAAGTATTAGAGACTTTAGGTTAAGAACGAGTTAGTTTAAATTGGCAAAAGATCGTAGGTAATAATGGCCAATATATACTTGAATAAAAGAAACATCAAATAAAAAAATGACAAAAATTTCTCAATATTTTTCTGACTACCCAATATGTATGAATAATATATTGTGACGTCTGTACCTCCTACATTCACTGGCAGAGCGACAGTAGAACAAGACTTTCTCGCTAGTACTTGATCTGCCTCCGCCGCCATATTGACGAGTCCTCTAGCGGACCCAGAACAAAACGCTGCTCCTGCCTCCTAAAACCTGTCATACTATTATTCAAAACAACTATTACACGACCATATTTGCATTTAATAAATCGTTAAAAATTGAACTGTTCTACGCACGAATAACGATAATAAATTTGATATGCAAAAAAGGAAATGAACCACGTACAACGTAACTATTCTAGGTAAAAGGAGTCTCGATTTTGGAATTAACACTTTACCGACCGGCGATTATTTCGGAATCTTTTAAGTTCATAATCCATCACTGGCTGATGGCAATTTTCATTGCAAGTCCACAAGACCTCCTAAGTAACGTTATCTAATAATTTCATTACAAATTACAATGTAAAAGGAATTTTTTAAGTCTCATTCTGTTACGGTGCAATTATTGAAAAAATTATTAACCCTCTCTGGGCCCGTGTAACTTTCAGGTCACATTTTAATTTATCGACATTTCGCCAAACTAAAAATAGTGCACATAATAGCTCTAGGTTCGTATATCAATAACAACCTATTTGCATTTCAATTTTCAATTTGTTAATTAGTAAATATATTGCAATAAAATTGTTTAAACGGAAATTTTGTTTTCATTTGCATATATAGGTATATAATTTCTGATTTTTCGTTCCCCCAATTTTTTTGGATTAAAAACAAAAATTCGGCCCATAGAGGGTTAATAAACTTCCGGTCGGTAAAGTGTTAAAACTGCCAGAAGTGCAAAGGGTTAAAACGGTCCCAGTGAACCGATGAGACCATCAACAGAATGAAAATCTCCTGACCGGCACTCTCGAGGAAGTCGATTCCCAGAAGAATGTTGAGCGTAATACATCTCATCCGTTGCTGGGCAGCCAGGATACAAAGTTTCGGCCTGTGGTGCACGACTTGACGAAACGAGTTTAATTCGAGTCATTAGCGCACGCCCACATCGGGCGCTGGTCTCCCGAGGGAAAGAATAGATCGAAGAATCCACTGCTCTCTGTCGCGTCGACGAAACAAGGAACAGTGAAAACCGAGAAAATAGCAAAAACAAATAGCCACCGATATTGGATACAATATTAGATTGTCCGGAAAGTAGCTTCGTTTTGAGGAGCAAATTAGTCTTCGGCTTTCACGTATTTTTAAAAACACGTACACCATTAGCCGAACCTATTTCTACGCGTGTCATTTTTTCCCGCGTCAATCGATTTCGGTGAAATTTTGGACATATTTATAACTAACACAGTTCTGAAAAACGCATATTTTAAATTTTCATTACGAGGTGAAATAAAAATGTTTTAAAAAATGTCTTTTCTACTTTCCCACGTAGTTTCTACTAGTTAGAATTATTTAAAAATTATTTTTGCGTATCATTTAGTAAATCAATGCTTCTAGTTGCTCCAGAAAAGTCAAGTGGTTTGGTTCAATTTTTAGAAAGTTATTTAGATTTAAAGAGTGTCCGAATATTTTCGTGAGCCACTGCGTATGAATCGGAGAAGGATCAGGTACTAGCGAGAAAGTCTCGTCCTATTGTCCCCCTGTCGGTCAGGGCAGAAGGTGCAGCCTCCTTAGCGTTTAGTTGGAAAATACCACGTGTCTTAACGGTAATATTGTTATTGATCGACGAATTAGGTTTGAGACAGGTTTTATTAATTCTTAAGGCAGGGACATAGAAGGAGAGGCGGGGTCTCCGCTCACGCTTTGTATAATAATTTATTATATTATTACAGTGTCCGAAAAATATAGTTCCCCGATAGTAAAGGTTCTTGGGGTCTAAGAAATTATTTCCTTACCGAATTCGCGATTTTACGCTCCGTCGTCGAGTTATTAAAGAAAAACGCGAACCAATCTCGACTTGGTTAATGGCAATGTCACGCTCAGGGGGATCCATCGCCGCGTCGGAATGCGTTCGCTATAGCCACGCTCTGATTGGTCCGCGTTTTTTGTTACTCACGCGAAAACGAAGCCGTCCATGACATTTTCGCAAAGTTAATATCAGAGGCACTCGCAAGCAGTAAATTATTTGGAAAGAAGTTTTTTGCCTTTACCTCTGTACCGATCGTTGAATTGAAAACACATTCTTTTACAGTTTTACAATTTTACATGGAGGCGTCAAGGAGACACGAAGGTCACATCTGTTTTTCTTTTTTTTTTTTTTTTTAATGAAACGATATGTTTGTTCACTTACATTCGGTTCGAGATGAATACAGTGACCTGTTGAAAAGGTCATTTTAACACTGCCATTTTATTCTAAGTAAAACGTAATTGTTTTTCATGAATTTTTTGAAAACTAAAGGTGAGAGCCATATGTAATTGTTCAGAACGACGAAGTATATTTCAAAATCATTAAAATCGTAGTTAACTCCCTGAAACTGCATGATTATCATAAACTGTTGTTACCAGCAGACACAAAAAGTTTCGGCGCGTTGATAACCTTTTTCTTTTTCTTTCTTTTTTCGAAATAAATTTTTCAAAATTCTTTTTCGTCCCTATTTTTTACGATTTCGTTAATGCCTTGCAGACGTTCGTTAAACAATAAATAAGCCGGCAATAATAAGCAACCGCCAACAGAATAAATTACACCGCGTTTTGTGGTTGGAGGATTCTGGGCAACCATGAGTATTTTTAATAGAGTGCCAGACGTTAAATCAAGCCCGTTGTTTACAGTTACGAACGATTACTATCCTATTTCTGGCTAAACCGTTGATTCGTGCCGGTGATATTAGTCGCCGAAAATAAATTACCGACGGGAAATCACTTTTTTGCGTGTCCGCTGATCCTTCGACTTAATTAAAAGTGCTTGTTCCTTTCTCTTTTAGAAAAATATCATTGTGAGATTACAAAAAATAGGTTGTCTTCCAGTTTTTTTCCTTTTCTCTCTCGACGAAGGACATAAATCATAGCGCACAGTCACGAACAATGGTACAGGTGCGCAGTTATTTACATTTAATCAGTTGCGTGTAAACGTGGAAGAGGAAATGATTAAGTAAATTAAATCAATTACATGATACTACGAAAAAATTACGACGATATTAATCATTTCAGTGTCAAACGACGATATATCGTTGTGTATCCGACGGCGCCTTACTATTTACTCGTTGCGAGCATACTCTATGTCAAAATAAATTTATAAAACGTTGCAAATAGTCTAATTTCATTGAGAAAGGATTAAAATAATTGTTTTTTTGTAGGTTTAACTTGTTAGAAAATAAAGTTTGCTCTAGGAAGATTTTGGGGTACGTATCTACATAAAGCTGTAATCAAACTAATAATAATAATAATAATAAGTAATAAGCTGTTTTTTGAATTTTGTAAATATTCTTACACGGAAATATATTCAAATACGAAAATCCAATTTTGATGAAACTTATGAGACCTTGTAGTTCTTGAAAAATATTTCACACGTGTTTTTTCTTTATTAGCAACCATCCACTTTAAAGGGGTGAAAACAACCCTTAAATTTCGGGGTTAAAACCACATTTTTTAAAATATCTCGGAAACCAGAGGTCGATAAAATTTGAATCTTTTTTTAAATCGTGTGTTTTTCAATGGGAAATGTAGTCGCGCAAGAAAATTTTAACAAAAGTATTTTGTTTAAACAATATATTTAAAAATTTGATTTTTTCTTAATCATCTGAATATGTTCCCTTGTTAATTCGGTTTTTATCAGCTTCTTCCCAAACCTAAGCAAATTCGTTAAATCATCCCCGGTATTTTTCGCATAAGTACGATATTTTTGTTCGCCACTAAAAGGGTTAACGAAGTAGTGCCGGCGATCAGGAGTCGTCGATCCTTAACGGTATCCTCTATCAACCACCATCCGGAGATTATTTTACAAGGAAATGTCTGACCGGAGCAATGACGCTGAAACGTGCACCATCCGCCGTGTAATTTATTCCGTGGCGCAGATTTCTGATTGGCTGCGTAACCATCGCGCGATTTGTATTTAAAGCTGCGATTCAACAGGCGGGTCAAATAAGAACCGGACTGCTCTCGAATTTTGCGTTCATTGTGTCGGCGAAATCGGGACGTGATTTATTCGTTGACATAAAGTCTTAACGCTTTCACGACCGCGAATTCTATTCCACGATCTATCGTTCGGCGCCGATATTTCCGGAAAATTCTAAACAATTTACGCCAATTCTTAATCATTGACATCTATTCTTAATCATTGACGCCTATTCTTAATTATTGACGCCACTTTCTTGTTTCGACATCCCATAAACGTCTGTAAATATGAAACCGGAATTTGCCCAAACGTGACTAGCAATTCGAATTCATATACAAGAGCGCCATTTTCTTCCGTGCATATCAAATGTAGCAGTAAGTACTATTCATACGTGAAATACTTGAATGTATACCGATTTTTTAAAATGCGAGTACAGCGATGTAAAAGTTGTTTTGAATAATGGCAATTTTTTAATGTCATCCCAGAAGTTTCGGTGGAGGTGCTAAGGATTAACCCTTTGCACTCGAAGCTGCTTTGACTCGAAAACCTAGACTTTTCTTCTGACCTAGAATATTTTCGTTCCACACGATTTATATGATTTATGCATACGATTATTTTTACTGTTACTCGTCCTTGCAACAGTTGCATTTTTACGTATTTCTTAGATGCAAGCATTAACAGTATAGAAATTGTTTTGAACAGTGGTGTGACGATTTTGACTGGCGCCTCAGAGTCGCCATTCGAGTGCA
Source organism: Agapostemon virescens (assembly GCA_028453745.1). NCBI lineage: Eukaryota > Metazoa > Arthropoda > Insecta > Hymenoptera > Halictidae > Agapostemon > Agapostemon virescens. Next base: position 14,133,014 of record CM052099.1, read on the forward strand.
AAGGGTTAATTTTGTATTTTAATGAAAATCGCAGAGACTTCAAACGAAAGAAATCTTGTAATATTTATGAAACAAGGTACACGATCGATTTTAATGTTCGGTAGATTTAATCCTTTTAGCAACAGTTGTTTTAATCCGTTTGCAACGCTTGCGAAAAACGACTATATCGTTGCGTATCCGATGGCGCCTTACTATTCGCATTGCGAGCGCACCCTATCTCAAAATAAATTTACAAAAGCCTAATAAAAATGTTCTAATATTGCAAAATAATTATAAAAATTATTGTTGTGTTTAACTTGTTAGAAAAGAAGGTTCGCTCTATAAAAATTCTGGGGTAAGTGACTTGGGGTCCCAAAATTTAACAAATTCGTAAAATGGCCGCCATTCTTCGCGGAGGTACGATATTTTCGCCTCGACACTAAAAGGGTTAACGGTGAAGCATTAATCTTTGGTCTATGCAACAACTATATCGTCGGTCTAACGGAGAGTAACCGAAAATTGTTGAATTTCAAGGAAACAATGAAATAAGGCCGAGATTAAATTCTACAATTTACTATCTGACGGTACCGCGCAACTTCCGATGGATTATAGTGACATCGTTTTGTAGCATTGTTCGACGCGAGACAGATACAGATAAAAGTTATGTCGAGAGTACGGTAAACTTCTCATACAAACAGCTTTTGTCGAGCGACCGCGATACGAAAGCACTCAGAAGCGAGCAACTATAATCGAGTTGAACGACGAACGGCTAACAAAACGTCAACGAAATGAGAGTTTGCTCGACGCTGCGAACCAGCCGAACGAGCGAGCCCCGTGCGTTCGCAACGCTCGATGTTATTCCACATAATTTTCTTCTGGATTTCAACTATTATACCTAGCAACATACTAATCAGGCTAACGAATTCTTTCACCTAAATAATAGCCAAAACTCGCGCGTCTGTCTATTTTGAACGTGAATTATTTTTCGTACGAAAATATTAGCTTGGGGAAAAATTAATCCATTACGTTTTCGGTAAATGACTATAGTGATCGATATCTCGTAAAGTATCGATCAAACAATTTTAAATTTATGCTCGTTGGAAAGTTGACATTTCGCATTAAAAAAAATTCTTATGCAGTTTTTTGTTTGGTCCATTCAGTTGTGAGTTAAAAATGGAAGTCGACAAAGAGAAAATTCGGTACGTTTTATAGTTTTTCTTTGCTAAAGGCTAATATAAATATACTATTTTTACATAATGGCCGGCCACGCACGTCTATAGTGACTTGCCAGAAACTCCGGGAGCTTGGTTGGGGAGTTTTAGCGATTATCATGCGATTATCATGTTTTTCTAGCATTGCAAAACTTCCTTAATGATAAGAAATTGGCATCAAGAAAAGATCGTGAAAATCGATTACTAGAGTTTTAATGGGGACCAAGATTTCTATGAGAGAGGCATTATGAAGCTACCTTTAACCTCTTGGGCCCTATGCGCCACTATAGTGGCTTTCGCGGACGCCATCTTCTTGTACGACGCGACGTTTAAATTAAATAATCGTTTTGTTCCACACTTGTTTTGCCTTCACATCGATTGATAATTGTTTTAACAATATACAGCCAGAATATACAGTATTTTCTTTATCTGCCAGTGTAATTCGCGTTGAACTCTGCCGCACAGAGTTTGGCAAACTGAATTCCCGCGCAAAATTCAGCCGTGCCTAAGAGATTAAAATGGCAACAAATTGTAGAACAGAACACGGTGCATATTTGACCGAAATGGGACAATCCGAAATATGTTAAATAAATTCTTGAAGTTCACGTAAAAGAATTTCTTTTTCCCCAAGCTAATACTTTATAATAAGTGTATACAAGTGGCCCGGTGTTAACTATTCGGACGCCATTGATACTCGAGAAAATTCTTGCTGTGTATCTCCGCTGTTAATGAATTCTCGATTTGCCGATTAATAAAATGTTACACGGTGTAATGTATCGATCCAAGAGTTTTACTGATGTCACGTGGTCAATTTGAACGCATGAATTGCAGATTACATCGTCAATGATACATGCGTACACGTAGACAAAAACGATAATCGCTCGCAATGATGCAAGTAAACTCTCAACAGCTTGTTACGACATAATTATTTTGTTTATGATCAGAAAAAGTCGACGAATCAATAATTCATACATAGCCTGTTGATCGAGGGGCTGGTGTTTGTGTTTGCTAATTGAAATCATACAAAGTCATTTCCTTTCCTCGTGTAGCTCGAAGATTGAAAATTATTTTGCAGAAATTCACACGTTCTCGACGTTCCATTTGTTACAATATTTTTGCGATTGCAAAATTTAGCATTGCTTCGTTTAACATTCATTAACGCGAAAAGTGTACAAATTAAATGAATGTGAACTATGTTCTTAACATTTGAAATAAGTGTTCCTTATTGTTACAAAACGACGAATTCTTTAAGTCCATTAACAGTGGAGTTGCAGTGGCTCATGAACGTATTCGGACACTCTTTAAATCTAAATAACTTTTTCAAAATTTAACCAAACGGCTTGACTTTTCTGGAGCAACTACAAGCACTGATTTACTAAATGATTGAAATAATTCTAACTGCCTATCGTTTTCCTTTCAAACGATAAATAATTTGATTTTGCGCGATTAAAATACGTTGAGGATAGCAACTGTTTCTATAATAATTTGATTTTACCTGTAACCTTATGAGAAATTTTTTATTTAAATTTGAAGAGTGTCCGAATACTTTCGTGAGCCACCGTACACAGCAAAAACTTCTCAAGTATCATGGTGTCCGAATACCAACCCTTAGCACTCCAATGGCTCCTCTGAGGCGACACTAAAAATTGACTATTATTCAAAGCAATTTTTACATTACAATGTTTGCATCTATGAATTAAATAAACATTGAAAATGTTACACGTACGATTCATAGTAACAAATGTAGTATGCACGAAAGGAAATTAACCACGTACAATGGAATCATTTTAGAACCAAGAAATATCTCGAGTTAGGAATTAAAATTGCTTGGAGTTCAAAGGGTTAATGCGGGCCACTGTATTTCACAGCAGTGTGCATTAGTGTACTGTAGTCAGTATAATACTTGGTAGGTTCTAATGTTAAAATGGATACAAGTGTTCCAACCCTTATCCTTGTAAGGCTGAAGAACGCTCGAACGGGTTAATGTCCTAAATAACGACTTAATTGCCCGGTACATTAATGTCCGCTTAATTAGTAGTACTACAAGCTCGAGGATCAACAAAAAAAATGGCGTAGACGAAGAAGAAGCAGCAGCGTTATATACACCGTTGGATTAAGAAGATTATACGACCGTTTCCTCCGCGACTTAAAGAACGGAGAAAGACACGCCTACACGGGGGAAATGGAAAGCAGAGGAAGATACACCCACGCTCGGCGAAATGCGAAATTGTAATTCACGAAGCACCGTGTAACACGTGTTAATTCGACCATGGAATTTATTATCTACCGGGATAAATCTGTACTCGGTCAGGCGTATTGTTAGGCCACGGAGATTACACGAGTGTTTTCTCCGCGATTCGAGAGAGAGATACACCCACGATCCGAGCAGATTGAAAACTCGATTCGCTAAATATAAATTCTTGCTATTATCGGACGAGCTTGAACCGTAAGATGCATTGTGGCGAATATTACCTTACAGCGAGGATTGATCTTACGCGGAATTCGCGAACCTTCTCGATCCGTATCGATGTCTCGAGCTCGTTTCAAACCTTTCGATACGGATTTCATAGATCCAGCATGTTAGGTTCCAGTTGAATTATCGGTAGAACAGATTTCGGGTTTTAGGTAGGTCAGCGAAAAATTAATAAGTCGAGAAAGTGTCGAGAGACCATTTACAGTTGCTCTAGAACGCTCAATGAATTTGCAATTGAACACTCAACTGACTTACCAGAGTGGTAAAATGGTGGTTTTTCATCCTCTGGAGCAAAATTGATTAAACCTTTCGGTAACCCTTTGCCATATTACGACGAGTCAGATTTGCGTTGAAGATCTTAAACGAAGTCTAATAAATCTAAATATTAGATTGTCGGAAAAGTATTGAGAGATTTTTGTCATTCTTTCATAAAATGTCGATATCGCAGAATTTTTATTTTGTAGAAGAGTTTCGAGTCGACTGATAACTTTAATTACCAACAATCTTAAATTAAGAATAAGTAAAGAATTTACTTATTTCGTATTTGTCGCGGATCTAACATGGGACCATATTCACATACGAAAATCTGATTTTGATGAAACTTATGGGAGCTTATAGCTTTATTGTTTAAACAAAATACTTCCCATTAACAAAATAATTTCTCATTGAAAAACACACAATTTAAAAAAAAATTAAAATTTTTCCGACCTCTGATTTCCGAGATATCTCAAAAATACCCCAACTTTGAAGGCTGTTTTCACCCCTTCATAGTGGATGGTTGCCGATAAAAAAAAACACGTGTCAAATATTTTTCAAAGAACTATAAGCTCCCATAAGTTTCATCAAAATCGGATTTTCACACCTAAATATGTTCCCTTATAAGTTTATTCCGAAAGTTGCGTAATAATGAACGAAAAGTGGTATTTCTTTCTCATTTAAAAGCAAATTTTAATGATACTCGGATTTAGCGACCATTCTCACAGTTTAATTTCGTCGTCGGCATCACGGTAAACGCTCCAAGTGAAAATAAATTTCCTCTGCGGAATTTACAACAATAAATTGTCTCTCCTACATCGCTAACACGAACATGGCGGAATCTATTAAAATATTCCCTGTTTTAGTTTCAGCGACGCTGCACGAACATAGGAAATTGTTGTCCTTACTGAACCAACTAACTTCGGTTGTAAACATTTTTGAAAATGTCGAGTGTATTAAAAGTTATAACGGTTTGAATTTACCACAGAACGAATGCTCGTGCGGCGGTAACGTCGGACATGCTTTACGCACCTGACACGCATTACAATGCGTTATGGGCAATTCAAACCGTTATAACTTTTAATACGTGCGAAAATTTCGCATAACTTTACAGGCAAAATCAAATTATTGTAGCAACAGTTGCCATCCTCAACGTGGATTTTCACGATTATGAAGTTACTGTCTATATAATATAATAAATATAATATTGCTTAATACAGTATTGTATAATATTATATTGTACAATATAATATTGTATAATAGAAAATTTTATAATACAATATTGTATAATATGAAATTTTGTAATATAATATTTTATAATATAATATTGTATAATATAATATTGTATTATATAATATTGTACAATTTAATATTACATTATACAATATCGTATAATATAAAATTTTATAATACAATATCGTATAATATAATATCGTATAATTTAAAATTTTATAATATAATATTGTATAATATAATATTGTGTAACATAATATTGTATTATATTATAATGACCTTAAAAACGCCGCCGAAATAAAAAACTGATACTGCTCCCCAGTTTCTCTCTCGAAATGCTTGGACACGTATTTTACCCCGTTTTTAACCCTTTGCAGACGAGGATTTTTGAAAATATTGAAAATATTCTCGCCAGAAAGCTAAATTTTGTAGTAATGTTTTAAGTTCTGAGTGAAAATTAAAAGGTACACCAATCTTACGTTATTGCAATATATAAATAATATTTATTGCAACTTTAAGGATTCAATACGCGGGCCCGATATCGTCAGACGACATTCATCCTCAAAGGGTTAATATCTTCGATACTTTTCGAGATATTCAGCTTTTCAGTTTTCAAACAAACACCCTGTATATTTCCCTCCTTTTGTGAAACCAAACATATTGGAATATCCACGTCTCTGCGAAATCTAATTATTCCTAGCGGATACGATTCTAAGTAATCAGATAGTTCTACGAGAATAATTAAGAGTTACGTGAATGGACAAACACGCGCAGAATTTGGAACAATGCGAATGGATTCGTGGAATTGGGCAGGCTTAATTGAATTGCTACGCTGTAAGGCAAATATATGTATAGAACGAAAATCGCACAGTTCATAAAATTGTCGATGTAATAGTATCCGTAAATTTCCAGAATAATCTGATTGATAATAATAATAATAATAATGAAAAGTAACCGGTAACAGCCACGCTCGATTAATAAATAGCCGCGGATGCATATTATCCCGAGGCGCCGTTTACTCGCAGATTATGTCGAAAGAAGGTCGGTAAGTCACTGTCAGAAAGAAAAAACGAAACGGACAGTGTTTTAATTAACCACCGATAGACGACAGAGATAAGAGAACAACTGGCGAGAAATACGTTCGCAATAATAAGTTCAAAATGCGGACCCGATGGTGTTTCAAGACCGAACTGCACGCGTGTGCAACAACATATTGGCAAAAGATTACGTATCAGTCGAAAACGAATGGATTTCAGAACCGCGTGATAACTGCTTATCTTCGGCTTCGTTAATAAAAATAAACAGCGACAAGACGCTGCAAATTAACGCCGCCGATATCTTCGCTAAAATCTTGCAATGTAAAAATTGCAGTCGTAAATCCAACGAGATTTCGAACGTTGAAACAACGGAAAACCGCTCGATGCCTAACACGATACCATCAACCCTTAGCATTACGAACAAATTCAACCCCTTGGCGTATTACAACCAAACAGACCGGTGTTGAATATTTTAAGCAATGTTCAACAAATATTAATATTGGATAGTCGGAAAAATATTGAAAGATTTTTGTCATTTTTCGATTAAATGTTTCTTTTATTCAGAATGAATTTTATTCAAGTTTGGCCATTATTATCTTCCTCGGATTCTAACGTGTACCATTTTATCTTCCCTTTTTCTTATAGAAATGTGTAACGCGTTCTGTAATGCTACTAAGACGGTTATAATATTCAACTGTTTCAACGTTTTTTACGTTGTAATTTTCAATTGGAAATTCTTGCAAATAATTTCATAAATGCATTAACGTCTCGGATACGTTTGTGGCCTTTTATCCTTCGAATTTTCTTCACATTTTATATATTGCAGGTTTTTGATTAATAAAAATAACTATGCTGTAAGTCTGTGACGGAGAAAGAAAGAAAAAGGGAAAAAGAAGGAAGGAGGAGCGTTTCGTTCTGGGTCCGCTAAAGGACTCGTCAATATGGCGGCGGAGGCGGTTCAGGTACTAGCGAGAAAGTCTCGTTCTACTGTCCCTCTGCCGGCGAGTGTAGGAGGTACAGCTATTTTTCGATTAAATGTTTCTTTTATTCAGAATGAATTTTATTCAAGTTGTATATTGGCCATTATTATCTACCTCGGGTTCACTTTTTGTTATAGAAACGTGTAACGCGTTCTGTAATCTTCTTGTAATTTGTTAAATTTTAAATTATTAACTGCAAAGTGTTCATCGGTGCTATTTGGAATTGATTTGATTTCTTGTAAAGCCGCTATAGTTCACTATTCCTCTGCATTATTATTTTAACCATTTGAGGCACGGAATGTTAGAAAATAAAATTTGTATGTGGCAATTGCAACATTTCAAGGTGGATAAGAAAATATTCTGCATATTCGTTGTGTTAATTAGGTGAGACACTTTTAATAGCACCGTGTCTCAAAGAGTTAAGGTAATTTAGTTTTTAAATATGTTAAGTAAAAATCGTGTTATCCTGTGCTGCTGAAATACAGCGTTGTACAATGGTTTTCGCAATTTTCTTATCGCGTTAGAGCGAAACCATGTTATAGGAAAGCTACCAGTACTAACTGGTAATACAACTATAACTACTTGAGTTAAATAATGTCTGGATAATTCGTAAAAACATTATATATGGAATAAAAAAGATGCTCTACGGTTAATGCACAATATAATAACATTCGAACGACCACTAAACGGATTGCACTGAAGTATGCGATCAGCGGCTTCATGCAACAATTATCGGGCCAATGAATATGATAGATCCGATTTTGTATTAACCCTTTGCACTCGAAGCTGTTTTAACTCGAACTCCAAGACAGTTTTTCTGATCTAGAGTATTTTCATTCGACACGATAAGTTTCATCTTATGTATACGCAATTTGTTTACTATTACTTGTCCTTGCAACGATTAAATTTTTACGAATTTTTATGACACGAGCATAGCGATGCAAAGATTGTTTTAAACAGTGCTGCGGCTATTTTCAGTGGTGCCTGAGAGTTACTATTCCAATGCAAAGGGTTAAACGTAACATAAATTAACACTAAACGTACCACAGCGGTTCAAATCATCCCTTTCTATATCTCTTATTTCATAATTGTTAAAGTTATAAAAATGTTCTCAGACGAATCAATTCGATAGGTTTCTTTATTTAGTTATAAATATTTCATAAAAATATGTGCAATTCTATTGTGAATATTGTGCAATTCATATTATTATAATTAGTTTTAGAGTAATTGGATTAAACAGATTTCTTTATTCAACGATATATTTTATAAAAATATGTTTTATAGAAATGACAACATTTAACTGATTTGAATATTGCGTGATTTTTATTATAATTGGTTCCAGAATAATCGAGTTAAATAGATTTCTTTATTCAATCATATATTTCATAAAAATGTTTTATAAAAATGGCAATATTTAACTGATTTGAATATTGCGTGATTTTTATTATATGATAATAATTGTTTTCAGAGGAATTGGTTTAAATAGATGTCTTTATTCAATCATATATGTTATAAATATATTTTATACAGAACTAATAAAGTTTAACTGATTTGAATATTACGCGATATTTATTACAAGACAATATGCACTAAGCCACATTTAATATTCCGTAGGTTTACTACTAAAGACGAGCGGTGCATGTCGATTAATGTAATCATAATGTAGCGATCGTAATGACCGGTTGACACGGACTTGTTGGGAACGCTCGTTAAGAATAGTATGCAAGAAAGATTCGCGAGTTCCGGTCGACTACTTTGCTCGGTTCAATAAGATGTATGGGGAAAGAGAGGGGAGAAGGCAACGAAACGAACAAGATTATTAAAAAAACAAAAAAAATAGACATAAAAAACATAGATACGTCAATTGTCCATGGAGCATGGAATTCGTACAATTCGTGGCGAAAAACCCTGCGGAGGTCGCGGTTCATCTGACAAATACATATCAAATCTAATTCTACATATTTCTTTATCTCGGTAGGCATTGCGCAGATACACACATAAGTACCGTGTTAACCAGTTAACTGTGATCGACGTGTATGCACGTCAATAAAAAGCTTTGTATACTCGTTGTGTAAAATAAAAAATTACTGAAGTTATTTAGTAATTAGTATTTAATAATTATGTAGTATTTAGTTATTTTAGTTACTTAGTAATTAGTTATTTAGTATTTAGTAAAATGAAATAAAGAATAATCAGAATTCTATTGTTTATGAATTTTATTATTTTCGCGAAACAATTTTTAAAGATTTTAGTAACAAAAACTTTTTCTTTGTATTGTATATTGTATATTATATTATATTATATGTATATTGCTTTGTAATAATGACAAAATTGCATCCATTCAAATGTGGTATAATTTTTTATTGTAATGTCTGCTTCAATGAAGAAATTCATTCGAAACTTTTGGGTGAAAATATTTTTATAACTTCAATAATTGTAAACGAAGAAATCAGGAAACAGTCATTTTGACTAGTGTGGTAGTTCTAGCGTTAATTCTGCATCCTATTACGGATTTTTAAAACTAAGTTTCAAAGAGAACTGGTTAAGCTTGTTTACATATATAGAGAATTACTACAAATATGAAGTTATACAAATAATTATAATAAATTCTGTTTAAACAAGATTATAAGCTGGAGGTCGCCTGATCGAAGCCTAGTTGCTTAGTATATTTTAGACTATTCTTTTCACTTTTTTTTTTAGTTTCAGTTACAATTATATAGTTGATAATTCTCTAGTAAAATATCAGAATCACCGTGTGCCTCTTCCAACCGTTCGCCACACGTCGAAACGAATTAATTGTATTCGATTACATTAAATTATTGACCAATTAACTTCGAGCACCGACACATATAAGTGCGATAAAGCATGCCCGACTGCCACCAAATTATTAGATTGTCCAAAAAGTAATTTCGTTTCTTTTTTTATAGCAATGAAAGACGATTTAATTACTTTCCGAACGACCTAATAATTTCAACCTGCGAAATATTTGTTAGTACAAAACAAATGTTGCTCCTCTGACAAAGTAAAAACCAAGAAATATAACCAACAATTTTTGTGTTTTAATTACAAGCGATGTTATAATTATTATTAATTATAAACGATCTTGTAGGTTGTAATTATAAGTGAAACTACAAGAAAAGAAAAATAATTAACAAGTTGTGAACAAGGATTCGATCAAACGACCTCCAAGCTTACTTTTCCTTTCACGAAAATAGCATTTATTCGAATTATTTGTACATCCTTATACACGTAGTACCTCTCTATATATAAACATACTTAACATAAGTACTTATGCATGTATCCGCGAAGTCCCTACCTAAGAGTTAATACCTGTTAATTTCTGGCTATCACGAGTCCATATAAATTCGTCTGAACAGGGTTACAATCGTGCATTGTACGCCACTGGTCTTGTAAATCAAAGAACAAAACTGAAATTGATGAGGACCGGTAGATTCTCCTATTGTAATTGTAAACTCGCATGGAGTAGAGGGTTAACATCGAAGACGACCGCCTCGAGTCCTTCCCTTCAATTTTTACGACTACTATAACTGCAATAGTTGGCTACTTGTAGTCCGCAATAGTTGTGAAACCTCGTAAACACGAAATTAATCGGCCCTTTTGCGCGCAGTGTCGCGTTGCCTACGCAACGTTACGCGGTTCGAAAAGCGAAACGAGGAGAGAAAGAGCGGGAACGATGGTCGAACAGAAGGCAGAAAGAATGACAGACAGGTAAACGAGCGGACGGATGGGGAAAAAGAAAGAAAGAGAGAGAAAGAAAGATAGATAGAGAGAAAGAGAGAGAAAGATAGATAGATAGAGAGAAAGAGAGAGAGAGAGAGAGAGAGAGAGTCAAATGGATGAACGAGGACCGCGAGGAAAGGAACAAAAACGGGCGGCAGGTTGGCGGAAGAGAGACGGAAGGAATGGGTAGTAAAAGCATTACATACCATCCACAAGGCATGACGTGTGGAATAAACAGAGGAGCGCCAGAGCGAGAAAGCTCGCTATGCCGCCGTCGCACGCGCCTCTCATCTTCCCTCGGGCTTTTGCTCGTGATCGTCCCGCCGTTCACGGCATCCACACTTCTCTCGTGAAAACGGCCGTAGCTCAATGGCGACGACAGGAAACGGCGGCACGAGGATCGCGATCGACGTACGTACGACGCATACGGTCCTCCTGCGGACCTTGTAATATCATCTTCTTGTCGACTCGGGGATAAGTCGAAGTTCCCCGTCGACGGAACGCTTGTCACCGGTGAGACCGCCGCTCGCTCTCATACGAGCGCACACACACGCGTGCACGGGGAACGAAGCACACACACTCACTCACTCACACGCACGCAAGCACGCACACACAGGCGCACACAGTGGTTCTTCGTTACTCGCCTCTCACGTTGTCTCTTCTTTGCTGTTCGCGTTCCGCCCTCATCGCAAATCGCCGTGTATACAATGCATATGCGGTTAACAATGTCTTTTCTCTTTCCTCGTGACGCACGGACCCCTTTTTTCTCGCTGTCTTACTCTATTTCTTTACTTTCTTTCTCACTCTTGACGGGTCGTTCGTTCGTTCGTTCGTTCGTTTCGCCGCGCCGACACAACAAGATCAAATCGAACACACGCGTTTAAAACCACCGGTGTGCACTCGGGATTCGCGACAGGATACGCGACCGATCGTCGCGCTGATAGGTTATTTTCTTTCGAGTCGGAGATTGTTTGTACCTACGGTACGCGTCACGAGAAGTACACTGTCGTCGGTCCTGCTCGTCTACTTCGCGCAAGGCAAGCCGCCATTTTCCTACTGTACTGATAGGCCCGGCCTATTATCCCTCTTGGCCAACAGAAAGAGAGGACACGCGCGGCGACAAGGAAAAAAATAAACGGCGCACACCGAACGATTCACTGGCACCTTGATGAATGGCTCAGGCTCGCGCGAATCACATGACGCCGACACTTCGACATCCTCGTCATCTGACACACCGCTGCCAACAAAACTGAAACCACTGTCAATAGAACACTATCACACGGTACGCGGAGCACTCGCGAACGTTTTTACGGCAAATGCGGAGCAACCGACTCGTGCTGTTGCTACTGCTGCCGCTACTACCGCCGTTGCCGCTGCTGCCTCTACTTCTGCTTCTGCGGCAAGTAGTTCCCTTCAGCGGCGCCATCGCTCTTCTGCGCCAGGGCCGTAAACTGTTCTCGTTAGGCCTTGACAAATCCCAAACTTTTTTCTTCCTTTCTTTTTGTTTTGGTTTAAACTCGTGGCCTGTTGTACGGGACACTAGGGTAAATCGGATTTGACACGAACGTGCCAAGTAGCTATTTGTAATTGTTTAATTCATACTGTTATTTTTCAAAGCGAAATAGTATTAATTCGTAAACATTGCGATCGAAATAGATTCAGATAATGTGATATTTCGTTATTTCGAATTTCACAGAAAACAAACATTTTTTTTAGAATATTATGCGATAGGATGTCGGTATTAAACAGATTCAGTTTGTATGTTATAATTTTGAAGAATAATTTCAGAATTATTTAAAATAATTTTGCATAAATTTCTGAATAATTTAAAATAATTTTACATAATTTGTAAATTAAAATATCATGTTGTTTGAAATGTTATATGAAAAAATTATCGCAGGCATGGAAGTAATTATGAAATTAACTAACGTGTTTATGAAATGATATTTCAAATGATATTTCAAATGATATGAAATATGAAATAATAATTGCTTCTTTAAAAAGTAGCATTTTAAATACAAAAATGTTATTAGGTATTTTGTTTGTATACAGACACATTTTTTTCTATTTATGCGAGTTCTAAATAATTAAATTAACCAAGGTAAACGAAGTGAACGGAAGAGATTTACCTGTCTCTTTAGAATTCGATTGAAATAAAAAGTTGATTGAAGAATATTGAAGAAATGTATTAATATTCTTACAAAAAGGCGGAGAATAAATTTAACCCTTGACGCAATTTCAAATAACGTTTATTTATAAATTTTATGTATATGTAATCATGAAAGTAAAGACATAATATTGTATGAAATAAATTTACGAACAAACGTAATTTATAACAATTTCATTATTCGGATAAAATTAAGTATTTGTAAAATTATGACGAACGATGAGTACTCCTTTCGTTTCTTAAAATTGTTTTCACCAACAATCGTATCAATGATAACAATCGCATTATTGCTATGCTTTTCATCTTTGCATTTTTCTTCTTATTATTATTATTCTTATAAAGAAAAATATAATACTTTAAACACTAAAGTGTTCTTAGTCGCTGAAGAAAGAACCACCTTAGTAATAATTTCATAGGAATCATTTAAATGTGTAAAAATATTATCTAACGCGATTCGTAATTTGTAATAAAGCCTTACACGAGATTCTTTCCAAATGCAAAAGGCTATCGAAAAAAGACGTTTTTTTCACTGTATAATAATAGCACGAGTAAAACTTAGAACTACTTATGGCGACATCTTACAAATAAAATGCAAACATTTCTAGGCAAGTACAATTCTGCAGGAATGTACTGTTAATAAACACTTATAATTGTAAAAGTTTTTGGCATCTATACAATATTGCACGAAAAAGAAAAAATATTTAAAATTTCGCTTTGCTCTTTTTTTTTTCTGTAGTGTTTCATTTTGCAGTGTAAATGCCCGTTTATAAGTCTGCAGTAGAACTTGCGTCATATTTTTCAATGGAAATTATCAAGTGATGCTTCAATTTGTATAATTGCAGTCAAAGTAATAAACAAATTCATTCGCTACGAGCTATCAAATTATGAAAAACGTTTATAAAAACGTTTGATGCAACTCACGTCACTCATTATTGTATACGTAGACGATACGTATTCATCGCGGACTATTAACATTATCAACTAATTAACCTTCGCTTAATATTATTCTTGTTCCACAACGCTTCCGATGCAGATGCAGATGTTCTACTTTTAAAATCTTCGTAAGTAGTAAATACTCACAAACTTACTGAATAAGAAAATAGTTTACACAATTATTGCCACGTTGATCGTTTCTTGTGCAGTGGCAAGCAAGAGTACAGATTTTAAAAGTAAAACACTTCCATGATTATCGATAAAATAGGTTCGTCAAAAGTCTTCTGCTTCACAATATCGTTCACATTCGAGTATGGTTACCCCACGTTGTTGAGATCCCCAGTTTTCGTGATCCTCTTCCCAATGGTTTGAACAATAAAACCAATTCTTTGCAACTTGTCGTGGTCTAAAATTTTTCGGCCGTCGAATATGTATGCTGGTTTCATCATATTAAAATAGATTTGCTTATAATCTAATTCCTAAAAGAAAAAACAAATAGAAAATATGTAAGTATCAATTATAAAATTATATTTGCAAACATTTACGACCAATACTGTTACTTACTATAAATTCATCCCACTCTGTGCAGACGACAATGGCGTGCGTATCTTTTGTAGCGCTATAAGCGTCTTTGTAAATATTGATCCTACTTTTTACGTGTTCAGGATCATTTGTTACACTTGGATGTGTTAGATCTTCAATAATTTGATTCTCCTCCACCTGCGTAAAACACACACACAAATTACAACTTTTTCTAGAGATATTTCTTTTAATGGTAATATTTGTAATGCTAAATAATTTTTAAAAAAGCTGTTGTTAATCATATTGCAGTATGAATACATACACATTATACTTCTGCATAGAATGTAAAAATTTAAATCTAATAAAGTTGAATTAATATAAATTATGTAAATGGTAGACTTTTTCTCATATTACATGTGAAAGATGAAACTGGTCAAAGACAATCATTTATGACATCATGTAACAAGCTATACTCATTTCCAAGAATCAGATTGTAAGTAACTGATATCCTTGAAATGTCTTAATACATTCATACCAAAGGTATTCAATATTTATTACACTATATACTTCTCAAACGTTCTGCACATTAATACTTTTTTTCAACATGTCCTCAATCACAGAAGGTGAATGAAAGGGGTTTCCACAGAATGTTTCATAATGTGCACCGACGATGTAACTTCTATTCTGTGTTTCGAAAGAAGAGACCTCGTGTACGACTACAATCACAATAGCTCTCCACCTGTTTTTTAAACATCCAAGCATCATTAATTTGAAGCAGAGCCATGCCAAAAAAAACTGTACCAATTAAGTTCTCTTCGTGGTATCATCGTAATATTACTAAATTTTAGTAAAATTATTTTCTATCAACAAAGAAAAAGAATTATTTTTTATTTAAAGCTCTTTGTTTTAGCGAGACAAGCACCTCTCTGCTCCAACTATCGATACAGCCCTGGGCTACAATGATCTGGATGTAGTGGACAGCTGTTATTACTGCCAATGTACATTGAATCTTTTTTTTTAAACTACCTATAAGCTTAGTTTCTAAATAAATAATTTAGTAGTTTTCAAGTATATAAAGTCTTAGTTTCACATAGATTGTTCAACTATGTCACTTTTTCAGGTATGTTGTGTATAAAAATATGTACTGTCTAATGTACAGTCAGAATAACTTTTTAAAAATATCATTTAAAATTTTTGGCAATCAATTTTTAGAACGATCAATTCACTAACTAATGTGAAAACAATTTTTTCGTTTAATAATTTATTATCGATGATTATTATATTATTTATCTGTGTCCAGAATAAAAATTATAAATCTAAATAAGTTAAAGACAGATCTAAATATATTATTGGTTTGTCCGGAAAGTTAGTGCCGATTTTGAAAAATACAATTAAAATTCAATTAAATTTAAAATAAAATTTATCAACACGTTGACTGGCACGGTGGTCACCGGTGACCGGCACCATTGCTATACTTCAGTTTCATTAATTTCATTCATTAAAGAGAATAATTAGTTACTATATAACGAAGCTCCCACCTCATACTGTAATCTGGTTAACTTCCACAATAATTAATTAATAATTAATTAATTCTTAACACTAGAACTACCGGACGGGTCAAAAATACTTGTTACAAATTTTTCTTTTAACATTTAATGAAATTATAAGAACATTTCTAAGGAAATTGGTTAAGTAAAATTTTTCACTAAAGCATACGTTAACATAAAAGTTGTACAAAATTTAAATAAATTTAACCGAGTCATTGTTATAAAACAGTTTATATTAGTCTGGTTTGGTGCTCGGTAGTTCTAGTGTTAAGCGACGTAATGATGCCGGTCACCGGTGACCACCGTGGCATTCAACGTGTTAAGGATGATTATCATTACATTAATGGCATTGAACATCGATTTATTATCGTGGAAGTTAACCAGACTGTAGTATGCGGTGGGAGCTTCATTATACAGTAACCAACAATTCTCTTTAATAACATTGATCAGTGGAACAGATGAAACTTAAAGTACGCATAATTCGCTCAGTTCTCGTTCTTACAATCATTAAAATTTTATCAACTTCTTAAATATAAAGAAATAGCAATGTTAAAATTGTTTTAAATAAAACTGTGCCAATTTTTCGTGGCGCCTCAGAGTCGCCACTCGAGTGCTAAGAGTTAACCCCTTGCACTCCAAGCAATTTTAATTCCTAACTGGAAAAATTTTTCTGTCCTAGAATAATTGCACGTGATTCAACACTTTAATTTTTACTGGCGATTTTTACAATAACTTCTTAATTACAAACACTTGTAATGTATCAAATGTTTCGAATAATAATCTGACAATTTGCAGTGTTGCCTCAGAGGGGTCATTGGAGTGCTAAGGGTTAACCCTAGAACTACCAAACAAGAAATCCAACGATGCACATTGCTTTGTTATAATAACTTCATATATATTCTTATTGCAATATGTACGTTATTAAAAATTTTTGATAAAAATATTTTTATAACTTCAATAATTGCGAAAGAAAAATCTGGAGACTAGTCAAGATGACTGATTTGGTAGTTCTGGTGTTAAACCTCGGATTTGCTCGACGGTTGAGTCCTTCGCGAATTCCAAAGGAACCACCGCGATTTCCAAATTCGAGGGCGATCGAATAGGTCAGACGAGGTAGTAAAATACCAAAAGTTAAACGCGTAACGTTTCAATCTCCCGTGAAAATCGACAGAAATTTTTCGGACAACCCAATATTAGCCGTGATCGAACTGACGACTAACTGCGTCCAGTGGCCGACTTGCGCGATGCCGTATCGTGGATGCTCATTAAAGAAAATCACCTTGGGATCGTATATGTGAAGCATGGCACCCTCGTCAAGCAGGGTCTTGGCGACATGAATGGCCGGTGATTCACGCGTGTCGCCGGTGTTCTTCTTGAAGGCGAACCCTAGCATAGAGATCCGTTTGTCCGTAACGGTGTTGAACAGCGATTCGATTACTTTCGCGGAGAACCTTGACTTCTGGTATTCATTCATGTCTATGACCTGTTGCCAGTAGGCGGCCACCTCGGGCAGGTTCAGGCACTCGCACATGTACACTAGATTCAGTATGTCCTTCTGGAAGCAGGAGCCGCCGAATCCCACCGACGCATGAAGGAACTTCGATCCTATTCGGGAGTCAAGGCCAACAGCTCGTGCTACCTCCGAGACGTCCGCGCCGGTCGCCTCGCACACCGCCGACAGCGAATTTATGCTGGATATGCGCTGCGCCAAAAACGCATTGGCCGCCTAAAATCGTAATTAAATTCTCACCTAATTGCGCAACCCGGTCTGCCGATTTATCGTGCACATAATTGGCAAACACTGATTCCACGATAATGAAACGTTACGAAACGTGGTCGAAATTCAGCACGCTTGCTGGCAGTCCGTGCACGCGGCGTAATTCGACCAACGAAATCGTTATTGAACACTTTACCGACCGGCGATTATTTCAGAATCTTTCAAGCTCATAATCCATCACTGAAAAATTTTTAATGGAGCTTTCGTTACAAATTACAATGTAAACGCCGTTTTTTAAGCCACATTTTGTTATGGGGCAATTATTGAAAGACCTATTAACCCTTTGCACTCGAATGGCGACTCTGAGGCGCCAGTAAAAATTGCAAGGAATTTGTAAAAATGTAACTATTGCAAGGACGAGTAATGGTAAAATTACCCAGGGGCGTAAGATGAAATGCATTGTGAAAAATGAGAATATCCTACGTCAGAAGAATGCCTAAGTTTTCGAGTTAAAGCAGTTTCGAGTGCAAAGGGTTAATAGGCTTCCGGTCGGTAAAGTGTTAAGATAGAAGCTCTAAAATCTCACATTTTACATTTCATTGAGCTTGACGAACGGTTTACGGATTCTAGTTAAGTCTCTGTTTTAATTCACTCTCGTTATGGTAGTCTTTGCTGAATTATGCACCAATTGGAAGCACAAACGGAGCTACTTTTTATTAGGTTGTTTGGAAAGTAATTTCGTTTCTTTTTCCCAACAGTGGATTTAATTGTATTTTTTCACAGTGAACTTCACACTTAACCCTTTGCACTCAAAGCAATTCTACTTGAAAATCGAAACAATATTTTTATCTGTAATAACTCCACTGTAGATAGTTCATTTCTTTTCGTACATACGAAATTAATTACTATGACTCGTACTTAGGACTTTAACATTTTTATCGTTTTCTCAACTGCAAATGTAGCGATGTAAGAGTTGTTTAAATAATAGTATGGCAGATTTTAGTGTCACCTTCGAGGCGCCATTCGAGTGCAAAGGGTTAAGACACATTATCGTTATATATTTTAACAGCTGATTTAGCAAGGCTTGCTTCTGGAAAAATTCGATTAATTTTACGCGGTAATTTTTAATTGGTGCCTTATTAAATAGGGAAAGCGAAAAGCAGCATTTTCGGCATATTTTACTACTATTTTTCTACTATCGAAAAGGTAAAAATGTTGTTCAAGCGAGAGAAAAAATTATCCAATGTGCCAAAACTGGTTTGCAAAATTTCGATCCGGCAATTTTGATGTTGGAGATGCACCACGTTCTGGAAAGCCAATCGAAGCTAATGAAGGCACGATAAAGGCATTAATTGATGCAAACCGGCGAATAACGACTCGCGAGATCGCTGAGAGATTAAATTTATCGAATTCGACTGTTCATGACCGTTTGAAACGCCTAGGTTTAATTTCAAAGCTCGTCGTACGGGTTTCTCAAAACGAAATTGCTTTCCGAACAACCTAGTTATATTTTGTCCAAAGACCTGATTTGCCAAATCGATTAACTCCACAAAATAAAAGCTGAGAAGAATCGATGAAATACACGCGTGTTTAAGAGATCTTTTAATGTTTGTCATACAGGTACTTAGCACTTTACCAACCGGAAGCCCATTATTAGGACTTTCAATAGCTGTGCTGTAACAAAATGAAGCCTAATAA
>CM052099.1:14152516-14166576 GCA_028453745.1 Agapostemon virescens
ACTGCTTTTACATTGTAATTTGTAACCAAATTATTAGACAACGTTACCAAGGATGTCAAGTTGATTTGCAATAAAAATTGCTGTCAGGGTTGAGAGATCCATTGGAAAGTTTTCGATCATGGACAATGGACATTCAATAATTGCACTGTAAGAAAATACAGCCTAACAAACTGCTTTTACATTGTAATTTGTAACCAAATTATTAGACAACGTTACCAAGGATGTCAAGTTGATTTGCAATAAAAATTGCAGTCAGCGTTGAGAGATCCATTGAAAAGTTTTTAACACGTCGAATGCCGAGAGAATTTTGTGTACTTCAGATGAGTTTCATTTATTTCTTTCATAAAAATGATCAGTGTAATTAAAGAGAATTGTTAGTTACTGTATAATGAAGCTCTCACCGCATCTCTCTACAATCTGGTTAACTTCCACAATAATAAATCGACGTTCAATGCCACAAATTTAATGACAATCATTCTTAAACGACGCAACGGTGCCGGTCACCGGTGACCACCGTGGCATTCGACGTATTAATCATGCACAGTGGACCTAGAAGAATTCTGAAATACTCGCCGATCGGTAAAGTGTTAAGTCTGGTTTTTAAGGAAATTTATTCTAAATATAATTTATTAAATAACAATTGATAGTTTAGATTTTCAATAGTAGAATATCGAGAGATGCGAGGTGTAATTAACTCATTTGGCCCGTGGATAGGTGTCAGCCAGTGGTGTACGTGTTTTTGAAAATACATGAAAGCCGAAGACTAATTTGCTTTGCTTGCCACCGACCAACATAGGTGCGCTCGTCAGTAGACACATGTCAGGCAAACTGCGAAAAGATTAAGCCATTATCTGATACTTTGTAGACGTTGAAAGCTAGTTGTCAACAACCACTCGTTGGAGAGCGTCGGAATCGCGCGTCAACATTCCAAAAAATTATGAGGATGCCTAAATTATTGAGCAGATAGAGAAATTTTAAACTGCACGAAATAATCATCAATTAAACTGCACAATCTGTCTGGCAAATGAAAATTTCTCAACAATATTAATAAATTTCACGCATTCGGTGTCCGTATTATTTAAATAACCAGAAACTATAAGTTTCTACCATAAATTCTTGCGTTCCATTTACGTCGATGCAACAAGTCGAAGATTTACCAAATTTATTAATTTGAAGATGTTATACATGCTGTTGCTCGCTTATAAAACTATTATGACTGCGTAAAATTCCTGAGGGACAAATAATAAATTATTTTTTCTTAACAGCATTTCTACAACTCCGAAATCTCTATTATTAGGTAAAAGTAAATGCCCTGATAGCAGCAACTTATGGTCAATGATATTTAAATTATTTTCTGTAGATTGGACAATTTTTAATCAGCTATATTAAGCTGATATTTCATAAAATTTTATTGCATAATATTTTTAATATGCATTTGAAACTCTCACAATGGACTTACGCAATTTTCAAAATAAATTTCTTCAAATTTTCCTGTTACAAAATCTTAATGATTTTAAATATATTAGTAACAAATTGTTTCAGAATGAAAAGATCATGTGAAAGTGTAATTATTACGGTAGCTGACTCGTTTTGTTTTTTGAAAATGGACTTACGCCACTTTCAAAATAAACGGCTCACATATTCTAAGAGAACGACAAACGTATTTCGAAACGCGTCCTCGTTAATTTTTCGTTCGCAGCGTTTGACTTTTTCGCGGCTCATGTTTATCGGTTTGCACACCTGTGCTTGCACATCAGAATTCTCGAAAACGAGGTTTTCTCTCACCAACTTCGATAACTCCGAGCTCCACGTGTTCATTGTTAAAATGTTCTTCCGCGGTATCCAGTGCTCGTACACTTTGCATAATTCCTCCATGGCGGCGTGACCTTCGATAGAGTCCTCGCCACCGATCAAAACTCGGTCCGCGTTCACCAGATCCTCGAGCGCTGTCCCTTCTGCCAGGAACTCCGGATTCGACAGAATCTAAAAAAAAATACACGCACACACACACATATGATAGGCTTTTTTGCTTTGTTAGGCTGATCGACGTCACGACACATCCGATTTGGCAAGGACGAATGATATCACGCGGCGCGTGATAAATGTAAAAACGCGGCCGGAAAGAGAGAAAAAAGGGTCATGATCACGCGGCTGCCGGATAGCAGACGCCTCGAACAACCGGTGTTAATTCAACAGGTAGAAACTAGAGCTCTCGGTATCCCGGGTATCCGAGTATTTCGAGTACTTATTATAACCCGACTTAAGCGATATACAAGGTGAGGCGCTTAAAACCGGCCACCCGATTTAATTACTATGTCTCCGTAGCGGGGCTTTTCGTTTGTCAAGGGTTGAAAAAAAATTTGGGAGGACCTAGGGAAGGTTCCATAATTTTTTCTTTGCGCCAGTTTCTGTTCAAATGACAATTTTAGTACTATTACTCGTGTTTACAACACTGACTCTTCAGCGCTAAATTTTCATTCACAAAGGAGTGATTTGCTTCTCTATCGGGGCCATATTTAAACATTTCAAACAGAAAGGGTGAGGCACTTAAAACCGGCCACCCGATATAACTGCTCCATCCCCGTAGCGTGGCCTTTCGTTTGTCAAGGGTTAAAAAGAAATTTGGGAGGACCTAGGGAAGGTTCCATAATTTTTTCTTTGCGCCAGTTTCTGTTCAACTGACAATTTTAGTACTATTACTCGTGCTTACGACACTGAAACTGCAGCGCTAAATTTTCGTTTACAAAATAGCGAGGTACTTCTCTATCTGTGCCATATTTAGTAATTTCAGAGACAAAGAGTGAAGCACTTAACTGCATATAACTGCTATGTCCCCGTAGCGGGGCCTTGCGTTTGTCAAGGGTTGAAAAGAAATTTGGAAAAACCTAAGAAAGGTTCGCTAAATAATTTATTTGCACCAATTTCTGTTCAAATGGCAATTTTAGTACTATTACTCGTACTTACGACACTGACTCTTCAGCACTAAATATTCATTTACAAACTAGCGAGGTGCTTCTCTATCGTAGAATCAATTGGACTTTTTCACACGCAAGCCTTGCTATATCAGCTCTCAAAACACATAATGATTATGCGGCTTAAGTGTGAAGTTGGATGCAAAAAAATACAATTAAATCCTCTGTCGGGAAAAAACGAAATTACTTTCCGAACAACCCAATAATATCAGATGGATTCATGCATCTCCGTATGCTCTGGGCTGGAACTCTTTTGATCTTTGCGACGCGCATAGTTGCGCGCTTTGAAAACACGTTGCCATAGTTAACTGGTTAACCCATTGACTGCCACGCAAATTTAGCGCGTCTTGCTCTGGGTGCCACGGCTTTATTTTAATATAATTGATTTAATATATAGTTTTAATAATAATTTTAATAATAAAAATTGATAATCAATATGTTCTCTATTCTTTCTAATAATTCCTAACTCAAATATCCATTTGTAGCCAATCTAAACTTGCAGCACCCACTACGAGATATCTCGTAGCTGGTAGTTTTGGTACAGACGCTTACTACGAGATATCTCGAAGTTGGCAGTCAATGGGTTAAACATTTCAGACAGAAAGGGTGAACCACTTAAAACCGGCCACTCGAATAACTTGGCTGCTATTGGTGATAGGGAATAGTGCATCGGGCCAAAATTAGAGGCTGATAATCCTACTAGTTTCTTGATAGGTGGAGGCCTGAAGGAGACTTTAAGATCATCTCTCTTTTCCTAAATGGAACGGTACGTTTTCTTACATACAATCTGACAGAGAAATACAATGACCTATTGGAAAGATCATTCGTGGTCTGGGTCAAGCCAATTGTGCTGGAAAATAATTTACTTCGATAAAATGGTCGAACACTTCCTTGCCGTCTCTGGTTGTTGATATTGCTTCGCCTCTGTCTGGTAATTTCTTGTTACGGGTTGTTGAGTGGAAATAAGCATTCAATCACGCTGTACGCTTCATCTGTACGCACTATGATTAGTCGTTTATGAGAATCTCTGTCGAGCGAAGTGTATCTCGAACTTTTTAAATGCGTTGTCCAATAGCGGAGAAAGTAGATTTGAAATGTAAGATACGCTGCTTTATTAAAATCCAATTACACGAAATTTGAATGGTTTAATTTTCTGCTTTGAAGAAAATGCATATTCGGCCACCCATGTAAGTAAAAAAACGTACCGTTCCATTTAGGAAAACATAGATAATCTTTACCTATTAAAAAACTAATAACATCGGATAACCAGCTCCGCAATAACAAATAATTTTAGCCTGCTGTATTTTCTCCTATCACCAATGGCAGCCAAGTTACTCAGGTGGCCGGTTTTAAGTGCCTCAGTCTGTATTAATATTTACTTGGGGTATTCAAACTTGAATACGAACTTCCACCAAGATTGAAGAACGTGCAAAGAAACTTTGATTAGGATCTCTGATTTCTAAAACGTCTGAATTCCTCCAGGATCGATGCTTCCAATAGTCGGCTAGTTTAAGCGTCATTATTATTATTAACCCTAAGCATACAACCACCGGTCAAGTGATTGATTTCACATTTTTAATTATCTAATTATTCAAATTAAAAAATGCAAACGATTTAAGTAAATTTAATTTTGTAATTTTTATAGGACAACGTGTAACGGACATTGTGCTCGATACGGTTACGATTAACCCTTTGAAAACGAGTTAACGTTGCAAACAAGTAACTGCTTTATTGCAGTAACAAAACATTAATTCTTTCCAGATCTGAAAATTTTAATATAAGATTTAGCTTTCTGCAGAGGATATTTCCAATATTTACAAAAATCCTCGTCTGCAAAGGGTTAATAGAATATTTTCGAAATATTTTGTGCAACGATACGAAGCTACACATTCGAAATGAAGAATAGGCTAACCATTATGCTCGTTGAAATAAATAGAAGTTTGTCGTTATACATATATCTTTTATCTTGAGTGTTTAAAAGGTCGGAATTTTCCACTGAAAACTTTCTTGACAAAAAGTTTATACACCGTATACGCATTTTTAATAATATTTTAACGTTTCATACACTGTTCTTATATTCGAAATAAAACGTTTAACGATAACTGTGAGAATAGATTGATAAGAGAAATTCGGTTCCAGCTTCGTACATTTTGTAATGTCATTTTAACGATTACTGCATACGGTTTTCAAACTCGCTACATTACACCACCATTATACCTTCTCAAGTTGGTTAATTGGCTGACCGTTTCTCGGTCGCTAACCGAAGGCAAAATGGAGTACCAACGTAATCGCTTTTGGCGAACTAGCGGATATCCAAATCAGTCCGACAGCGATTAATTAACTGAACCATTAAATCGAGTGTTTTAATGTTTTGTACGAGTGAAGCTTGTTCAAGTTGAAATTTGAAATTTCATCAGTGTCAATGAGTATGTGGCTGACTATAATATATTCTTTTTAACTGCCCAATCGGCAATCTGAAGTCTCCACAAAATCAACGTAATTTATTTAATCGAAGCAACAATTGAAAACTTAAAATTGTACGACACATAGTTATCTTTCGTAACATTTCCTGCAACGAATATATGAACGTACAAATTTATTTTTAAATATTATAATTTAAATTTATATTTGAATTATAAAATATTTTTAATATTTTAAATATTATTTTAAAAAATTTATTTTAATTATATTATTTTTATTTATGTTTAAATATTTTTGTATGGGTGACATGGCAGTTAATGTGTTAAACAACAGTGTTTACGATAAGAGCAAAATTATTTAACTAATCGGATTCAAAGCGACTATATTGAAATGTGATAAAACGCGCTTCCGTTGTTCTTTATTCCGCTGAATATTTTAGCAATGTTCAAA
This sequence comes from Agapostemon virescens, assembly GCA_028453745.1. NCBI lineage: Eukaryota > Metazoa > Arthropoda > Insecta > Hymenoptera > Halictidae > Agapostemon > Agapostemon virescens. The sequence goes on from CM052099.1 coordinate 14,158,360, forward strand.
TAATTATCGATGTTATTAAACGAGTTACCTCCCTCCTTCTTAGTACGTATTCTAACATTGTAGATAATTCAAATTCACAAATACTTTGTTTGTACTTGGCATTCGCGAACTCTTATCACACAACGTGAAATATTACACGGCTTAGTCAGCAATATTCTAGTATTTGTTTTTCGATAATAAACATAATTTACTAATTAACTACCGTTCAGCGAGGCTTACTACGACGCAAAATCTAATGTAAGATTTTTTCACTTTATCGTTTAACCCTTTCCCCTTTCAAATATATAGCATTGGTTAAAATATTGAAATTTCGCAATAGTAAAATAGAACCGATGAATATGGATGTTAATAAATTTTTTTAATACTCTTATCAATACCTCCGAGTCGTCGCTTGAGTACTTAGGGTTGAAAGTGACTGAACTGCGTCGATTCCTAATTTCTTCGATAAGTTTAGGATTCGTTTTGCACTTCTACCATGGAAAGTCACCGGAAAAATTGTTTACACATAATATTAGATTTACGAAAGCTGCATTATCTGAATTATTTGGACACGAACGGACATAATCGTTTTTATCTGTGTGTTTTTTCGATACGGATATTGGAACAGTTGGTGTATGTGTACGCGGAAATCTCACAGCCCCATTTGGGAAACACGTGTGCCGACTGCCTCAAAGCGTAGCAGCTCAGTGCTGCTTTGAAGACCAATTGTTTATAATAGACTGTTCTAAAAATAAATCAGTGGAACGTACCATACGTTATATTCGCAAAAATGCTAGGAAGAGTACACGCAAGTATCCCATAAATAGAAAATTTGTTTATCAGAAGCGGATTTGCCGTTTAACCCTTAGCACCCCAATGGCTCCTCTGAGGCGACACTAAAAATTGCCATAATATTATTTAATACTGTCTTTACGTTACTACGTTTGTGTACGAATAATAGTTAATTTAATAAACAAACTTTGTATGCACACAAGAAAAAATTACCATATACAATGGAACTACTACTGGATACTATTATTCAAACCAACTATTATATCGCCATGTTTGCATTTAAAAAATCGATAAAAATTGAAGCGTTGTACGTACGAATAATAGCAACAAATTTTATATGCACGAAGGGAAGAGAATCATACACGATGTAACTATTCTATATAAAAAATATGTCTCGATTTTGGAATTAAAATTGCTTGGAATATTTGTAATATTTTTACAAATATTATAAGGCATTTATAATACTATAATATTATTTTTAATAACACAAACATGTTCATACTACTAGAAATATGAATGAAAAATTATTAAATAAATTAATTTATCGCTAATCTTCGAATTGCGATAACTGGGTCCCTTCGGGCCCAGAATTAGAAACGTCCCACATCCCATTTAATATTTATAATGTAAATAATAATTTTCTAGTCACCAATTCAAATTATTAGCTATTCTTATAAGATCCAATAACGATATCAATATTCACATGATAGAAGTACGCCACGAAAAATTGCCATACTATTATTTAAACAATTTTTACATCGCTAGATTTGGAGTTAAGAGATCGACAAAAATGTTAATGTCCTAAGTACGAGTAATAGTACAAAAGGAAATAAACTATGCACAGTGGAGCTATTATAGATAAAAATATTATTTCGATGTTGAAATGGAATTGCTTCGAGTACAAAGGGTTAAAAAAGGACCCTCGTAATTTGATAGGATCATGGCTACCAGTGAATCATAAAAAAAGTCCGCTTTACCGGGATTAATATATTCACGGCATAATTACCATGCGGAGTAGCGACCTCCATTTCTTATATCTAATGTACACGTGCATACGTGTATAGTGACTAAATCTGTGTACTTTTTAATACGCACATATTTACATCGAAATACACGGATCGTGATATACGAGAACTGGGGTATTAAAAGCTTAAAATTAGACTTCGTTTTAGAGTTATTAAAAAAAAGAAATACGAACCAATCAGAACGCGGCTACAGCGGATGGCTTCCGGCTTGGCCAACGGCAACGCCACGCTCGGCGGAATATCGTTATAGCCGCGCTCTGATTGGTCCGCATTTTTCTTTGAACTTTACAAAACACACTGTATAATGAAAATTTTCAAATACGAATTTTGTGGATCCAAGTCATAGAAAGTGTTCAAAAAATTTTCGAATTCCTCGAAAGGCATAATTGCCGATATTATTCTAAACAAATTTTCCCTTTGTCATTTAACGATTTCGCGGACCGTTTTCGAGTTATTAACGAAAAACGTGGACCAATCGGAGCTCGGTTATGGCGAACGGATCCGAGCGCAGCGACAGATCCCGCTGCGTGCGACATCGCCATTGGCCAGGCTGAAAAGCGTTCATTGCCGCGCTCCGATTAGTCTGCGTTTTTCTTGAACCACTCGAAAACGAAGCCCTAGATCACAGATTGATAAAAAAATAATTTCTTATATCAACCCCACGGAATAATTTCTTTCAGGTAACTTGAAAATGTTTCAGAACACCGTGTATATTGTCATTTATTTTTTTTTAATTAAATTGCGCTTCTTATATGGATATTCACTTTAAACACAAGATAGAAAATATATTAAGACGTTGATAAACGTGAAAATAAACATTCGACCCGGATAAATAAATAATACGGGATAAATAAGTAATAATTAACTAACATGCGTATTTCTAGTACACATTGTTAAAAACTAGGGCCTTTAATCTTTTGAGGGTAACATTTTTAAAGAACCGTGTTAATGGGCCCAGGTAGAACGGCAAGTCACGTGACCGCCGCGCGTCATTTGCCGGGTGGAAATTTTGGTGTGTAAATACGGTTAGAATATTACCTGATACGAGACGCCTGGTTTGTGATTGGCACGGAGAATGTTCATAATGCTCTCTGCCGCTCTAACCGGCACGGTGCTCTTCTCGACAACGATTTTGTCACCGGTCGCAATTTCAGCGATCATTCTTGCCGCGCTCTCGACATATTTCAAATCTGCCGCCCTCCCTCTACCGTTGCCGAAATTTTTCGTTGGCGTGTTCACGGAAATGAATATCAGGTCCGCCTCCTTTATCGCGGTCTGCATGTCGGTGGAGAAAAATAAATTGTTCCCGCGGCAGATCCTGACCACCTCGTCCAACCCGGGCTCGTAAATCGGCAGCTTGTCCGAATTCCATTGAGCAATCCTTTCTTTACTCTTGTCCACAACGGTCACTTTGATTTGCGGACACTTCAAAGCAATAATACTGCAGGTAGGACCACCCACGTATCCGGCACCGATGCAGCAAATATTCCGGATGGTCATTTCCAATGATCGACACTCTACCTGACATCAATAATATTTACCACTCGTTACCGGGCCAATCTTTTCGTTCCAACAGATTTTATATCGTTCGAAATGTACGATTTCAACAGAATTTTCATATCAATCGAAGAACTGAAATTATACGAATTTAATATTTTCCTTTTTCCATCGCGTGGACAGTGCATGCACACACACTTCACAATTTTATGATACGAAACGGGAGCCTCACAAATTCGAATACCGTTGCGCGGCGATCCGTAACCGTATAATAAATCACGACATTCGTTGCGAATAACGCCAACGTGAAATTTATCTTCTTTCTGTGTATATAGCGCGAGAAAAATTATTATTAACTCGCGAAAAAATTTATTCACGATGTTGAATTATATTAGCGCTTCGATAAAATAAATAAATAAATAAAATACCGGTTAACGGTGCTGTGCACGATTACATTTTCGGGTAATGTTCAATGAAAATCTACTTTTAGACGTTTTCACTGTATTAAAAATGTCATCCGGTTAATTATATAAATTTAAATGATAATCGAGTAATATTACGATACGTACTACGTGTAATATATATTTCGTTACGACCAGAATTTACCCTCGCTCGTATCAGTTGCACATGCAATTGTATAATTATTTTGAAAACTTGACTGATCCATACTTCACAATGATACGTTGTTTTATCTTTCACGTTCGAATCTGCAAGTTCGAATTTATTCGCGGGTTATTCATTAGAAGCCGAACGAACCGTAAATGTCATAGTTTATTAAATCTTGTCGGTAACGACTAACAGAATACCGGATGACGGCTGCAACGTGCAACGCGAACAACTCGACCGGGCATGCTCTGTCGAACTTATCATTGATACTGAGAGGGCCGAATGGATGCGTTTTCGAGTACAATTAATATTTCGAGTAAACGGACAAGAGAGCTCCCTCGCATGCTGTCTTTACCTGTGGCTAACGTTTTCTAAGTGAGGCGTCTCGGAATCGACGAATGGACGGAAGGAAATGCTATGAAAGGTCGGTGAACACTAACCAGCCAGATCACATACCGTCACGAACACACCGACGAAACAAAATCTTTAGAGTACCGGACAGCAACGTTCATGACAGGAATGTATTGCAGACAGATCGTCGACACACTATAAAATACTAACGCAGTTCGAGGTCTTACACGTCCCTCGTCAGCAAATCGTCTAAACTGGAGGCGCATAGCCGCGTAGGTCGCACGCGCGATCCCTGTTCTCCTCTGAATCGTGGTCAACTGGCGCATGCGTGTTTTGAAAATTTTCAACATGCTATTGTCAAAGAGTAGGATAAAACAAGATGCGGAACCCCCAGCAGTACCTTTGAAGTCGGTCGCTAGGACTGACCCTCCAAATTTGTTGCACACTCGAGAGGGAAATTTAAATTGATTGGATTTAAAAATCCTTGTTTCGTGTAATATTTACGAATATTGGTTTCCGAAGTATTTACGTAAATTTTATAAAACTGAAAAGTTGAAGAAAGAGCAATATAATAAAATAATAATTGTAGAAAATGTATTTTAAGAATATCCGTTACGAATATATTACAAAACTGTTTATTACTAATAACTTACAAACAGTACGTAAATGTATAGAGTATCTCGAAATTGTTCGAGTTCCTAGAAAGGGCAGATTTCTGGAGTTATTGTGAAAAACTTTTTCCTTTGCGAAAATGTCATATGTGGCTTCGTTTTCGAATTATCAACCATAAACACCACGCTCGGCGGGACCTACCGTCGAGCTGGAAGTCATTCGCTCTAGTCGCATTCTGATTGGTCCATGCTTTTCGTTAATAATTCGCAAACGAAGTATCAAATTCAAATAGGACACCCAGTATACAGTGTGTCGAGGTGTTTCCAGGAAACGTCAGCATCTTCGTTGCAGAAAAACAACAGGAAAAATGTTATTTAAAGTCAACTAATAAGACTTTATTTCCGGACAACCCAATACAAACCGTACACGATATCATTTTATATTAATTATTTCACAATATTTCATTTTTCCATAACCTATGACATTAATTTCGTTAATTTACCCAAATAGTTTTGGTACGCGTAAAATTGAAAAATATTATTTTAAAATTATGAAATTATATTTTTATTTGCTTACAAAAGCATTCATGATAAAATCGAAGTAGTTAAAACATGGTTGTTGAACTATTAAATTCATTGTCGTACCAAAACGGCGGAGCGTTTTGAAATAATTATTAACATAACAGTCCGATAGATGACTCAGTATAAGCAAATAAATTGCTATAATTTCTTATCTAGAAACAACTACTCCATGACAATATTTGTCAAGTGGCGCTGTCGGCGCTTGTAGTGGCGCTGCAAGAAAACTCGTTCTTTGCGTTCTCGGCGTTCGTACTTCGCGTCATCTTAAGCGAAGTACTAAAATTTATATCCGTTGTGATATAAAGGATCCGTTAGGTTTTCATTGAAAACGATGGTCCAAAAGAAGGTAAATCTATTACATTGCCGAATACAAATAATATTTCTAAGCCGAAACATGTTACTGTTATGAATTTGAATGGTTAAAATTCGGCATGTCCTGATTGCATTACTACCAAATAAATATGTTTCTTTTGTGTAGCATACGCAGTTCTTCACGAAAATCGTAAATTGCTATGAATAAAGTTTATTTTGTACTATAAAAATATGAGTGTATGGAACTGTATATAAATTATACTTTTTAATATTGTGTGATTAAACATAACCATAACCTATACAGAGTTATACACGAGTGAACAGTGATCTTAAATAATTTCTGATACCGATTTTTAACAAACATTTTTTTGCTATTTAGCCGAAGAAGAAGGTGGGGAAGAAGGTGGCAGCTGCCCCATTGGCAGTAAAGAAAGTTGAACCCAAGAAACAGACCAATCCCCTTTTTGAAAAACGCACTCGTAATTTTGGAATCGGTAAGAAAACATTGCTTTATACGTGCAATTGATAAACGGCGTTTCTGTATTATATCAACCAGTAAAATTTATTACTTAGGACAGGATATTCAGCCTGCTCGTGATCTCAGTCGTTTTGTGAAATGGCCCAAATATATTCGTATTCAGCGTCAGAGAGCTGTACTCCAAAAAAGATTGAAGGTACCACCACCAATCAACCAATTCACGCAAACATTGGACAAACAAACAGGTTTGTAATTGAAAAATAATTGAAGTAAACGAAATCACTTAAACGTAGCCGTTAACTTCTATTCAATTGTTACAGCAACGCAGTTATTCAAGATGATGGAAAAATATAGGCCTGAATCTGCAGTAATGAAAAAGATGAGGTTGAAGGGTAAAGCCGAACAAAAAGTTGCCAAGAAGGAAGATACTCCAACGAAGAAACCCAATGTACTGCGTAGTGGGACAAACACAGTCACCACGCTTGTTGAACAAAAGAAAGCTCAGCTTGTCGTGATTGCACATGATGTGGATCCAATTGAGGTAAATTAATGTTCCTTTTTGTTAAGACAACATTTTATTATTCATTTTGCTTTTAATAATGATGTTAACTGAATTTCTTCACCTGAAAATATATTTGATATAATTAATATTATTGAAAGATGACAAATGACATACTGAATAGAAAATATAAGTAATCTTATTGTAAAATAAATTATTGGAGCTATGTTTATGACACTATTTTTTATTTGCAGATTGTTCTTTTCCTGCCCGCTCTTTGTCGAAAAATGGGTGTACCATACTGTATTATAAAGGGTAAAGCTCGTTTGGGACGTCTTGTTAGACGTAAAACTTGTGCTACAGTGGCTATAACTCAGGTAAGAATAATTATAACAGAGAGAATTCTGTATTTTATGCATATACCTACATTTCACATGATGAACAAAAATAGAGCCAATCCAATGATAATATTCGTGATATGCTTTTTTCATATTTACCTGATGTACTCTTAATAATATCACTGTTTTTATAAGATTATGCATTTTTCTGTACCGCATATTGTTTGAATTTGCAGGTGGATTCTGGTGACAGAGCAAACTTCTCTAAACTGGTTGAAGCTGTGAAAGTAAACTTCAATGATAGATACGATGAAATCAGACGTCACTGGGGCGGTGGTCTTTTGGGCAGCAAATCTGCTGCTAGGATAGCTAAGTTGGAGAAGGCTAAGGCGAAAGAACTTGCGCAAAAACAGGGTTAATGTTATCCTGTTGGTGGGAATTTGTTTACAATGTAAAACAATAAAAACTGAAGGACAATATATGCATTCTGACATCCTAACGGTAGGTTTGCTAGGTTACCTCACTGAGTCCGCTAGCAAGCCCAGGACGAAACGCTTCTCCCTCACCTGCATATCCTTTTTTATCTTATCTCGTTTACCGCCGCCACGTTCTTTCGTACCACCTTTCTATCCAAAAAAGACTTTAAATTCTACCGTTCATCGCAAGCGACCCAAGCGCAATGACAATGGCAAATAATCCAAATAAATTAGATCTTCATCACAATCAGTGGACGCAATTGCACCAGTCGTGCAATTCGCGTACAGAGTAACGCGAATAAAATTGCAACTGTATCGCGGGCGAAAGTAATTGTAGAGAAGCTCCGCAGGACATCGTTCATTCTTGATGTGCCTACCACGTACATCGTGCACATAATTACTTTTAATAGCGCCGTGACTTCGGGGATCAGCGAGCACAATTATTGGGCTGCCGTGCATCGTTTTTGCAACGTTGGAAAGCAGAATAATTTATCATTCTAAACTTCTCGTGGAAGAGGAGCGCGCGCGATCGATAGACTCGCAGTTGAATTTTACCCAGGTAAAAACCCGAACATCGATGTAAAAATTATTTTTTACCAAGGATGTCAAGTATTCCTAGGTATACAGGGTGTCCCAAAAGTCCTTTAACAGCGGGAAATGAGGGGTTCCTG
>CM052099.1:14170493-14181957 GCA_028453745.1 Agapostemon virescens
CCAGTCTGACTCGTTGTTGTAAAACAAAGGGTTCAAACAGCTTAGAGTGCAAAGAGTTAATTATCGAAACCGTCTAGAATTAGAATCGTTCAGTCAGCATCTAAAGAAAATGCGGTGACAAATTGTGTAGATCGTTCGACGACGATCACGATCGAGAACGATCATCTCGATTTCCCGTTCCATTGTCCTCGGCGTTTCCCGATGAGATGTTTCCAAGTGTCGCACGCCACCGACCGTTCGCGTGCACGCTCCCGTCGCGACATATATCGCAGATTCTGCAACCCACCAAAAGACTGAGCGATCGAATGTTCGACTAAGTAGATAAATAATCGAAAGTTAAATAGTTGACCGCGGCCTGCACGGTCGCGGCCGTTCTTTTTAATGAATCAACGTCAGGCCGGGGGTGGATGAGGCCCGGCCGTCGAGCCTCGGTCCCATCCGCCCCGCCGATTTTTCTCGTACATTCCTATTACGATGTAGGTTAATTTTACGATACGTACATACGATATAGTTAACGCCGCCGACGAGGTTTCACGGACCGTCCCGTATTAATCGTTCCGGAAACCGGAAATCCGCGGTCGAAACCAACTGCCGGGCAAGTTTCGGACATGGCACCCGAAAACGTGCCACGGGGGTGAGGTCGTCTACCGGAAGACGATCTCTTATGGTTTATAGAACGGCGAAACATGGCTGCTTGATCTCGCATTCTCACGATGGTCCAAATCTATTGTAATTCTTTCCTGCTGACGAACGACCCGTCTCGTCCACAGGTGAGACGCAGTAATTAAGTTACTACGTTTTGAAATTTCTGCGAACGAACGAACGCGAGAGACGGCTACCGTGAAACACCATCGGCGACACCGTGTCCCACAGGTATTTCCATATTACTAGTACAATTTTGTGCCAATAACAGATCGAATGTTAACTAAAGCGAGAGACCAGTAATGATAATATACAGAGTATTCTCACAAGCATACACGTACACGTTCACATATTAATACGCGTCGTCCGGAGAGAGAAAATATCTTTCAACCCTCTTTCACCCGAACTATTTTTCCCAGCCGTCTTCGTAAACCGTGGGAACGTGATGCCGGGTACTTGAACCGGTTTTATTAACGTTTTATATGTTAACTTTTTATTAGGGTGCAGGGGGTGTATTCATTAGTTGAATTTCGAAGGCGACACTTTTAAAGACGCGTCGCTTAGGATTTTTCTGCTATTTTATTTCGAACCTGCGCGGTTTGTGCACGTTTTAGTTTATGTTGGTTGTAATTGTTAAAATTCGAATTATTTTAGAATTTTTTAATGGATCTTTCAACGCTGGCAGCAATTTTTATTGTAAATCAACGTGACATCCTCGGTAACGTTATTTAAAAATTTTGTTGGAAATTAGAATGTAAAAGCAGTGTGTTAGGCTTCATTTTGTTACTCCTAATGGCTTCTCTAGGATGACGCTAAAAATTGCCATACTATTATCTCAAACAACTGTTACATTGCCATGTGTTTTGCATTTAAGAAATCGATAAAAATTGAAATGTTGCACGTACGAGTAATAATAATAAATTTGATATTCACAATAGAAAATGAACCATGTGCAATGTAATTATTTTGGGTAAAAAGAAAATGTCTCTTATTTAGAGACTTCGAAATTTAGAGAAAAATTGCGCTGTTCGAGATTTTTCCACATTGTTTTCCCACTGGGATTCTAACGATTAATATATCCTCGAGCAGGTATCCAAATGCGCATACTCTGCTCGACAATAATTCAAAGTTTTAGCGTTGGTCTAGCTGCCATTTGAGTGGGCTTTGTTGACATATTGGGTTGTCCGTAAAATTCAATTTTCGTATAATGAACAAATATTTCATTAAATTATATATTGGCCATTCTGGTCCAATACCTTTTACCATCTTTCTGGTAGTAGCATGATTCTACGCTCCTAAAATCTTTGGTCTTTGCTGGCAAACAAGTGATCGAGGTGGTTTTTCACCTCCTCATTTGAAGTGAAGGTTTTACTGTCTAAAAAATTTTGCAGTGACCAGAACAAATAATAATCCGAAGGTGCCAGATCTGGAGAATATGATGGGTGTGGCATTGTATCCTATTCAAGCTGTAAAAGCTTTTGGCGAGTGACCAAACTCGTATGAGGTCTCGCATTATCTTGGTGGAACACTACACCTTTTCTGTTGATTAATTCTGGCCTTTTCTGTTGAAGTGCATCATTCAGTTTGTCCAGCTGATGACAGTAGACTTCCGAATTAATTGTTGTGTTATTCGGTAAAAGCTCAAAAAAAAACGATTCCTTTAAAATCCCACCAAACAGACAGCATCACCTTTTTTTGATGGATATTGGCTTTGGAAATGCTTTGAGCCGGTTCATCTTTTTTGCTCCGTGATCTCTTGCGTTTGACATTGTTACATACAACCCATTTTTCGTCCCCAGCAATGATGCGCTTCAAAAATGGATCATTTTCGTGACGTTTGAGAAGCGAATCACAGACGTCAACGCGACGACACAAATTTCTCTCCGTGAGAACATGGGGAACCCATATATCGAGCTTCGAGGTTCAACCCAGGCCTTTCAAGTGGTCATAAACAGTTGAATTTGATAAATTTAACCTCTCACCGATCTCACGCGTTGTTATTCGCCGGTTTGCACCAACCAATGCCTTTATCGTGTCTTTATCAGCTTCAACCGACCTTCCAAAACGTGGTGCATCTTCGACATCAAAATTGCCGGATCGAAATTTTGCAAACCAGTTCTGGCACTGGCGTACTGTCAACATATCTTCTCCATACGCATCGGTTAATTTCTTTCTGGCTTGAACAGCATTTCTACCTTTTCTATAGTAAAAAAGTAAAATATGACGAAAATGCTGCTTATTGCTCTCCATATTTAAAAGAGCACCAACCAAAACCTACTGCGTAGAATCAATTGGGCTTTTTCACACACAAGCCTTGCTATATTAAGTCTCAAAACATATAATGATTATGTGGCTGAAGTGTGAAGGTGGGTGCAAAAAAATTACTTTCCGAACAACCCAATAAAATAAAAGAAGCGCCATCGCGACACTTGGGTCTTTTTGTACTGATTTAGAGAAAAATTGTGCTGTTTAGGATTTTTCGACAGTGTTTTTCCACTGGGACTCTAACGGTTAATATATCCTCGAGCAGGTATCAAAATGCGCATACTCTGCTTGACAGTAATTCAAAGTTTTATTATTGGTCTAGCTGCCAGTTTAGAAAGACCGTGTTCAAGTGTCCTCGCATCCCTACGGAATACGACGGGACGCGATGCAAGATGGCGTAAACGCGATCGTCGTTGAACGACAAATTCGTCTGGTCAGATACCGAAGCGATTCCGCTTCCCCGTGCAATCCTGAAAGATATATATTTTTCTCTTTCCGTGAGCGAATTATCCATATCTACCGCCATCGCATTTCCACGACAGACGCGACATCCACGTGCGTCGTTCGTATCTCCGAGGTCGGTGGCGTTTTCTAGCCGAGGTCGAAGGACATCGCATCCGTCACCCAGGTTTCGAAGTCACACAGAAAACAGTCTGACTCATATCCGACATAAAATGCCGAACTGCCAAATAAATACATTTCATCCCTCTGTAGCTCTTCTTCGCTCCCTTACGGTGTAAGTCCACGTCCCTCCCCCCATCTCCCAATCCCCACACACATACACACACTTGTACAAAAAGGAAACAAACAAACGGAAAAACGAAAAAAAAAAAAAGAGAGAGAGAGAGAGAGGTGTAAAAGGCAGAAGAAAGAGGCGCGTGTAACGATGAAACGCGCGAATACGAAGAGTGTGTATATCTCTCTGCGTCGTGTTAGAATGCGAGAAAACCTGTACCTTTTCGAGGCGACGCGACGCCTCGCGTCGTCTGCTATTAGTTTAGAAGCGGAACGAAAATAAAAAAAATAAAAAAATGAACGAGAAGTAAGGCGTTCGAATTTCGAATCGACGACGAAGTTTGAGAAAATATATTCGAACGCGCGTGGCTGACATCGGGGAGAGAAAGAGGGAAAGAGATAGAGAGCTGTATCGTTTCGACATGCGATCGACGCGCCGATTTACTGATCGATTCCTTGAGAAAAAATAAGGAGAGAGAGATTTTTGGACACTGTTTTTCCTACCGGAAGTGTGCGGCCTCGGAAAACGAAGTTATTGGAAAGAGGGTAGTAATTTACACGTTCACTGCCATGATGGCCGCCTACGACCTGCGCTCTAGACTCGCTTAAAAATAATTGCCATCGAATTATCTTTATCAACTTTCTCTATTTTTGTTCCGCAATTCGGATTAATGATAGAACCACTGAAACAGTCGTTTTGACTGGTCGCTAAGTCTTTTCTTTCGCAATTATTAAAGTTGTAGGAAGGTTGAGAGGTTCAATTTTAACACTTTCACTGCCACGTCACCCATATATGGGTGACAGAACTATTAGTCCATGTTTAGAAATAAATTTTCTACGTTAATATATTCGTTGCATTCAATTTAGTTGATATCTGAAGAATACAAGAAGGTTGATTCATTAAATAAATTAATTTGAGTTTATGGAATTTTTGAGGTCGTCAGTTGGCCAGTTAATGTGTTAAATTGTTGTCAGGTTAACAAAGCAATAAAAATAGCTATATATATATTCGCTAGGGTGACTATAATCGCTCTCGAAAAATGGTAACAGACATACTACAAGCGATTGTAGTCGATCTGCATGAAAATGCCACGTTTTATGCAAAATAAATGTCAAAGGCAAAATTTTACCTAAAGTTACTTGGACAACTTTTAACCGTTCGCAGTTTATTTGCATATTTATTTGCACTTTGCTTATCGTTGCCAATAAATTTGCTAAAGGTGCAAAGATTGCTTAACTCTTTGCACTCGAACGGCGACTGTCGAGGCACCACTGAAAACAGCTGCAGCACTGTTTAAAAACAATTTTTATCTGTGCTTGTGTCGAGGAAATTCGTAAAAATTTAATCGTTGTAAGGACGAGTAAAAATAGTAAAATTTACATATTCTTAAAATGAAATAGATCGTGTAGAATGAAAATATTCTAGTTCAGTAACTTCGGGTTCGAGTTAAAACAGCTTCGAAAGGGTTAAAAGTTTAAAGCTTGCAAAGAGTTAAAGCAAAATGTCTCCTTTTTAAATAAACACAGTAAAAATAATTCGGTTCGCAGCGAGGTGTAAATCCAGTCGTAAACAATCTTTTTTGAACACCGTGTACATTTTTGAGCGGGCGGAAATGTCCCTCGTGGCGAAAGGGTTAATAACTTTTATCGTTTACACTGGAACGAAATAAATAAAATTTGTGCAACACAGAAAATTCTTTCTCGACTATTGTGTACATTTTTGAGCAGGCAGAAATGTCGCTCTTAGCGAAAGGGTTAATAAATTTTATCATTTACATGCGAACAAAATCGACAAGACTTGTGCGACACAGAAAATTCTTTCTTGAGCATCGTGTACATTTTTGACCGGTCAGAGATGTCGCCCTTAGCGAAAGGGTTAATAACTTTCCTCATTTACACGGGAACGAAATAGACAAGACTTATGCGACACAGAAAATTCGTGCGGCAACAGTGAACGTGTTTGAGCTAACCAAAACTTGTTAAAAATTGAACCTTCTAAAAAGGAGAACCGAATTCAATGGAATTTTTGAAGAATCGTTGTCCTACGCTCGATCGAGGGTTTTCAGGAATCGATAGGTCATTCGACGCGCAAACGACACATTTTAGAATGTTAACTGTAATTTTTAAGAGTTTAGCAAACCGCAGTCGAACCGATGCAGCCGTTCCGATGGCTTTTAGAATTACACATTGTGCACCAACATTGCGCATTAGTCAGCGACCGTTAAATATTGTATTGGTGAGATTCGTGTTCCTTTATTTCACGATTGTATGATTTTCGACCGAGGAATCGGGTGTGTACTTTGTGAAAATGAATTTGTTTGTCCAGGTTTTTCCCGTTTTATTCGTCGACACGTTCGCTATCAAACGTTACGCGCGAAGGAGTTAATCACGAGTCGCTGATTTTTCAACGGAGAACAAACAAAACCGATGATACTCGCTTGTTCAGCAACCGAGGGTTAAGCGAATGTAAATAACTGCATGAACTCACGAAATCAGCAAATAAATTAAGTATTTCTGAAATTGTTACACTGGATGTTTGCTTCTATTTATTTTCTCGATATATTCATCCAGCGATTTCAAAGTTTCGGCCGACAGTTTTCCTCGCGATAACTATTTTCTATTTTGTAAGATAAAATACATTTATGTATTATACATTTTACCGTCCTTAACCCCTTGCCCTACTATTTTCTAAAGTTACTGCAACATATTCACCGTTAAAAATGTTACACAGGAGAACAGACAATTTATGTCTGTCTATTGATTAGAAGAGAATCAAATTTAATTTCATCGAAAAAGAAAGGCACAATATTTACATTCGTTATAATTTATTTTAAATCTTCATCACGAGTTTGACTCGTTGTAATATGTCAATGGGTTAACTCCCTTCCGATATCCCAGCGTCTAAGGCAGGGTCTGCTAGTCAGTCTCATTAACACTTTGACTGCCATGTCACCCATGTATGGGTGACGGAATTATTTGTCCATGTTTAAAAATAAATTTGCACTTTTATATATTCGTTGCGTTCAATTTAGTTGATATCTGATGAATACAAGAAGGCTGGTAGATAACTATACGCCGTACATTTAATGTTTTCAATCGCTGCTTCGTTAAATAAACTGATTCGATTTTATGGAAATTTTGGGAATTTTTTATTTTGAAATTTACTTAAAAGCCCTACAAATTCAAAGTAATTTATTTAATGAAGCAATAATTGCAAACTTAAAATCTGCGACACCAAGTTATCCTTTAATCTTCTTCTATTCTCCAGACCTGAACTAGATTTAGTGCAACGAACATATTAATTTACAAATTTGTTTTTAATCATGCACAAGCAATTTTGTCACCCATATATGGGAGTTAAAGTGTTAATGTGTTAACACTTTACCGACCGGCTATTATTTCAGAATTTTCTAAGATTCATGATCCATTACTGAAAACTTTTCGTTCAAAGCTGTCAGCAATTTTTATTGTAAACCAACAAGGCATCCTCAGTAATGTTATTTAATAATTTCATTACAAATTCTAATGTGGAAGCAGTTTTTAAGCTTCGTTTTGATACATCACAATTATTGCAAGTCTTATTAACACTTTGACTGCCATGTCAGCCATGTATAGGTGACGGAATTATTTGTCCATGTTTAAAAATAAATTTGCACTTTTATATATTCGTTGCGTTCAATTTAGTTGATATCTGATGAATACAAGAAAGCTGGTAGATAACTATACGCCGTACATTTAAAGTTTTCAATCGCTGCTTCGTTAAATAAAGTGATTCGATTTTATGGAATTTTTGGAGTCGTCAGTTGGCCAGTCAACACTTTGACTGCCAAACCAACGACCTTAAAAATCCTACAAATTCAAAGTAATTTATTTAATGAAGCAATAGTTGAAAATAAATTTGTAAATTAATATGTTCGTTACACTAAATCTAGTTTAAGTCTGGAGAATAGATGATTAAAGGATAACTTGGTGTAATTAGATTTAGTACAACGAACATATTAATTTACAAATTTATTTTTCATCATGAAGAAGCAATTTTGTCACAAATATATAGGTGACGATGATATTTAATGAAGCAATAGTTGAAAATAAATTTGTAAATTAATATGTTCGTTACACTAAATCTAGTTTAAGTCTGGAGAATAGAAGATTAAAGGATAACTTGGTGTAATTAGATTTAGTACAACGAACATATTAATTTACAAATTTATTTTTCATCATGGAGAAGCAATTTTGTCACTCATATATGGGTGACATGGCAGTCAAAGTGTTAACACTTTACCGACCGGCTATTATTTCAGAATTTTCTAAGCTTCATGATCCATTACTGAAAACTTTTTAATGGGTCGTTCAAAGCTGCCAGCAATTTTTATTTTAAACCAACAAGGCATCCTCAGTAATGTTGTTTAATAATTTCATTACAAATTCCAATGTGAAAGCAGTTTTTAAGCTTCGTTTTGATACATCAGAATTATTGAAAGTCCTATTAACACTTTGACTGCCAAATTAACAGCCATAAAAATTCCATAAAATCCGAGAAAGTTAACGAGCGAAATAAAAATTGAAAAAACATAATCTGTGGCAATGAGTAGTTTTCCGACCTCATTGCATTTCCTGAACCATCGTCAAATTGAATACAATGAATGTATCGCCGTGAAAATTCATTTAAAAATCGTACAAACAATTCTGTCATCCATATATGGGTGACATGGCAGTTAAAGTGTTAACCCTTTGCACTCGAAGCAATTCCATACCAAAATCGAAACAATATTTTTACCTAGAATAACTTCATTGTACATAGTTTATTTACTTTTGCACATATGAAATTAATTACTATTACTCGTATTTAGAACGTTCAAATTTTCGTCGATTTCTTAACTGTACACCTAGCGATGGAAAAGTTGTTGAAATAAGAGTATGGCAATTTTTAATGGTGCCTTAGAGACGCCATTCGAGTGCTAAGGGTTAATAGGCTTCCGGTCGGTAAACTATTGAGGAGTCTTCTAGCGGACCCAAAACGCTCCCTCTTCCTTCTTTTTCCCTTTTCTTTCTTTCTCCGCCACAGACTTACAGCAGCTGCCAAAATACATATATTGTAGGGATAATTCATCCGCTAATCAAATACGACCACTAATTGTTTTCATTCGAACGATAATCGTTTTTCTTTTGTCTATCTCGAAGAGAAAGAGATCGCAGTTGACGACAAGACGTGCTCGGTAATAAAATCGTTATTTTTATTAAGCAAAAACCTGCAGTATATAAAATTTAAAAACAATTCAAACGATACGAAGCCACAACCTTTGTATTTATGAAATTATCTGCAAGAATTGCCTATTAATAGTTAAACGGTAAAGAACGTTAAAACACCGTTTGTCCATTTTACAAGAACCAATGATTTCTTTAACACTAAACCTACCGAGCAGTAAAATTGGCTACTGTATATTGTCTTATAAAACTGACAAGAATTAATTTATATTTGGATTTTCTGCAATTTTTATTACAGTATACATTGGAATGAAAAACTCTATCGAATCGATTTCTGCGACGACAATTTTATAACTTCAGTATTCGTATAATAGAAAATCTGGAAAGGGCCATTTGACCCTTTATGGTAGGTTTAGTGTTAAAAGCGGATCTAAATTATTTAAAAACTGTTATTCATCGAAATCGTGAACAGCGGGAAACGAGGATCGTAATTTTGTAACTTTCTGCGTCTCTGATTAGAAATGAAAGTACCAAAAACGTGTACCGTTCGTGGACCTAAGTAGATTGTTTAAAAAGTCGAAAGTAAGTGTCGTAAGAAATCGATTAACATTATTTACGAGCCGTAAATCTAAAAGAACAACGAATAGCCTAAAAGATCTGCAAATTAGATAATTCGTGAAAATTTCAAATCAACCGATTTCGATGAAACTCTATGCATTCGGACAACTTTTACAGAGATACGTAAAAGGCATAATGTCAAAATGTTATCATATATTCTATGGAATTTTTTCCTTGTAAAATTAATCCTTTCGACATCTCAAAAAGAAGGAAAAACGAATTTTAACCCTTAGCACTCCAATGGCTCCTCTGAGGCGACACTAAAAATTGTCAGACTATTAGTCAAAACAATTTGTAGATTACAAATGTTTGTAATTAACACTTTATCGACCGGCGATTATTTCAGAATTTTTGTAAGGCCTATGATCTATGACTGAAAACTTTTTAATGGGTCCTTCAAGGCTGACAGCAATTTTTATTGCGGATCAGCAATGCATCCCCAATAATATTGTCTAATAATGTTGTTACAAATTAGAATGTAAAAATAGAATTTTAAGCTTCATTTTGATACAGCGCGAATTTTTGAAAAGCCTATTAATAGACTTCCGGTCGATAAAGTGTTAAGAAGTTAGTAACGATTGAAATGTTGCTGTACGATTAACAGTAACAAATTTGGTATGCACAAACGGAAATTAACCACGTGAAATGGAATTATTCTAGAACAAAAAGATGCCTCGAGTTAGGAATTAAAATCGCTTGGAGTGCAAAGGGTTAAAAAGATTGTCTCGCTTACTTTTGGAAACATCAAAATGCACAAGAAAAAAAATCAAAAAACTGCTGGCCGATAGTTTGAAAACACTTTTATCATCTAACAAAATATTTAAAAGTTAGTATTATTCGTTCTAAGAGTTTCAAACAATCGCAATCGAACAAAATGGCGCTACCAATTATTGATCGGTGTACGTTATATCGATAGCGAACGTTGCAACGATAACAAGAATCTACCTAACCCTTTGATATGTTAATCACGTAAAGAGCACAATATTCAAATCGAAACAAAACACCGTAAACGTTCGTTTCGCGCCACTTTTATCCGGCGCGTCGCGTCGAATTTCCTTTCATTTCTGTAGCATCCCCAACCGGAAGTTATTCCTCAAAGCGTTTGCAGATTCGTTCGAAGCTAGTGACTTCCGTTACTCACCGTTAATCATCGATAAATTTCGAATGTTTATGCAGACTTTTTTATACTCTCGTTTCAGCGGTTTTGTAAGATAATAAAATAAATATTTCCGATTCCAAAGGTCACTTTACACACACACACATACACACACACACACACACAGAGACACGGTGATTGATTCGCATTGTAATAATCTGCTTTTACTCGCACACGGAATGCCCTGCGTAAACATTCACGGTCTAGTTATTAGTAACGATGTAATATTATTATCGCTATTTTATTATCAACGTCGTAGACGCGAACCACTATTGTTTCCATCTTTCTTTCGTTTACCCCAATGTATTATATCCTGTACATAACGATGTAAATGTTTATCGACGATTTACATACGATAGGATGACCAGTTGTAATTTTCGTAACGATGGATGGGTGAATTGGTGGATGGTATTGTTTCTTTTTTCATTAGTCTCATGTAAAAGTATGTTTGTCACAGGCACGTTAGGCCCGAAATTCATTTCCCTTGTCTATCCCTCTCGCCGAACGAACGAACGCTATAAATATGTCGCTGGATCGCGACAAAACGAAACGCCATCGTGTTCCATAATTTTTGTAACGCATTTTTACCAAAATCGTTCATTAAAATTCAAACTTTATTTCTGCTACAAAAGAAGCCATTGCGAAAGGATTCTCTTGAAACCTTAATTTTTTCACGAAACTTCGTTTCGTTGCTGAATTGTAATTTTTACAACAAATAAATGCAGTTACTTCTATTCGTAAACACACTGTGCAAGTAATAGAATAATATTTTATTGTAAAAAGAAAAACAAACAACACTGTTAAACTGCAATCAATTTCGCAAATCTTTGTTCTCGGCGCCAT
>CM052099.1:14193131-14219955 GCA_028453745.1 Agapostemon virescens
ACGCCTATTTTCTTCAAAACATAGTCAACAGCTAGTTCGCAAGCCTTGCATATGACTCCTCTCTGTGCTCCGACACTTGTCTTCTTATCAGCTTGCCATTGATTTGAACTGACTGAACCTTAAATTGAATATGTCATTGTTAACTGAGAATTGTAAAGATTTGTAGTCGGTACATTGAATAATATAGATGAGAACAAATAAATAATTTTGTGCTAATATTCACATGTATAATGATCTATAGAATTTTAGATTATGTATTTAGAATAATGTAGTGTTGTGAATATCCTTTAATACAACAATATTTATAGTACATTAATATAACAATACATACATAATATTATTTATACAAAAGTGTAGGTTATTACAGTGAAGCTTTTACTTGTAAAGAACCTAGTTTATTGTTTATCTTTAATAGTTTGTTAATTACAGTGTTGCTATATTTATCAATAAAATGTTTAAGGATCTTATACATAACAGTTAAATAATGCTTCCATGTGTTGTGCAATGCTTTTTTAGTTCTTTTTCTAAAATGTCTATATAAATAAATGTAACAGTTTGTTGTTTGAGTAGTTACTTTACCTGTTTGATATACAAATCCCAGTGACTCTTTAACATTTCTGCTTTCGTTCTCTTCTGAATCATTATTTTCGATAGGAATTTCATCTGGTGTTTCATTGTTTACTGAAATAAAAGTAGAACATATTTATATTATTAATACTTTATATGTGTTTGTTACCACTAGTATAATTCTTAGAACTAATGTATATCTGGTTCGATTAAAATACTATTCTTCTTGACATTTTTCACCATATGAGAAAAAACTTTAGGCATAATTTATAAATAATTAATTGCAATGAGAATGTAAAATATATTTCAAATGTTGAATTTTTTTTCAACAATTATGGATTGACAAAGTAGATTATCGTGATTAATATTCACATGTCAACTTAAATTTTGTATATTTTGTATTTACGTGATAATGTATTTAGTTGTGTGATTACTCAATAGTTTTCAATTAATCGGCCCTTGTCTGAAGCACACAGCAACTATCATGTATTAAAAAAAATATGTAGTACGTAATTTTAATAAATTGTTTTTGTTCCTTTCTGACAATACGCCATTAAATCTTACGATAAATATTTGTTAGCGACAATTGAATTGATGCACACTCCACTCATCTCTGGTAGAAGCAATGCGATTTCTGATTCATTCTTAAATTGCTAATCATTATACCTGACCAATAGCACAGCGTCTGGTTAAAGAGAACGTACTACTATTGGTAAATTAAAAAGACATTTGTTTGCTAGTAACTTATTGGAAACCAAGCTGATATCACAATTTTTAATTATGTTTTTACCTAATACTGATTTTTGAAATGAAACTTTAAACTTTTTTTCATTTGGTAAATGTATTTTCGCAGTATATGGACATGAACATATTCAATAGAGAAAACTTTATATTCATCATATGATTTGTTCCTTGGCATTGTTACTTTGACCAATAGTAAAATTATGTCTATTTAATAACCAATCAGATCTATCTTCTTCCTTGGTGCTTTTTATAGTTATAGACAGTACTCTTTGAGTCAATAAGTACACATCAATGTATTATTGGTCAATGTGATAAGGTTAACGAATCAAATAAAGGCAGAATATCCTCTTTCCCCTATATGTTACCATGCTTGTTTTCTCTAGTAGAGTAATATTTCATATTTCATATTTCATATTTCATATTTCATATTTCATAATCTATTGACGCATTATATTGAATGTAAAAGGAGATTATCAAACAGAGTTGTTAAAACATAGTTCATAGGTTTCCTTTTTCGTCCTCAAATATTTTTCATATGATTATCTGGACAAGAGACGTATCAGTGGCACAACGAAATATGTGACGTTACATTATTCCCATAGTGGAGAGAGTTGAGTCATATTTAATGATAGAAGAGGAAGCATTTTAAGTGGAATACAAGCTCGTCCTACACTTTTATAATACTATCAATGAAAAGAATTTGTTCTTTCTCAATTGAATTAAGTCTGATGGATGACCCCATTGGTTAATATTAATATCTACTAACCATTCAGAGACGAAATTTACTGACTTACTCATTATCACCTGAGCAAACAGATCAATGTGTACACATATATATTAAAATATAGTTTTCAAATATTTTTTTTTTTACTCAGCTGCTTTTCTTTTTACAGTTTTTCTATTCACTATAATTGGTTCAAACTACATTTGGTATTAAACTATCTACTGAAACATAAGTAGGACAAATTCTTTCTTTAATCATACGTATGTATATTTTTTAAAAGTAGTACAATTCTTATAATAAATGTAAACTGAACTTGATTATATGTACATATATAGGTATATGTGTGTATACAGATTATGTATCTAAATACCCTCTAATTCATCTTCATCTGCCAATCCACATCCAGGTACGACAGTACAATCTATCTCAGGACTAACATCTTTTATAAAAGCATCAATTACTGCATCACCATATTTATTTATGAAATGTCTCCATTCCTTAGAAGCAGATTTTGGAAGATGATTGTATGCGCTGCGTATAGTGTTTTTAATTTTGTTTTTTGATCTATCATTGGGAATTTGGCATACAGTACATGTAAGACCCTTTTTCAATTTAGTACTTTTCTTTTCATGCTCTCCCCATTCTTCGTTGTCAGATTGAATTGCATCTGGTGTTTCACTATTGACTGAAATACAAGTAGGACAAATTCTTCCCTTAATTATACATACAAAATTTTTTTAAAAGTAGTGTAATTTTTATAATGAATGCAAGCTGAACTTGAGTATATGTACAAATGTTGATATATGTGTATATGTATATATACAGATTATGCATCTAAATACCCTCTAATTCGTCTTCATCTGCTAATCCACAACCAGGTACAAGAGTGCAATCTATTTCGGGACTTATATCTTTTATAAATGTATCAATTACAGCACCACCAGATTTATCAATGAAATCTTTACATTCCTTAGAAGCAGATTTTGGAAGATGGTTGCATGCACTGCGCACAGCATTTCCAATTTTATTTTTTGATTTATCATTGGCAATTTTGCATACCGTACATGTAAGACCCTTTTTTACGTTAGCACTACTCTTTTCATATTCTCCCCATTCTTCACTATTAGATTGAGCAGCATCTGGTATTTCATTAGTCACTGAAATAAAAAAAATTTCTTTTAATTCTGTCTACATATTTAAATTTTACTTTAAGTTTTTCTTCCTAGAATGCAAATTTTAGAATAATTACAAATATATAATTATTTATATAATTTGATATACGTACAGATTTCGCCATTTTTATCCGTAATGAATATATTTCTGTGAATGGAACTTTTAGGAGCATTGCACAATTTAATGAAAGTGCACACTTCTTCCGGTGTTAAGTCGGCGAGTATGAGTTCTACAATTTCTTTGCTATATCCCTGCACCAAACTTGTACATTCTTGCATTAAACTATCAGGCAAATGACGGCAAAGTTTGTTTAACTCAGTTCTTATTGTTTCCTGCATTAGATATTATAAAATAATATAGTAATACTCTACTTTATGACATTTATAATATAAAAACAATGCTAACCTCGGTCTTATTATTTTTAACAATGTTATCAATTTGTGTCATAGCAAGTAAACAAAGTGGGCAACTAGGTTTATTTCTTTTTTCTGTCAACGTATATGTTTCTGGAATACTTTCCCATAATTTCATAAAACTTTTAGTAGCACATAAACGTAACATTCCACATACCTGAAAATTATTCTTTGTAGAATTTTCACACTTAACAAAATAATTATTATATAAAATATAATATACTAACATGGCTTGGATCAATTTCTTGAACAAGTAAAGCAACAATAGCATCTCCATATGTATCTATAAATTCTAAACATTCTCCCTTCACGCTGACTGGTAATCTCTTACATACATTCTCTACCGATTCTTTTACCTTCTCCTGCGTAATAAATAATAACTATTTATTCTGATGCAAAATTATATCATAATATTGTTTTAACCCTCGTATGCCTTTCAAAGAAAGAATTATTTTTAAATATTGTAAAACGTTTGATTTTTCTTTAATTGTGTTGTAGATTGATGTACTTACTTATATTACAAAATTGAAAATAAAATATATTTGGTTAAATTAAAATATGGACCAAGATGACATCACACATATTTTTGTGTAAATATTATTAATGAGTATGTAAAGGGCTAATATTTAATTAATTCTTACCTCTGTAATAGGATTCGTTAAAGTATCTTGAATGTAATGCAGTGCATATTGACAAATTGCACATGATGCTTTTCCATTAACTTCTGGACCATCCAACAAAGGAAATGGGAACATTCTTACGATATCTAATTGCATTCCTTCAATTTCTGAGTTACTTAATGGTTTAAGTTTTTCAGGTTCCACATTTTTATTTAAATTTTGAAAAATGCGTAGCCCTACTTCTCCTACATTGCGAGGTAACAGAGGCCAAATTGGTTCAGTCTATGTGATATTAAATTTTAAATGTTATTTTGTATGCAGTGTTTTAATATATAAAATACGTATTTTATGTAATCATTAAAAGAATTACTTGTACTGTTCTTCCTGGAGCAGGACACATTCCAGACATTTGACATACATAATTACTGTTAAGATTTTTTGTGAGATATTCATACATTTCTGAGTAATATTCGTCGACAATGGTAGTACACTATAGTTCAGAATGTACCATTAGTAAATAATTCTATAAAAAACTATATATAAACAATAAAATTAAGAATACTTACTTCATCTGCAAATGATTTTGTTTGTTTACACAATCCATTCAATACATAGTGGAATTCAGATTCTGTAGTATTGGCTATTAGAAGCTCTTTTAAATGCATTACAAGTTGTTCACACAATTTGCATGGTAGATCATCACTTACATAGACCATGCCAACACTTGAGAGAGGCCTAATTTCAACTTTCGGATTCTAAAATTGATTATATGCGATTAAGACGTCTCCAAGTTCCTACACCACAACTTTTTGAGTAAACTCCGGATTTTTATGCAAAAAAGAAATTGTCTGCAGTTGTCACAAGATATAAAAGAATCTTAGGAGTATCTTTTTTTCTTTGGTACTTTTAATAAACCGAAATAAATATATAAGTGCTATTCAATTTTGTAATACTTCCTATTATTTCAAATTGAAATTACTTATTTTTGTCGTAAATACCTAAAATCCGCAGTTTAATTATGAGTTTCATTAGTACTTACTGCATCAGAGGTATCATGTTTGTGAAATTGTGCAGTACACTGGCCAGATAAATGACAAATGTTCTGAGAATTGAAATTTTCAAGCAAATGGGCATATATGCTATCAAAATAAGTTAAAATAGTTGCTGAACAGGCATCTGTGAAAGTACTGAGCTCTGCACACAAATTAAGTACTTTTTGTAAGACTTGATCACGAGGAGAATTGTTGAATTTATATTCCATATGTGCTGCAACTGTCAGACATTTTGTACAGTCATCAGGTTCGATTTCATCTTTTTCCAGTGAATGAGATCTTACATCAATAGTCTAAATTATAACAGATATACACAATAAATAATACAAAATATTGTATGCACAATTATTCTTATTTGTTTAAGTATTCATAGAATAAGATAATGAATTTTACAGAATATTCAATGATGGTATTGAAGCATTTTTACATTGATTTACCTTGCTTGTTGATTGGTCATATTCTTCTAATAATTTATCGATATGAGCAGAATTACAAAGTCCAGCTACTGAACAAACAACAGATGGATTCATCTGTGATGCCAATGTTTCAATCAATTCAGGAATAAATTGATCAACAATTGTTATGCATTCCTTTACAACTTGTTTAAGATGAATCAATTTACAGCTTCCTTCAAACACATCTTTCAAATCATTCTGTGTTTGATTACTTTCCAGCTGATCACGAGCCTGTTGTACCATGTCCTTACAAACAGTACAGACAGAGTCATTATCTTCTGGCACTTCCATATGATTCCATTTTGTTTTTATACAATGACTGGTTGCCTTGCATCCTGCTGCCGTGCTATATTCATATAAAACAAAATATTTTAACATTATATTATTATACATTTTAATTAGAGATGTGCATAAATCCTAAAATGTCAGATACCCATTGGTTGGGATGGGTGATCAAAGCAGTGGCTTGAAATGAAACAGATTCTCAAAAATTTTGGGATTTTTGAGAATATTAAAATTAAAAATTACGTTAATGTAACTATTACATTTTATATTAAAAATAATATACTCTCAATTATTATAAAAATTATATGTATATAATGATTTATTCTCATGTAATACATGATTGAACTCACTTAATATTTTCACACCAATAGGAAGGACCCCATGTGCATTTTTCTTTACCTAGAAGATGATGATTTGAAGGTATGTCCGCATTGATCACGATTCTAGCTGTACACACTGAAAAAGTATAAAATGATATTCTTATATTAATATTTGTATATTTTAAATTATTAATTATTTTATTTAATTCATAAAATTGTAACAGTTACAGAGATTTGAAGGAATCAGTATAAATGCCAATATATCATATATATATATAAGTTACAATATAATACAACATTTATAATCAGTTCTTTCTACCACAATGCCTAATGAAACTTAATTCTTCAGAATTTGTATTTAAAATTTATACAGTAGAACCATCTTTCCATGAACGAATAAAAAGACAAAAATTTATAAATGAAGAAATTCTTAGGCAATCGAATAATTTCTTTTTTAACACTAAACATCATTTATTTAAATAAAAATCATAAAGAAAGATATTTTGTTTTTGTATGTATGAATTTCATATCTGCTAAGCTGTTAAATTACAATTAAATTAATTTGGTTAAAATATCTGTTCCTAACAAACAATCTTTTATCCATATTATAGTATTTAGATAATTATGTGTAACATAATTATATGGTGGAGAGTTTTTATAAATATAAAATTTATCGATGGTGATATTATTGATATCATTATTACAAACATATTGTTTTTAGTAATTAGTGGTTTTAATGTTTTCAATCATAGATGCATTCATAACAAATAAATAGAGTATTGATTTATCAATTTTAATTGAACATTATTACAAAATATAGAAGAAATTTTTTTTATATCGAATGAAACTCCTTGGCTACTAATATTTTTGTAATATTGAAAGTACATAAAATATGCAACTATATATAGCCATTTAATTTGTTTAAAAAAAATGTTTAATACTGCTTTGCAAATATGCTTACAGACAAAAAATATGTAAAATACATTACTTTTGGAAAAAGTATATATATATGATTCTTACTAATGTAAAATTACAATAGAAGTAGTATACAAATACACATTTGCTTAGCAATGATCATTACTGATCACAGGATTTTCCATGGTAATTGTTAAGCATTGACTCATCTTAAATCTGATTAAGTAAGTCTCATCTTTTCTCAGTAATAATGGTACTGTTATTATTAGCTACGGGATTATTATAGTATTCATAGGCGAGTAAAAGGTGTGAAATGTCACATTTAAAAAAAAAATAATTTGTACCAATATTATGGTTCCAAGGTACAATAACATTATTGCGTATGATCGATAAGATTGTAGTAAATGTAGCGCAAAGAACGCCATTCGAAGTGTATGGAAATAAAGAAAACAACTAACAATAAAGTGTGAAAAATTTTACGAAAAACTACGCCGTAGACAAAGAAAGACAAATTTGAATGTTGAATAATCGAAATACATACCAGCTAAAATCGCACAGAACGGTATGAATACCTTCATTTTCCTTGCTTCGTTGCCGAAGCGATGGATACTAGAAAGGTTTCTTTGTTACTAAAGTATCCGCGATGACGTGTGCCAGCTATTGTATTGGAGGTCCGGTGCGATAATATTTAAACAAGTATCGACAAATTGTCAAACAAAACTGCAGCGAAACACTACTGCCAAATGGCTGTTCCTTAGCGCTTATACGTATTCTTCTGCTGGTGTATTCTGTCTCTCTTTATCTCTTTCGATTTTCCTCTACGACCAATAGGAATTTTGTATCGACCACCACGTGACATGCAACTGTTCTCCCACTCACCGTGTAGCTACATGGAAATTATAATATTGTGCTCGACACATATCGCATTTTTGAAATATGATACATTTTGAATTATTTTTCGTGATAGAACTACAATTCCATTTCTTCGCTTTTGCCTGTTGGAAATGTAAGAATTATTATTCATTTTCGTTCTTCGAAATGATTTTATATCATTCAAATGGTTAACAGCGTCATCTGTTGGTACTAATAACAAAGCAAAGTAGAAATCTTAAATATCATCTGTACAATTACAAATTTCTATAACATATATTCCTAATAATGGTTTATGCAATAATACTATAATAATAATTAACTAACTAATAACAAATTATAATAATAATGTTCAAAATATATTATAGGTTTAATTCTTATTTTCTTTTTCTTTTTGCGTAGTTTGAAAAAAGTGAAGAAATAAAATGTTCAATTTATACAATGTAGCAAAGGTGCTGGTTTCTTGACAAGAAACACGTAAAATGTTGTGATTAATTACATACGGTTGCTTAAAATGTATGCAAACAACTTTAGGCATAACTAATTTTTATGTCATACAAAAGTATTCAACATTTTACCAAGAACCAGTTTTCTCGAGCATATTTCATTCTTTTTATGGAAAGAAAATTAGCTACCACACTTTTGCTACCGACTTTTTGAAAAGTTATTGTTAAGGCATTTTTGTCTTTTAATTGAAAATTATATATACCTTTATTATCACAATAAAAATTCACTTAAAATCTTAGCAAACAGAAATTGCTAGAGTGCATTGCATAGAGCAATTGCTTATTTAAAAATAAGGAAACGTACAATAAAAAGGAAGAAATTTATATATTATACAACAAATTATGTAATACACAATTATATATACAACAAATTTCTTCCGATGAAGAAATACATTGTTACAATATAATTGTTATCCAATAATTGAAAACATAATAGTAATGCAAATTTCACCTGCACGAATATATGTATATACATATTACATATGTGTGTGGCGCCACGTGTAACGGGCACGCTGTCTCATGCGATTGGCATCGTTAAGAAAATCCGATCAGCGCGCGTGGTTGTCGGAACGCGAAAAGGGCTGTTGACGATGACAGTTTACGAATGTTTGTGGCAACAGATAATGGTCCTTGGAAAAGATCGGCAGCGAAAGCCAGGACGAAGTCAGCCGAATTTGAACAGCATATGCACAGTATGAACAGTATGAACACATATGGTTGATAGTATATTTACCTATTTGTATATATATGTATATATTGGGTTGTCCGGAAAGTTGGTGTCGATTTATTTTTATATTTTTATTTATTTCTAATAAATATATACCGATACTTAAATACGTTGCGTTTCAATCTTCCGTAAAAATCGGCACGAACTTACATATACATATGTCGACAATATATTCACCGATTCACAGTACATATATATTTTAGGGTTAGTAAATTAACCAAAATTCCTATTATAAACCCTAATTGACTTAGAGCAGAAACAGGAATAAATTTTTAAAAATTATATTTATAATTTTCTATTTAGTATTGATCGAAAATATTATAGATAATAATAGGTATCTGGACCGTTTGAAGAACAATCTACTGAAAAGTGCAAATAATGTTAGGGGGATTGAAGTACTTTCAAATGTGTACAAAGAATAGTACAGGAACATTTATTACATAACTACCCCACAGTCTTACACGCGTTTTCACAATCTCCGGATTTCAATCCCATAGAAAAAAATATTTTTTAAATAATAAAAAAACAACAACAAATAAATTTAAAAAGTGAATTGTAAACAAGATTGAAGAGAGAATATAGGATTCTATTTCTTGGGAATATTGAAAAAAATTATTTACAATATGCACGAACGGTTAAATGATGTTATTGAACAAAACGGATTTGCAACAAAATATTAAAATTGAAATTTTTGCATAACATATGTAAAATGTTTATTTTGAAAAATGTCCGAATATTTATGAGACATGAAAATGTGCCAATTATTTATTTAAAATCTACTGTATTAGTATATATTATTATTAGAAACAATTGTTTGTGAAATGTTGATCAGTGAGAAATGTTGAATCGATTTGTTCAATACGTGACGCGATATCTGGTATCACGCTACATTATACAAAGCAAAAGATAATGAAATAATATTGTGTCTTAATATTAATAATTCTTAGTATTAGTATTAATATTAATTAATAATTGTATTAGTATTAATTAGTAATTCTTGATGCAATTAATGTGTAAATATTAATATATAACAAACTTGTGATAACGAAAATGATTTGTCTATGAAGCAGATTTAAAATAACTGACGTTATCCTTGGTATCGTAAACCAGTGTTTGAAACAGTTTCTTTTCAATCAATATTTAGAGAATGCGTCCTTGTGTCGCAAATTTCTTTTGGATTTTCGGAGTAGTGAAGTAATTGAAATATAAACAAGGAAGTCAAAGTTCATCCATGTTTGGGAGTGGAAGGACAGCAATTGGTTAAAAATATATCTCGCACGTACGAGTACTGGTCAGAATACAAGAAAAAAAAAAACGAATCAATGACGTTGTCTTGTTAGCAAAAGTATCATTTACAGATTTGAAAAGCTTCCTGTGATAAATTCTAAATATAAATACCTTCAGAAATGGAAAATGCAATATTCCCCTTTACAATCGAATTAATTTGATATACTAATTAAAGAAAACAGGGGGAAAGTGTGCATATACGCAATTTTAGATGAGGTTATTTAAATCATAATAAACCAATTGCATATATGACATATTGAAATAAGTTTCGCTTAAGCAGCACGTTGTTAGTAACATCGAATTATTTTTTTAATGTGCATCAGACATGCAGATAATAACAATTACATAGCTTTTTAATTTTAACGTTTAATATATATACAAATTGTACAAAAAAACTGAAATATTAGAAACGATTCTATCATCAGTTTCCGTGGTGTAGTGGTTATCACATCCGCCTAACACGCGGAAGATCCCCGGTTCGATCCCGGGCGGAAACATTTTTTTTTAATATTTGTAGATTTTTTTTGTGTGTACTTATCTTACACACATCATTAACAAATTATTTTTATATATCAAAAGAATTAAAAACACAAATAACTTGTTTATATAGCTAAATATTAACAGTATGGTCGTATGGTCGTATTACTTTATTCGACAAAATTTCCAAAATGGCTACATTCAAAATTGCATGAAATTTTGGGAATAGGTTCTTTCTTGATTAAAATGATAATCTTGAGAACGATTCTTGCTGATTCGAAAAAATAGTTTTCCCATTTTCATGCCACTCTCTACCTTACCGAAACAATGTTCAGAAACCTATATTTCTAATTCCTACCAACCTTCTCATTATACACTTGCATCAGTTCTAGTTTCGAATTAATTAATTATTTACAATCTTTTATGTTTCCCAAATACATCATCTCAGATAGTTCGAAAGATTATAAATTTTCGAATGCAAAAATTTCAGCAAAATTTCAATCGCAAATCTTGCTCTGAAAGTAAATGGTGGCGCCATCTTACTGTGCAACTTAGGACCTTAAATAAGTTCTCTGCGCGTCGTTTCCGGCAGAGCATGCTCGCCTTAAGTCTCCATGAGAATTCTGTGCGTTTCAGCTGCAGATTTCTTTCGATTAAAATAGTACAATAAAATTCCAAATAGAATAGTAACAGAATTTTAAACATAAATTCCTCAAATACTCTTTACTCGGCACGAAACTCGACATTTTTCGAATTAAGAAAATAGAAAATCGTTGTTTACACTTTGATGAACTAACATACACTGAACTTTAAGCTTACCGACGGAACTTCCTTGTAGATGCGTTACCATCTGAACTTGCGCATAGTCCTGGTAATACCATTTGTTAAAAAACAGCGAGTGCCTATTCAAGGTCCTAATATATTATATTTTAATATATTTAAATATTTTTTCAGTTTTAAATCTATTTCTATATATCTTGTCGGTCATATGACCGTCAGTCGAATTTCTTTACCGATTCGAATGCTTCGCCATAGATGGCGCTAGTTGAACGACTCGATTTGTCTTCCTTAAATGTACGTTATATATTTGTGCAAGATAGATAACATAGCGTTAAGTCGTTGTAATGTATTTATGGTCTACGGACCAATTGGGATCCACTGCCTCGTTTTCTAATAAACAAACAAACAAACAAAAATGTACGTTATTTTAAAATGACATTGCTTTTAACTTATTTGCAAATGAAAATGATTTTTCTCCTGACGATTCAATTAATTTGGCTATCAAACGAAGTTATTTCTTACTTTGTATTTCGATCAATTGTTATTTTCTTTTTCTTAATTATTCATATTCCGGTAAACCTTTAGTTGATTTTTAGTAATTCGTCTTGAAACGAAATTTTCTTCAAAATATTTCGTCAAAATATTCATTATGCCGAATGGGATGATAAATTTGACACCCTTAGAAATCCAAAAATATTATTCTATTATTATTCTAATATTCTAATATTAATATAATATTATTCTTCAGTTTAATCCAACGCGAACTTACGCCACTTTCAAGATAAACTCAAATCGACTCACAGGGGAACATATTCAGATGCGAAAATCCGATTTTGATGAAACTTAAGGGAGCTTATAGTTCTTTGAAAAAATATTTGATATGTGTTTTGAACCCTCAAAGTTGGGGGTCAAAAAATTAGAATTTTTATGAAATGTAGTTGCGCAAGAAAATTTTAACAAAAGTTAAAATAAATAAGTAATAAATGCAGTCGTACACATAAGTTTCATCAAAATCGGATTTTCACATCTGAATATGTTCCCTTGTAAGTCAATGTTTATGATATTGGGAACACGGTATGAATTTTAACGCTGGACTAAGTCCTTACTCTTCCGGTACGACATTATGATTATTGGGATAGGATAGGTGTACAATATTATTAAAAATCTGTAAAGTTCGTTAAAAATTAATAGATTTAAACAGGTCGACACTCGAAACATATCGTTCCATTTAAAAAAGAACAGAGATGACCTTCGTATCTCCTTGACGCTTCCGCCTATAAAAAGAAACTAGTAACATCGAACGATCAACCCCTCGATATCAATTAATATTGGCCTGATGCATTTTTCTCTATCACCGATATCAGTCAAGTTATTCAGGTGGCCGGTTTTCAAGTGTTTCACCCTTTTATAATTACGATGGTAGACGTGCAAGTACATTAATCATCTTTTCGCACTAACTGATCGTAAGTCGCAATATTTCGTTCGACAAAATATTCATTAATTGTACCTAAGATCCTATTGCACCATCGAGGAAGTACACGGAATGATATCGTAACAGCGAAACCGGCGATACTATCAAAATTTTTCCATCGATAACATTGATATTTATTCGTTGCTGTCGATAAAGTATGGTTCCCGGTATTATTGAAATGAAATAATTGAATTATTGGAACGTTATCTGTGGTCGTATTGTAACGATCTTATAAAAATTAACGAACGTACCATACATCCGAAATCGATGTATATCGATGTATTCTATTCGACTGAACAATTCCTTTATCGTCGGACTTCGAAAACATTATTTATGGATTCCGAAGAAGCTGCGTATCCTCCGCATTCGTTTTCTTACTACTAACATCAAGAATTTTATTTGAAACTGATCTAAACTCATCTTAACTCTAAATTTAACTAAATTTTTTTATTAAATGTTTCTCTTATTCAAAATGAATTTTACTCAAGTATATAGTCGGCCATTATTATCTAGGACCGTTTGCCATTTTTGGGGTACAGCCATAATCCCATAGGAATAGAACTTTTGTGGTTTCTTGTTTAAATCCAACTTTTTGTCATCAAGGTAGTTTTGCAGAGATCGAAATAAACAATAATAGTGCAAGGTCTGGACCATACGGTGGATGCATAAAAATTTCCAAGTCAACCTCAATTATGGTTCCATTTCATTACGTTCGAGCAATGATTCACAGATGGTAACTCGATCCATCAAATTTATTCTCTTCATATTTATTTCATTCACAGAAGCAACCAACGTTATTACCCCTTAGCACTCCTCGCAATTTTAATTCCAAAATCGAGAAACTTTTTTCACCTAGAATAGTTTCATTGTACATGATTCATTTCCCTTCGTGCGTATAAAGTTTATTACAATTATTCGTACGAGCAACATTTCAATTTTTACCGACTTCTTAAATGCATACATAATGATGTAAAAACTATTTTAAATAATGGTCTGGCAAGGTTTAGTGTCTCCGCAGAGGCGCCATTGGAGTGCTAAGGGTTTAAAATTGTTAGTCACAGAATAATGAAGTTCTCACCTCACATTACAAATCTGGTTAATTTCGATTGGTCTAAATTGACGCTGGATGTCGTTAATTTAACGGTACTCATAGTTAAACAGCATAATGGACCACCATGGCGGGTTCAACGTGTTCAAAAGACTTTCAATAATTCCACGTAACAGAATGAATCTTAAAATACTACTTTTACATTGTAGTTTGTAACGAAATTATTAGATAACTATTAGATAATTATTAGATTCTCAAAAATAAATTCCTGTCGCCGTTGAAAGATCGGTTGAAACGGTTTCCAATCATGGACGGTGGAGGCCTTGGAAAATTCTGAAACAATCGCCGGTGGGTGAATTGTTGAGATGGAAGAACGAGGATCGCGTAAATGAAGATATTCAGTCGAAGAAAATATTTAGAATACGATAAAAAGTTTTCCGTTGACCTGCTTCGGCCATTTTCCGGCGAAGGACTTTCACTTTTTCTTCGTTGGCGATGCTTCTAACCAAGCGGCGATTCTTTATCCGAGGGAGAGAAACCGTGCCGCCGGAAGAATTTACGTAGCACTTAATCTCACTACTTAGAGGCCTTGGCGGAATCACCCTACTCCGCATTTCTTGCTACCTATTCTTCTTCGCCTCGCTGTTCTTCTAGCACCACTCATCATCGTGAACCTCTTTGTTACATTCAAACACTTTGGCGAAAACTCTCAATTCCTAACGAAGGGAACTTCCTAAGCGCACGTCGCTGATAATTTATTATTTATTTTCCGAAATACCGTTACACATTTTACGGTAGAACTTTGTACAGGCGTTTAAAGATATCTCTAGCACCGTTCATTGTCATTATTCGTTTAGTAAGTGTCTGTATCAAAACTGCCAGCTACGAGATATCTCGTAGAGGGTGCTGCAAGTTTAGATTGTCTACAAATGGCTATTTGAGTTAGGAATTATTAGAAAGAATAGAGAACATATTGATTATCAATTTTTATTATTAAAATTATTGTTAAAGCTATATATTAAATCAATTATATTAAAATAAAGCCGTGGCACCCAGAGCAAGACGCGCTAAATTTGCGTGGCAGTCAATGGGTTAACCAGTTAACTATGGCAACGTGTTTTCAAAGCGCGCAACTATGCACGTCGCAAAGATCAAAAGAGTTCCAGCCCAGAGCATACGGAGATGCATGAATCCATCTGATATTATTGGGTTGTTCGGAAAGTAATTTCGTTTTTTCCCGACAGAGGATTTAATTGTATTTTTTTGCATCCAACTTCACACTTAAGCCGCATAATCATTATGTGTTTTGAGAGCTGATATAGCAAGGCTTGCGTGTAAAAAAGTCCAATTGATTCTACGCAGAAGTTTTTGGTTGGTACTATTTTAAATATGGAGAGCAATAAACAGCATTTTCGTCATACTTTACATTTTTACTATAGAAAAGGTAAAAATGCTGTTCAAACCAGAAAGAAATTAACCGATGTGTATGGAGAAGATGTGTTGACAGTACGCCAGTGCCAGAACTGGTTTGCAAAATTTCGGTCCGGCAATTTTGATGTCGAAGATGCACCACGTTTTGGAAGGCCGGTTGAAGCTGATAAAGACACGATAAAGGCATTGGTTGATGCAAACCGGCGAATAACAACGCGTGAGATCGGTGAGAGGTTAAATTTATCAAATTCAACTGTTTATGACCACTTGAAAGACCTGGGTTGAACCTCGAAGCTCGATATATGGGTTCCCCATGTTCTCACGGAGAGAAATTTGTGTCGTCGCGTTGACGTCTGTGATTCGCTTCTCAAACGTCACGAAAATGATCCATTTTTGAAGCGCATCATTACTGGGGACGAAAAATGGGTTGTATATAACAATGTCAAACGCAAGAGATCATGGAGCAAAAAAGATGAACCGGCTCAAAGCATTTCCAAAGCCAATATCCATCAAAAAAAGGTGATGCTGTCTGTTTGGTGGGATTTTAAAGGAATCGTTTTTTTTGAGCTTTTACCGGATAACACAACAATTAATTTGGAAGTCTACTGTCATCAGCTGGACAAACTGAACGATGCACTTCAACAGAAAAGGCCAGAATTAATCAACAGAAAAGGTGTAGTGTTCCACCAAGATAATGCGAGACCTCATACAAGTTTGGTCACTCGTCAAAAGCTTTTACAGCTTGAATGGGATACAATGCCACACCCACCATATTCTCCAGATCTGGCACCTTCGGATTATTATTTGTTCCGGTCACTGCAAAATTTTTAGACGGTAAAACCTTCACTTCAAATGAGGAGGTGAAAAACCACCTCGATCAGTTGTTTGCCAGCAAAGACTAAAAATTTTATAAGCGTGGAATCATGCTACTACCAGAAAGATGGCAAAAGGTGTTGGACCAGAATGGCTAATATATAACTTAATAAAATATTTGTTCATTATACGAAAATTGTCTTTCATTTTCACAAAAAAAAAAACGAAATTACTTTCGGAACAACCCAATATTTATACTTTCTATTTCGTTCGTTTTATGGCATTCACAAATTGCCAGAAAGAGATCGGGAAAATGTATAGTACTTCGAACAAAATATTTTGTATGATTTTCATACAATATAGTTTCTATACCGAAAGTTTCGGTCTCACATTTATATACCGGGTATGTATAATTCACGTCGCTGCTTGGTAAGAATGGATCATTCATGGTCCATAAAGACGGTGCCGTAAACAGTACAAAATCGAAAGCAATCGTATATTATACGAGGCGCGGGTAAAAGGGCCGAAGGAAACCTCGAATCAGTCGTGAAACGAATCCTTTAATCGCTTGTACTAAAATATTATAAGGCGAGTAATCGCCGCGATCGTGGCGAAATCCGAGGACTAATCTCCTAATCGTAAAAGCGGTTTCATTTACTCATTCACCTGCCCTTACTGGGGTACTTCATTCGCTGCTTTCCCAGATTTTAATGACAGCCGCGACTCGAGTGTTGCGACCATGGCTGTACGGAGTTAATTACGAGAGACGAAGCATCTGAATGTCTTTCTTGCAGCTGAATATAGATGGTAATATGCAAGACAAAAAGCCGTTATGCTTCGCGATACAAATACGATGATTAGATACAGTGTATCTTTAACACTGGAACTACCGAACGATAAATCCAACGTTATACATTGCTTTGTGATAATAACGAGACGAACATCTATTAAAACTTCGTACAATTCTTATTGTAACGTGTACGTCATTAAAGCACCGTGTAAATCGAGGGATAGGTATCTATATATTTCATTTTTACATATTTCAATATATATACTTTATATATTTCAATTATATAAAAATGAAATATATATGTATTTCAACTTGATAGTACGTGAAGAAAATTTTGAAGAAAATGAAGAAAAACCCCGGGAATCGTCTCTGTCAGGAAATTTAAACATTTTTTGGGACACCTTGTATATACAGGGTGAGTCACCAAAAGTTTGCACCTGAAATATCTTTGTTGTTTCTAAAGATACGTAAAATATGGTAAGGACAAAGTTGAGTGGTACAATGGAGCTGACACGATGCTATAAACAAATTTTGTTTTTATATCATTTTTCTAGAGATATCAAGGTCGCCTTGACTTTTTTTAAATGGACCCACCCTTTTTTCAAACACCTACAATGATTGTCCCTTTCATTAGGAATTCAGTGACTATATTATTCCAAGGTTATTCAAGGTCAAGGATATAATGTATATATACATATGCTCGTGAACTTCGACGTACAGGAATCATACAGTGCGGAGACCCGAGGAAAGGGCATCTAAGAAAGGACGTCGACGATCGACCAATTCGATTCGGTTTTTCTTTCTTCCGACGGAAAATGAATGAAGGTGGCTGCTTGAGCGAAGTAAGGGAGGAAAAAGGGTTCCCGGGTAACCTGCGGCAGATGAGATAGGATTGAATGGACGTCGCGAAGACGCGGGATACAGTGCGGAAGGGGGACCCAGGCTTCCTCAGGATTGCTGAGGAGGAACCGCGCCGAGAGTAGCGGACGAAGGGGCGTCGAGAAACGGAAGAGGACGGTGGAAAATCGGCGGGGATGCGAAGGAAACGGGAAGAACGCTGAGAAAACTGAGAGGATAAATGAGGAAACGTGGCTGAGAGTAGACTCAGCGAGAAAGAACGAAAGAAAGCAAGAAAGAAGGAGATGTGACCGGTACTGGGGACGGGACAGCGAACTGGAAGAGCGGGCAGGGGAAATGAAGAGGATAGGGCAGGAAAAATCAGAGGGAAAGGGTGCAAGGCAAAGGGGGTGGAGTTGGTCCAACGGTACACAGGCGATGAGACGAGACTAGATGAGATGAGATGATAGTGTTGCATGTAGCGCGTGCGCGTACCGACTCAATAAACATCCGTAGAAGCCTCGGTAAGACCCTGGTCTGCGCTCTGGATTACTGTCGCTACTTTCCTTTATTTTCTGGATGCAATGCCTCCCTCTTTCGACTCATCTTTACCGTGACTCTCTCTCGCCATGTCGAAAAAGAAACCGGACTTGTCATTCTTTATGTACTTCTTCGAGCTGGCTCGATCTCCTCGCAGAACTGGATTAGGAGGCGGGCAGTGTGTTTGCGAAATCACTGCATCCGTCGGTAATCGATTTGCTCTTTACTCGCAATTTCGCTGTTTCACCCTCTGCGGGTCAGACGTTTCTTTTCCTATTACATTTACAGATCGGTTCGGCTAGAAGTAGAAGCTAGTCTGACAAGGGGACATATTCAGATGCGAAAATCCGATATTTATGACACTTATGGGAGCTTATAGCTTTATTGTTTAAAGAAAAATCATTTGGTAAAATTTTCTTGCGCGACTACAATTCTATGCATATTTCGTCGCAAAATTATTGTTTTACTGGCACGTTAAAAATTGATAATAAATAGTTGAAGTTCGCTTGACAGAAGTGCGAGAAACGAAGCTGATGCAATGAAAAATATTAATAAATGTCCCGCAACCATGAGTCGTACGAGAAAGATAAATTTTGAATTGGAACACGTGCGCTTGGCTGACCCATCGAAAGGGTAGTTTACTCGTTGATAAGGAGCGCATATGATGTGAGATTATTATAAAGATACGGGAAGCGAAGCGACAGTTGTAACGCATCCGGCGTATACGTGAATGATAATGAGAAAGACGGTGTACCTATCGGTTTAATTGGCATCGACCATTATTTACGCAGCACTTATGCCACTTTTCATGCAATCTCTGTCCGGAAATATATACAACACGGATCGTTAAATATTTAAACGGAAAACGATTACATCATCTCCAATCAATTCTTTTCATTTACGGCGAACGCCTGTTGACACAGCCACCTTTCTAACCGTCGAAATCGATTGCAGAAACTTCAAAAGTCATCTACAGGGTGTCGCGGAATGTTTAAATTAATTTGAAGTGACAGATTCCCGGAGTAATTCTGAGCACCAGTTTACTTTGCCAATTCGCCGTTTGATGTTTCAAATTCATGTTTTTTTTCGTGAATAATTCGAATACAAAGCGTCGAATTGCGAATCGAATTTGTTTTTAATTTTACCGGACAACATGTAAAATTTAACACGTTGGATGTCCTAGTGGTCATTGATGATCGGCGCTATTTATTTGAAAACGATTATCATAAACTTATTATCACTGAATATTAATTTATTTGTTCTGAACCGAACGGAAGTATACGATTCAAACTTCACTATCAAGTAACCAACCATTTTTATTAACCCTTTACAGCGGAATAAAAAATTCACTTACGATTATCCAAAAGAATTTTCATGTTATTAAATTCGTCGGTATTCTATAAATTGCTAAACATTCGACCGTTGTATTTGGAAGCAGGTTTAGCAAGCAAAAAAGATTACGTGGGATACAAACGTTCTAGATTGAAAGAAATATCTTAACCCTTAGTACTGCTAGAATAATATACTAGAAAAATTTTCACACTATTATTTAAAACAATTTCAACATCGCTATCTTTTGATTTAAGAAATTGAGAAAATTTTAACGGTTGTAAGGACTAATATGTAAT
This sequence comes from Agapostemon virescens, assembly GCA_028453745.1. Lineage (NCBI taxonomy): Eukaryota > Metazoa > Arthropoda > Insecta > Hymenoptera > Halictidae > Agapostemon > Agapostemon virescens. The sequence goes on from CM052099.1 coordinate 14,213,605, forward strand.
ATTGTCTACATAAGGTGAAATAATTCTTGTAGAACGAAATATCCTAGATCAAAAGAAATGCTTTAGTTTTTGAGTGCGAAGAATTAACCCTTTGCACTCCAAGCAATTTCACTTCCTAACTCGAGACATTTTTTGTGATAGAATAATTCCATTGTACGTGGCTCATTTCTTTTCGTGCATATTAAATTTGTTACTATTAATCGTACGTGCAACATTTCAATTTTTATTGATTTTTAAAATACAAACATTGTAATGTCAAAATTGGTTTGAATAATAGTCTGACAAGTTTTAGTGTCGCCTCAGAGGAGCCACTGCAGTGCTAAGGGTTAATTTCTGACGCTGGAAAAAATACGCGAGACTTCAGTGAAAAAACCCTAAATTCACACGGCAGCGAACACGTTCGATATCTTCTTCTTCATTGATGCAATTTACCGGCAACGGATACGTCTGCCGCAACTTTCTTTTACAGGTGTTACGATTTCGGAAACAGGATTGAAAGGCTTTGTGCATAGCGAGAAATGGGATGTTTGAGGAACCTTAAGCATATCGATTTGCCCTGGAAGCGCGGACGAGAGACCGAAGTACGTGACGAATGAAGTTCCACTTTTTTTACCGGCGAATAACAAGAAAACTGAGGATCCGTCTACTCAAAATCTGCACTATCTCAGGACAAACTGCGAGCGTCGAGATAATGGATTGCCCTCCATTAGGGTGGACCTTATTTTGTTCGACCATGGCCTCTTTTTCGGGACACCCCTTCTGGAATTGTGCCGTTGGCAGAAAATCTAGTAGTCTGTGCAAAATTTCAGATCGATCGGGCAACCGGAAGAAATGCCACGTTGAACTTGGACGTTCGGTTAGATTGCGAATCATGGATAGGAGAAACTGTTTGTCCTACCAAGGAATTTTTAATTTTTGTTTATGCGATTTGCAAGTGGCACGTAGAAAATTAGATAGTGATTTTCTAACGAAACAGTAATTCAACACGTAGAATGCTGAAAAGTTTATGCATCACATTTTTAAGAAAAATTGTAATTTAGGTATCAAGAACTTTATTCGAATGCACTCTGCTGTCCAGAGAAATAGCCCCGCGCAGAATTCAACCGTTCCTAAGAAGTTAACACGTTGAATGTTGTGTCAGTCCCTGGGGACTGACGTTATCAAATTTACAAATTAATATGTTATAAATAATGCCTATAATATTAAGAAATATTCGCACTATTTCAATAGATTCAGAAACAGAAAAGCACAAATGCGAGTCTTATGCTTAGTTGCATTATTTCCGTTTAAAGGTAAATAAAATGCGAAGCTAAGCAAAATGGCGCCGCATTCAACGTGTTAAACGAACGCGAATCTTGAGCACTCGTTTCCTGTGTCACTCCACACAGTTTTTAACAATTTGTTGATCTCTTTATGTTTGAGTAAAGAGTCTATCGTATTTCCTCTTTTAACACTAAACCGACCGAGCATTAAAATTGGCTGATATATATATATATATAGTCTTATAAAAATGACAAGATTTCATTAATTTAGATTTTATCCAATTTTTACTAGAATATGTATGATGGAGCAATGAAATCCATTAAATCGGTTTCCACAAAGGCAATTTTGCAACTTCAACAATTGCAAGTGATTAGCGATCTAAACAATTCGAAACCCGTCGCAACGGCGAGTACTCGGTTCGAATCAACACCCGGCGTTTCTCCGACGGAAGTGCGAGTAGGGTTGCTTCAACGACAGCCACTCACCCCTTCGTTAATTGCGAAAATCCAAGAGTCGTAAGGTGGACCAAGGGTGTCTTTCGGCCGTTGGATTCGGTTAGTAGAAAAACGGGCAGACCATCGCGTACCCCTCTTTTCTTCTTCCGTCCATTTCCTCCACTTCTTCTTCTTCTTCCTCTTCTCCCGTTTCGCCGTTCTTTCTCGCCCCGTTCAGGCCCCTCGGAGAACCTATCCACTCGGTCTGCTCCACCGTAGAGAATTAGAAGGCGTACACACAGGACGAGGAGAACGACAACGATGTCAACGACGAGGACGCTCGAGTGTTCCCATCGTTGGCGGTCCCTTTCCTTCGCACAGGATCCTTCTGCCGGTTCTTTTATCTTTTTTCCCCCCGCAAGGCTACTCCTTGCTCCGTCTCTCTTATTCTCCACCTCGATTCTCAGTTCTCCTGCTACTTTATGCCGGGAAGCCTCCATTAAATTCATTAGGCCATTAGTGGCTGCAACCCTCCAAGATGGCTCCCGTCGCCTGGCAACGGCGCTTCTGCTTCTCCACGCTCCTCTCGGCCGGCGTGTGTCTCTCTCTCCTTCTTCGTCGTTCGCAGTTTCACCCTGTTCGCCATTCGACTGTCCCTCTGCCCTCTTCGTCTTCTCCAGGTCTTCGTCCAGGTTCCGTGTCCCTCTTACCAGCCCGAACACACCCGTGCTCTCCCTCTCGAACGCGGGTGGGTCTTCTTGGCGGGTGTAATTAGATTCAACGAGCGAAAAGGGAAGGCGGGCGGTCGGGTAGGTTCCGTAGGTCGGAAAAGGCGGCGGTGGCCTAGGAGGGTAGCTTCGGCTCTCGAGCTACGTTACCGAAGAGGGCCATTGCCTTCGGATGTCCAGAGTCTCTCCTCGTTTCTCTGCCTTGCCGCCACCCTTCTCTAACTTCACCCTTCACCCTCCTCCTCTACCACGTCCGATCGCCAACCCAGACCTTCTCTCACTCTCGCAATACGTGTTTTCTGTTTTTTTTTTCTCTCCTTTTTCGTGTTTTGCTTTTTCCTTTTTTTTTTTTTTGCTTTGACGCGGTTGAAGGAACGTTGAGAAAGAAGTTTAGTGCGAGGATTATGTTATTCGGGGGAACCGGCCTTGCAAGATACAGACTACTTTTTCCGGTCGAACGTTAGGGTTGCAGTTTTACCGACTTCCCCCGGAACATGGCGATTTGACGGTGCAGATGTATATACGTATCTTATTGGCTGTGAGATATTGTTGGTTTCAACGAATCAGGATTTGAGGAGATATCGACAGTCGATCAAAGTATACTCCGGGAAGATAGAACACTTTGAGATTAACGTTATTTTTATTTGTTTGACATTTTTCGTGTTGGAATTCTGTCAAAGTATTATGTTGGGGACGGTATTTAGTAAATTGTATACTCAGATATGCTCTGAGTTAATATCCGAGTTAATATCATGCTCTGAGAAAATATAAAATATGTGCTGTCTTTTTGTCCTGGAGTGTATTTACTGCAGAAACGATTACAAACGAACGACTGTCGTTGTATTAAAACTTTTTTTAACGCTTTGACTGCCATGTCACCCATACATGGGTGACAGAATTATTAGTGCATGTTTAAAAATAAATTTGAACGTTAATGTATTCGTTTCATTCAATTTAGTCGATGTCTGAAGAATACAAGAAGGTTGATGGATAAATGTAAGCCGTACATTTAAAGTCTTCGACCGCTGCTTCATTATATAAATTAATTTGATTTTATGGGATATTTGTAGTCATCAGTTGAGCAGTTAATGTGTTAATCGGTGTAACGTTACGAATAAATATTATTTGTGAAATTAAGTCACGCCTCCACCAATGGAAGTTAAAAATTCGACTAATCGAATTCATACTTCAGTTCTTGTTTTCTTTTCTTTTTTCCTTGAAAAAGCTGGAAAAGTGTTTGCAGTCATTTGCATAATCGAAAGTGTTCCCCAGGTATGTGTAAAAAGATATAGATTACTTTGATTCTCCCGTAGATTATATTATGCGATTAATGTTCGGTAGCAGGAATAGTGTTCGTCGAATAGGTTGATTATCCGGCGTCGACTGCGAAGCTTTTGTATTTCTGCTCACGTTCCTCTTGCTTTTCCCCAGTTCTATTTGAATCTGCCCTCTTCCACTGGGCCAATCTACTAGAGACCAAATAAATGGAATGATTCCGGCCATTTCCATCTAATTACATTGCGGGGTCAAGTTTCAGAATTATTCGATTAATGATAAAAGAAATGTTTTCGCTAATATCGGCTTCGTTAACGTTCAGTTGGAATTATGGTTGATTTTTTACATCTTTTATATCCTCGATATCCAAAAGATACCTGGTTAATGGAGAATTTCAGAATTTTAAGAATTACTAAAGTTTCAGGCTTCCGAGTATCGTATTAAACTCTTTTCTTTCGAAATATCGCTTTTTCGAACTGGCGAAACGAATATCTCCAAAAACAAATCTTTTTCAATGAATTACTCAATTTTTGCTAAAACAATGGATTCCAATATGTCGAGTTTGTTTAACAATAGAACACTAGTCAAAATGACTGGTACAATTATTGAAGTTATAAACATATTTTTACCAAAAAATTTCGAATGAATTTTTTCATCGAAACAGACATTACGACAAAAATTGTACGACATCACAATGTATGCAATTTTGTCATTATTACAAAGCAATATATATCGGTCGAATTTATTACTCGGTAGTTCTAGTGTTAAATTTATTAATTTTTAACGAACTATGTTAACACTTTACCGACCGGAAGTCTATTAATAGTTCTTTCAATAATTGCCCCATAACAAAATGAGGCTTAAAAACTTGCTTTTCCACTGTAATTTGTAACAAAATTATTAGATAACGTTACTTAGGAGGCCTTGTTGATTCGCCATAAAAATTGCTATCCGCGTTGAGGGATCCATTAAAAGGTTTTCAATGATGGATTATGAACATAAATGAAATAAATAAATGATATATTTCGTAAATTGCATACACAGACATGCTCTGAAATATCAGTAAAAGAAAATATGTATCTTAATCAGCTTTCAACACAGAATATGGGAAAATATAAGGTGTGCTATCGTTTTGTCCCGGAGTGTAGAATCTTCCTTTAATTACCGGAGTAACACCGGACGATTTTTGTCGAATTCACCGATAGCAAACGAGGGGGAGGGGGTGGGTGGGGATCAAGGAATCAGAAACGACGATGGTTACGGTGTTGCATTCCCGTCGCGGGTCCGAGTATTTGTACGCGGCTGTTTTCGGGGGTGGCAGAGCAAAAGGGACTCTTAAAATACTCCGAGAGCTTCTAAATCATGGAGGCTTAGTTGCCGTCGTGCGAGCAGGGATTACCTACCTTACTTCAAAGTGCCCTGCAGGTGCGGGCTCTCCGTTTCGGATCTTCTTCCACGACAGAACGTTGAATGATGTGTCAGTTGCATTTAACGGTACCCTGCGTGCGTGCTCGTCGACTATCTGCTCCTTTTCCGAAGACAGACACACGTATTCCTCCTTAGTTTCTTGCTTTGTCCCTTGTTTGCAGGATATTCTCAGCAAAGAATCTTCGATTCGCGGTCTCCGTCTGTTCTTTATTCTCGATCGCTCGAACGATCGCGACATACTGCGAAACGTTCGTAAAATGTTTCCAGCATTTCAAATAACTGGTTTTTATTATTACAAAAGAGCGAATTCTTTAGGTTCATTGACAGTGGAGATATACACCGAAAACTTCTCGAGAATCATGGCGTACGAACATTAACCCCTTCCTGTGCCATTTAGTTCGACGAAACTCGGGTCCAAGCGGTAAACAGACAAGACTGGTGCTCAACAAGTATTTTCCAAAATTTGTTATCAAATATAATAGAAAATAGGCTTAACATTTTTGGATCCTCGCTGAAATTATTTGAAACAGGCGCTTTTGTGCCACGAGTTGTAGAATACTTGCAAAGTATTGGTGGGTGTTTTTACTTTCTGCCAAATCCATGATCGACGCACGTTGTACCTTCCTCTTTACTACTCTCATCTATAATCATACGCCAAAGACGCTTTCTGATTGGCACAAACACGTCACCGTCACTGGATTCATTACCACTGTATCCATTTAAAACTTTCGTATTTTACATTTCGTAGGGGTTTATTAAATTTCAGTAATTAAACTGCTCCACAATGTTGATTATAAAAATCGTGATCAACTCTCGTGGCGTACTGGTAACAACTAAACCACGATTGTAACTGGCAAAAAATCATTCCACGAGTCTGGCTCGTGATGTTTACGTTTGGGCCAAAATCTTCGTCGCGAGTCACATTCGTTAAAGTACGGTGAGGGGTTCATGCGGGTCACTGTAAGCACAACAGCTTATGACAACAGAATAAACAGCAGTGCGAGCGTCGCAATGACTTATACTACTCCTCATCGATGGGACGTAAACATGCATCACCAATAAGCACTTACAGAAATATATGTAAACCCCGATTGGCTCCTTAATTTGCTCCCCACCCCGCAGTGGTGGGATGAGAGCAGCAGCGAAATATCCACAAAACAGTACGTCTCAGGTACCATCCAAAGGTTGATTGCGCGCTCACTAATGCCTGGCGGTTCACATCT
>CM052099.1:14245852-14257653 GCA_028453745.1 Agapostemon virescens
CAATTATGTAAATCGCGCTTCTTCGATTCTTCTCGATTCTACGTGGACATTGTGTTCCGTCTTCGATTTTTGGTTCAGTAATTACTTATCGGGATTCAGATACAGTCGTCACACAATGAAGACGAAAATAATTAGATATTTTTAATTGTAACAAGAACTTTATTATCGCAATTCTTGAACCGTTCTTGTGGCAATTCTTTAGTTCCATTATCGAAATACTTTTTGGTAAGGGTAGTATACTGAGGCTTGTGAAAATTCTGCCGAAATACGTGGTTGAACAGTGGTCATCAAGCTTAATCGCACGATCGAAGCTCTAATCTTATCGCTGATCATGACAGTGCGATTCGCAATGCGTTCGTGAAACGTCTACGGGAAATCGTAACTTCGCAAATGAACGAACTTTGCCGTGGTGGCAGCACGTTCCTTAAATATGAAACGAGCAAAAAATATTTACAATGTTTAGACATCTCTGTGTTATCGAAGTCTTGTAACAAATAATACGTTGAACTGTGTGAAAGGAACCTCGTATCTAAATCATAGAAAATCATAGAATCAAACCACATTATTAGATTAGCATCAACTATACATATATAATAACAGATTATTTATCGCGTTTAAAATATTAAGAATTAAAATTTAAGAATTAACCTAGGATAGGGATTACATTTATTTTAGATTAAAATTTTATTTAAATTAAGCGATTAAATTGAATTTAAATTGAAACTTCTATTATTTTATATTACAGTTATTTTATGTTACAATTACAGACGAAAACAGCTGAATCTTTCTCTGTATCCTAAATACATATTTACTTATTAAAATGTTTCGAGATATACATACTCTCCACTAAAATAACAATTCAAATAATTTCCGTACAAAATACTTTTTTTAATTTTCTACCGTACTCCACAATCGCCATAGTTTTTCAAGGGTTTCCGAAATCCCGAGGGACAAAATACCCCAACAAAAGTTAAACAATATTCGAATATCTACAAACTCCAATATAAACAATTTCGAAAATAATATCTTTCTGATAGAAAATTAAGTTAGTTAAAATTTTTTAAACGTTAAGATATATTTCTATAACATTACAGCCGACGTTAAAACAAATTCACCTAAATTCAATTAAGGTAAAATCATTTTTCCAGGGCAAAAATTCCAGTGTACGCTGTAGCCCGTCTCTAATCCATGTTTTTTTAATTAATAACTCGAAAAAGTCTTTTAGACTAAGTATCCCCTCTTTGAGGGAACTCGAACATTTTCCAGACACCCTGTCTGCTTGATTTGAATCCCGTATTAGCAAGCGTTATCAACGAACACCAAAAATCCATCTCGAAGCCGTAATTCGATAGTCTGCTGATCGGTTGTCAAGTTATTACACCCCATCAAGGCTCGGTGCGTCGAATAAACAATTACAATATATCTCTGTTTGCATTCCTTTATATTCTCCGTTCGGTATGGTCCGCGTATTAACGTCGCCCGATTCGTTCCACGGAGCACGAAATCGTCAGATAACGAATTGGCGTTTACCCTCCGAATAAACGGGCCGGCTTGACGCAAATGTCACTCACTTTCGCACTAGTAATTCTTGCGCACACGCTTCCCATCGCGATTCCAAACTTATAGATCTATTATACGTGTTGCGTTGATATCCGCGCCTCCCATATTTTCCACGTGTCTGAGCCGACGCGTGTGCTTCCGGAGGAAAAGTGGCGAGAGCCGATGCCGTCGAGGGGAATCAAGCAAGAGGGGGAATAAAACAAGAGGGGGGAGGGGGTGATAGAAATGTCAGAATGCTCGCTTTCGATTTAATAAGAATAACCGATTAATCCCGAATGGGATCTTGGCGGTGCCATGATCGGTTATACGGGAACGTATTCAGATGCGAAAATCCGATTTTGATGAAACTTATGGAAGCTTATAATTCTTTGAAAAACATTTCACACGTGTTTCTTTTACTATTGAATTATACTATTGGGTTGTCCGGAAAGTTCGATTTTCACGGAAGATTGAAAAGCAACGCATTTAAGTTTTGGTATATATTTATTAAAAGTAAAAATAAATCGGCACAAACTTTCCGGGCAATCCAATAGCATAGCACTCGACACTTCTTCTCGTATTTCTAAAACGACTTCTTACAATGATCCATCCTTCAGGATTTCCGGGCAGCTAAGAGACCACGTTTTCGAAAGAAAAAAAAATAGTCATTAGCAAAAGAAACAATTCCAACTAGACGTGTAGGGTACGCTTTTCGAAAAGAAAACTCACAAGGGAACATATTCAGATTGGAATATCCGATTTTGATGAAACTTATGGGAGCTTATATTTCTTTGAAAAATGTTTCACACGTGTTTCTTTGTTATCGGCAACGATCCACTTAGGGGTGAAAACAGCCCTCAAAGTTGGGGTATTTTTGAGATATCTTGGAAACCAGAGCTCGAAAAAATTTGAATTTCTTTTTAAGTTTTTGAGTTATAGTAATCAACAAATAATCTATTCTATTTCAACAAATGCCTCGATTTTAGAATTTAAATGGCTTGGATCGCAAACAGTTAAATAAATCAGTGTTTATTTAAGGTCTACAAGCTGTGGGAAAACTAGACAAACAATTCTCGTTGGTAAAATTTATGCTTCCTGTTCTTGTATAAGTTAGAAGTGATAAGTAATAAGTTATCGTTTGTGCACAAATTGTGCATTAAATTGTACCGTGCACACCGTTTCACAATTTTTCACCTCGCCATCTTCTGGTAGGAATAATTGATTCTTCGATCCGGCGACGTACAGTTTTCATTCGACACGGTGACGTTTTTGGAACGTGAATAAGAGGAAAATGGCTAACAATGACACTCTGAGTTACGACGCCGTAGTACGAAAGGGTCGGCTGTCGGGGAGCAGAAACGCATGTCCGAATTCCCACGTGACGACGTTGCAGAATCTTCGCACGAAGGGTGCATGCACCCCTGTATGCCGCGATACCGTCACATTTTCCACTCGTACAAATGCAAAACATATATTTGCGCTTCTTGCGACCGTAAGTGGATGACAGAAATGCAAAAGAAACCGGCAAATATTTTCAGGAGAACAATCATTTCCGTTAACTCTTTCGAGTCACGGAAATTAAAAGTGTCCCACCTTTTTAACGAACGAATACGCACTATGTGGGACATTTTTTTAAATCACCTCGAAATTTTGCAATATATACGCGCAAATAATACTTTCTACAATTCCGTGTCTCAAAGGGTTAAACTACTTTATTTCTACATTTCTACAGAAATTCTCGGTTACGCGTACGGTAACGCATCGTTGAATGTGCAAGTGAAACGATCTAAATAAACTAATAAATTTAGTTTTGGTATGATAAACCGTGTAGCAATCACCTGTTAGTAACGATGCACAACAGGTTTTGCAAATGTATCTTGTTTCGCTGACAAGGGAACATATTCAGATGCGAAAATCCGATTCTGATGAAACTTACGGGAATTTATAGCTGCATTGTTTAAACGAAAAACTTTTGTTAAAATTTTCTTGCGCGACTACATTTTCCACTGAAAAACACAATTTACAAAGAAATTCAATTTTTTCCGACCTCTGGTTTCCGAGATATCTCAAAAATATCCCAACTTTGAGGGCTGTTTTCACCCCTTCAAAGTGGATGGTTGCCAATAAAAAAGAAACATGTGTGAGATATTTTTCAAAGAACTATAAGCTCCCATAAGTTTCATCAAAATCGGTTTTTCGGATTATTTCAGAATTTTCTAAGGTTCATGATCCATTACTGAAAACTTTTTAACACCTTGACTGCCATGTCATCATTTTAAAAATAAATTTGTACGTTAATATATATTCGTTGCACCCAATTTAGTTGATATATAAAGAATACAAGAAGCTTGATAAACAAATTATATGCCATGCATTTAAAGCTTTCCATCGCTGCTTCATTAAATAAATAAATTTAATTTTATGGAACTTATAAAATCGTCAATTTGGCAGTTAATGCGTTAATGGGTCATTCAACGCTGGCAGCAATTTTTATTGCAAACCGAAGTTTGTATATTAATATTTCAATGTTTGTTTAAGGAGACAAAGGCGAACCAAAATTATCAACAGTTTTTGCCGAACCTTTGACGAATCGACTTGTAAAACGGATTTCTGTTGAATAAATTAAGTTAAATCACCCACACAATGATCGTCAAAATATAGCAAACTAACACCGAACTTTGATGATCGGGCACTACCGAAAATTACGCGAACGAACTTTACAGAAAAAGACAAATTCTACCGCAACGTCGAAACAAAAGATTGATCCGTGTTTGAATTTGTTAGGTGTTCCTTGATATTCCATCCATTACTCCGTGCACCGTAAAACACGTATCCCCGAGCAAACAAATAAACAAGCACAAATAAATAAATAGCTAGCGTCCGTGACGTTACTATGCGTTCCATCATGCGGTTCTATTTCCGGAATGGAACCAGAAGCGAGAAAAAGAGAAAAAAGAAGAAAGGAACAGATAGCTGGTATTGCTTCCTGCACAGGGGAAGGCGGTGTGTCTCACCCTCTTTTTTCCCCCATTGGTCGAAAGGAAGTCGGATTAAAAAGTGAAACGGGGGTAAAAAGAGAAGTTTCTAAACGACGGTGGAAGGTCAAGCCCAAGATTACGAAAGGCTCGCGCGACGTTTGCTCGTTAATTAGGGAGTTCTAATTATAGTAAATGCGTGAGCAGAGACAAGGTACGCGGAGATCGTGCCACGGTGGAAGCTCCGGGGATCAAAATGCAACCCTCCACGAACGAGCCAAGATTACCTTCGAGGGTCCTCCGACGCCCTCTTACCGAGGCCCCGGGCCAACCTGCGACGAGAGAAGAGAGAAGTACTCCTCTCTAGCTCCCAGCCACTCTCAGATATCACCTAAAATAACATCAGCCTGGATCTGCTCGCCGGGATAGATTTTACTGCCCTGTGTATAACAAATGGATTAGTATTTCGGTAGACGCCTCTAATCCCCTTTCGTTATGAGCCCCCGGAAGATTATACCGATTATCTGTCCCTGATTTCGGTCAATCGTCGCGCGGCTATTTACGTAGCATGGCCCGCTGCCTTTTTTTCTCTCGACGAAACAAATCGCCGCTGATCCACGCGCATTGCGATCGAAACCGTTCTTTTAACCTTCCGACACTGTGTCTCGAGGTCTATTTACATCCGCGGTGTCAAAATCGTCGTTCAATTACGCCGAATTCTCTGTCCACGCGATTCTTAACGATAAACGTACACCTGAACATCAGCCCCTTCGTCGAGGAAACGCAATAAGAATCGTTGCATTTTTAGGAAACTCGACAGCTACGGAATAACCGATGCCTTCTCTGGCAAGCATATTCGTTAACCTCTTAGGGCACTGCTGAATTTTGGCAGCACATTGGAATTAAGTTTTTGATAAATAAATTATAATTTTTCTTAAAGATATGATGCGTATATTTTAACTCTAATAGTTTTGTTTAATAATTAATAATGCAGCAAAGCCACTATAGTGGCGCATCGTGCCTAAGAGGTTAGGGGATGTTTTTAGGTAGTGTGGCCGGCGTTAATATTCGGACGCCATGACACTCGAGAAATTCTTCCTGCATAAATTTAATGTTAATGGGCTTAAAGAATTCGTCGTTTTGTAATGGTAAAAACAGTTATATTAAATGCTAGAAACATAATTTTTATTTATTTAATTCGTACACTTTTCGCGTTAATCGATGTTAATCACTTGACGTACAAATAAAATAATTATTATGATTCTCGATGACCATAATCGACTCGACACACATACCTATAGTTTGTCGATCATCTTGTTTATGCACGCTTAGAGATCACCTTCAGTTAACTGTTAACGAGTCAAAGGTAATTTGAAGGTCATATTGCATCATGTCATTGAACTGGTTCCAACATCAGCTACAACACATCAAATTAAAAATATATTGTACGATTTAAAAAATTATCGGTGACTTTCAAAAGACTTTATAAGGTTTATCTCTCGAACATTTTCTTCTATCTGTAATTCTAACGGAGCTATTTAGGTTTCTCCTGAACCACCCGTTACGCTCGTAGAGTTTATAAATTGTCTTAAGTGTACGTCGGTTTTTGCAAGTAAAGCGAAACAATGCGAACGATAGGAACACGCACGATTTGTTTATTCAAATAACAAAGAGAGCCGCGACAGTGGCACGTTCTCATAGAATCCACGATCACACGACCGTGATTCCGTTCCCCCCTGTTTTAATAGAAAAGACAATTGAAGTTGAAACCCCCTCGGTGCGGAACGACGACGGTCGCAAGCTGTTTTGAAATAAACTTTAAAACGTTGTACAAACACTCGAATGGCGCGGAAACATATTGAACAGAAATTAAAAAATAAGCTTCGCAAAGCTACCAGTCGTATAGATCTGACCTCGTAGGGTGCTTGTGGTTTTCTCACTGCATCGCCAGGGCTTGAGAAACCAGATCGACGGGAATAGAGGGTAAACTTCCAACCACGAACCTTCTGCTATTTGATTAAGTACGCACGCGCACCTCATAAGCTCTCTGATATTTATTCTGGAAAACACCGTAGTCGCAACATTATTCAATTATAATAATATGGAATTGTTCGACCGGTGGAACAACGTCTTTCAAAAGCCTCGAAATATAGATTTTCCTTCGGTGAAATAGAAAAATGTTATTAACACGTTCCTTCGCGATAAGATCTTCGAGAAATTTTTGCAATAAATATTCCGAGCTCTATTAACCCTTAGCACTCGAGTGGTGATTCTGAGTCACCCCGAAAAATTGACACACACTATTATTTAAAATAATTTTAACATTGCAATTTGTATATCTAAGAAATAGACAAAAATTTATCGGTCGAAAGAACGAGTAACAGCAAATAAATCCGTATACAGAAGATTAAATAATTTATGTAGAATCAAGATACCCTACGTCAGAAGAAATGCTTTGGTTTTCTAGTTAAAACAGCTTCGATCACCGATACTTTTGTAATTTTGGGTACACGTTTCTAGATAGGTAGGCAGAGTGTATGCCAAATTTTAGCTCGATCGGAATCGATTTGCAGCCGTGGCACGTCTTTGAAATTTCGGAGCGTTCATCGCGAAAGTGGGAAAAATTGGGGTTGATAAAAGGTAGCTTCCTGAAGTCCCCTGAAATGCTAGCCTAAATATTGAGAGCTCTGCTTAAAGAGTAAGATTTGGGGAAGATTTTCCCGTTGGAATCATGTCGATAGCTCTAATAGTTTGGTCGGGGGACGCCTTCAAAGATTGCCAAATATTGCCAAATATTGAAGGGACGTTTATTTATTTAAATACCAAAGGCCGCAGCAATTGTGGCACGTTCTCGTGGAATCCACGATCACAGGATCGTCATTTTGCTTTTTCTGGTTCAATAGAAAAAGCAATTGCAGTTATGCAATAATTGGTTTTCCTTTGAAAATTGGCAGGGCATTTGTTAGAAATATTAAATAAACTCGGATAAAATTGTATAGAAATGGGATAACATAATAAACAATGGATAGTTCTGTTACCTTCTAATCGTTCTTACTTTTGCAAAGTGCGTTCGGTTTTGTGAAATCCCCTGTCGTTACTGTGGACGCAAATTCATGGTTCGAGAGATTTTTGGAGGATTTATCACATACTTCATTTCATGAATGGTAAACGTCGCGAAAAATCACTGACGTCGTTCGTTTAATACAGCCTATTTCTGGCTGTCCTTTATAACGTCGTTTGCGGCTTTGTCTTGACAGTACGTAGGTGAATAAAGTCGAGGAAGCAAAAATGGGAACGAAAGGAACGATAAAACCCGATGGGTGGTGGCAGTGTGCACCGCGCTGATAAATATAACGTAACAAGTTCACTGGAATAACAACTTCATCCCGGCAGGATCAATGAGACTTTGCCGTGACTTTAACGCAGAATTTCCTTTCCAGTAAACGTATGCGCGTCGGAAATCGAAAAGATAGCAAATCGATCATTCCTTCCATTATCTTCTATTTATCGCGGTTTGCAACGAGCGTTTGCAGTTCAACAAATTTAACGTATATTTTGATAATAAATACATCGGACACGGTGAAAATAAATGAAATTCATATTCCAGATGTTCCAGATGACGACGGTTCACGGAAATGTTAAAACACACACGGAAAACAGAAATTGTTTAACACTAAACCTACTTTATTTAGTAATTATTGTAATGTATATTCTAATGTAATTGTATTGTATATCGTAATTATTGAAATTATAAAATTACCCTTGCACAAATCGATTGAATGGGTTTCTTTATTGGATCATACATTCTAGTAAAAATTGCACAAAATTTAAATCAATTAAATCTTGTCGTTTTTATAAGACTATATATGCTAGCGAATTTTATTGCTCGGTAGGTTTAGCGTTTTGACAATTAATATAGTCTTCGATGTGATTCTCCATTAAATACTTTTCGTTAAATTGCATAAAGTTTTATTTTAGTCACTGGTTCGTCTTTCTTAGATTGATTTATGGGTGAATGAAATTTTATAAACTAAATATAAGGGGGCTTCTCGTGTCTACAAAACAATGTCTAAAGAAATCATTCTTGATACTCAGTTCTGAAAGAATAATGTACAAAGTAATTGTATACTTAAATTTTGTGCCATCGTTTTTTATAAACAAATGATACGTTCATGAAATCTGTAATTAATTAATAGCCTCTCGTGTGTAGAAATAATGTGTAACAAGATTATTCTTGATATTCAGTTTTGAAAGAATAATGTACAAAGTATTAGTGCACTTAAATTTTGTGCGATAGCTTTTTATAAACAATTGATAAGTTAACGAAATCTGTATTAATTAATGGCCTCTCGTGTGTACAAATAACGTGTGAAAAGATCATTCTCAATATTGAGTGTTCAAAGAATAATGTAACGAAATTATTAAAATTTCAATAATTTTAATTTTAATTTTAATTTAATGACAAAATTGCATCGTAACGTCTGCTTCGGCGGAGAAATTCATTCGGAACTTTCTGGTGAAAATGTTTGTATAAGTTCAATAATTGTGAACGAAAAAATCAGGAACCAACTGATTTCGACCAGTTCCGGTGTTAATATTTCTCGTCGAAATTAATTACGACCGATGCATCAGGTTACGACTCGTGAATTCGCAACGACGTAGAAATCTTCCATTTGGTAACAGATCCCCGACCAAGGAGACCGTAAAAAGTAAATTAAATAAGAATTAAATACAAATAAAACCGTTCAGCCAAGTAATTGGCTGGTTACCTCGCTCGTTACCCACGACGGTCTGAGATCGCTCTACCCTTATTCCCAGCACTTCCCGCGCTCCCCATCTGGGAAAGAAAAAGTGTTTCACGTCAATAGACATTCGACTCGGTGTAATTCACGAAAGAATTATTCGATACGGTGCCACGATTGACGTGATACTCAACGATGCAAATAATGCTCGACGAACGAAAAAATTATTTATACTTCAAATATCGAAGCGGAGACCACCATTATTTTACGAATCATTATTTCTTGAAATATATAATTTTCGAGAAAAGTTTTCTGGCATATTATCTAGTAGACGGTCTCCTAATTATTATACTCTGTAATAATTATATTATAGCGAAGATGTGAAGTATTTCCAATTTTCAGGAAAGAATTTTAACCCACATATGGGTGACAGACTTATTTGTTCACATTTGAAAATAAATTTGTACGTTAATATATTCGTTGCAATTATTTTAGATGATATCTTGAGAAAACAAAAAGGTTGAAGGATAACATTTGTGTCGTACGTTCTAGATTTTCAATCGTTTTTTCGTTATACAAATTACTTTAATTTTATGGAATTTTTGAGGTTGTTAGTTCGGCAGTGACAGTGTCAAAGGGGTGAAAACAGCCCCCAAAGTTGGGATGTATTTGAGATATCTCGCAAACTAGAGGTCGAAAAACTTTGAATTTTTCTTTAAATTCTGTAAAGAAAATTTTAGCAAAAGTTTTTCGTTTAACCCATTGACTGCCAACTACGAGATATCTCGTAGTGGGTGCTGCAAGTTTAGATTGGCTACAAATGGCTATTTGAGTTAAGAACTATTAGAAAGGATGAATGAAAAATGTATATATGTAGTGTAGAGAATATATTGATTATCAATTTTTATTATTAAAATTATTATTGAAACTATATATTAAATTAATTATATTAAAATAAAACCGTGGCACCCAGGGCAAGACGCGTTAAATTTGCGTGGCAATCAATCGGTTAAACAATAAAGCTATAAGCTCCCATAAGTTTCATCAAAATCGGATTTTCACATTTGAATATGTTCCCTTTTAAATTTTACGAAAGCTGTATGGTTGTGAAATAGAAAATCTTGATCGGACGTCGAAAGAAGAAAATGGCGGTAACTGTATCGGCAGCTAGCGCCACTTAGGACCAATTTCCGGTTTCATGTTTGCAGACACGGCGTACAAGTATCCTCTCTACACGTCGAAAATCGTGATCTCTTGTCTCGATAGTGTCGACAAATTTGTTTGGCAGATATCGCAGTAATATAATACAGTCCCACTGGAATCTTGGCGACGGATCTCCCGGTTGCAGCTTCGGTTCTGCGCCCTTTTGTTCTCGGTGAGAGAAAGAGAAAGAGCGAGCGAGCAAGCGAAAGAGAAAGAGAGAAAGAGAGAGAGAGAGAGAGAGAGAGAATTATTCAGGCGCGTGAGTCAGTGCACAGGACGTTCTCACTGGTGAGCAGCCGAAGGGACAGAATGTCCCATTACCCGGGTAATCCTTGTTTGTAATAAACCAGCGCCCTGCTGCCATAGGGGGTGGCAGCCACCCTCGCCGCATAACGTCGCAGAGGTGGAGCCATCTCCGCACGCATATGCTCCTCATGGAATATCATTTATGTTTCACCCCGTGCAGACGTCTATCCCCGTTTGACCTGCCACGACCCCTCTGGGCACCCTCTTTCGGTAGACACCTCGATCCTTATACATACGCCTAATCCGGCCATGATTGCCGCGGCGACCGTCTCGTCACGAAAACTCCTCCTTGGCTCGTGCCCGATCACCCTTTTCCTTTTTCATTGCCAGCGAAATTCTCGTTTTCTTTTTTAGATTACTCCGTGGCAAAACGAAAGACAACGACGAACATTGTATCTTCATGATTGCCGGTCTTCGGGGAGGTCTCTTGCTCGCGTCTCTCCGTATCTGAAGCGATATCGTTGCGCGTTTCAACGACTAATTATTTCTAAGTTGTTAATTCTATAATGCCATCGAGATTAGTATCACTGAGTTCGTTGTCTGATCTATTCGACTGGCAGGTTACGAGTACTTCGGATGAGTGGCAACCCGCGTCTTCTATTTTTTCCTTAGGGGTTGTTCAGGGGACTAGAATGTGCAGAATATCTACGTATGACATAACATACCAGAATATACAAGAATATACTAGGATGCACCAGGATATATAAGAATTGACTAGAATATACTAGAATGCACTATAATATGCCTGATATTACAAGATTATGCTAGAATGTACCAGAATATACTAGAATAAAGCAGAATATACCAACATATGGCATAATATACCAGAATATACAAACATATACTAGAATGTACCAGGATATACAATAATATACTAAAATGCACTAGGATATACAAGAATTTACTAGAATGTACTAGAATGCACCATACTATGCCTGATATTACGAGATTATATTAGAATATACCAGAATATACTAGAATAAAGCAGCATATACCAACATATGACATAATATACCAGAATATACAAACATATACT
>CM052099.1:14270756-14286286 GCA_028453745.1 Agapostemon virescens
GCGTTAAACGTTTCGCTGTGAAAAATAGCACAAGTTTGATATTGAAACGAACATTGTATACGTGTTTTGACTGCCGGCATCAAATCGCGACGATGCCAGATTGTGTGCTGACAAATGAGCGGCCCGCGCTGGGATGCAATACACAGGAGACATATGGCCCTATAAAAAAAAAAACGCGAGAGATACAAGAGATGGCCTGCAGCAACCATCCAGTCGATCCGATATTAATGGAGACCAAACACCGCACATTCTGTATAACCTCTGTCCCCGTTGTGTGTACACATTGGTGCGCCATTATGCCCCTGTTATAATGTATATACACACACCCCCTTTTGCAACAATAGAATGATCTATGATCGTGACAAACGTAGATCGCCAATTCAATTTTTCGCCCTTCTGCTGCTCTTTTCCCTTTTTCTTTTTTTTTGTCTGTCGACGCTGGACGACTTTTGCTTCTTTTCACTCGGAAACGCCTCTTTCTTACACGGTCGAGGACGAAATTGAATGAACAGCTTTTAAGAACTTGTGGTGAGAAAGAACCAATGTCTCCACTAATTACAATTGTACTTTTATTAATACTTAGCACTCGAATGCCGCTTCTAAGGCGCTACTAAAAATTGTCATACCATTTCTTAACCCTTTTCGTCGCGAAGTTATTACGCGACAACATTTATTATTAAAGACTTTGTACAATTTTTATACAATTTTTATTCAGCCTCGCGTTTTGGTGGAATCTGAACCCCTTCATCACATCCGGAGATGATATTTTGCCGTGATACGTAACACGTAACGAGATTTATCTTCCGATTATACAAACGGGAACTAAATTAACACTAGATCTACCAAGGCGGGTCGAAATTACTTATTTGGCATCTCTTCTAATTATTATTCAGTTTCAATACATTTTGTTTCCTAAAATTTTGTATGACTTTTCCTAGAATATGTGAATAATTCATTTTGTAAATACGGTCGAGGACAAAATTGAATGGACACCTTTTAAGAATTTGTGTTGAGGGAGAACCAATTTCTCCACTAATTATAATTGTACCTGTGGTATTGTTAAAATTCAAACGGAAACGAGCTGGATTAATAATTAGCACTCGAATGCCGCTTCTAAGGCGCTACTAAAAATTGTCATACCATTGCTTAACCCTTTCCGTGCCGAACGACGATATATCGTCGTTATTACGAGACTGAATTTATTATTTAGCACTTTGATTGCCATGTCTCCCATATATGGGTAATAGAAATATTTGTTCATGTTTAAAAATAAATTTGTACACTAATATATTCGTTGCACTGAATTTAGTTCATATCTGGAGACTACAAGTAGATTGAAGGATAGCTATGTGTCTGACAAGTTTTCAATTGTTGCTGCATTAAATAAATTACTTTGTGGAGTTTTTTAGGCCGTTGGTTGGACAGTTAAAGTGTTAGACTTCGTACAATTTTTATACAATTTTAATACAAATTTTGTTTAGAACATACACCGGAAAAAAGACATAATTCATTTGTTTCACTTTCAAAGAAGTATCGTAACTACTTCAACTACCCATAAATCTGCATGCAATGCCCCGATGCAAATCGTTGTAAATTTTCCTTAAGAAAATTCCTAAGAATTAACCCTTTGCACTCGAATGGCGCTTCTAAGGCGACACTAAAACCTGCCATACTATTATTTAAACAACTCTTGCATCGTTTGCAGGTAAGAAATCGATAAAAATGTTAAAGTCCTACGTACGAGTGATAGTAATTAATTTCGTCTGAACGAAAGGAAATGAACTATCTACAGTGGAGCTATTATAGATAAAAATATTTTTTCGATTTTGAAGTAAAATTGCTTCGAGTGCAAAGGGTTAATAGTAAAGTGGCGTTCGAAATCGGAATAACTTTTTAACCGTATAAGGAAAACATTGCAAAAGGGGGTGAATGCTAGCTGTCGAAAAATTACCTCGATGATTACAAGACGCGACTAAGTTTCTCGGTTTCTGAAAATCGTCGGGTACTAATGATTCAAGTCCCATGGCCGGGATCGTGTAATTCCGAATTTCCTGAGCGTGCAAACAATAAAATTGGATTTAGCAACCCTCGCGGCCGCGTACGTGGCACACGACACGGAGGGTGAGTTTTCAGAAGGTGGACAAGCCACGCTTCTGGGGGGCTGCGAGATCAAAGACGCCCTACGGGCAATTCCATAGTTTCTACGTGACATATTGGGTAGAAATTGACGGCGACAGCCGCGTTGTTACGCGGCTGGCAAACTTTGATCACTCCACCTGTGGGACTTGTTCCGACTTGTGAATATTATGACTATACGATCGGTCCTCACTCGCTTCTGTGATTACACTGCGATAACCGGCTCGAAAACCGTACGGAGGTTTCTCCTATAACTCAACGCGAACCCTATAAAATTATGTTCGAAATCGAGTAACAGTTTGTTAATCCGTGTCGAGTTCTTCGTCGGATTTTAAACAATTGACTTTGTCAGTTGTAAACATCTACAAGCTACATTTAATCGTTGTGTTCGATCCTCTGGTGTAATGGACCGTTCAATTTGGAAGGAGTGCAAGTGCATTTACCAGGACTGCAAATGTGAAACCGCAATTTACCCACACGTGGCGCTAGCTGTCAAACCGTCGTTGACGCCGTCTTCTTGTCTCGACATCCGATAAAGATTTATAACTGTACAAGTTTCAGTATCAGAGATTTCGAGTAACGTGTAGTACAGTAACTAAACGTGAACCTTACAAAGTTCAATTATGTTCGAAATCGAGTAACAGCTTCTTCGTCCGTGTCGAGTTCTTCGTCGTATTTTAAATAATTGACTTTGTAGGTTGTAAACCATTTTACAACCATGTTAGTAAAAATAAATGCTAAATTAAGAGATACACACCTTTTGAGAAAAATTATATTTCACTTTTGTACCTTTGTCACAAGAACGAGCACGGACTATTGACTGGACAAATTTTTGCGTAGCAACACGTTCGAATACTGTCACTTATGGTACATTTGTACGAGAAACAAAATTAAATCGATAAAGTGTATTTTCCATAGAAACCTTACAACAGTCGTAACATCATGTGTGCGTTGTATACATTTCATTTGCAAAGAAGAAATCTTCACAAATGGTAACCAAAATCGTAATTTCCAAAATCTACAAATCGTAATTTCCAGGCTGAAAATTTGACGTCTTCAACGCTATTAAAAACTATGCTGTTGTGTGAAACTTGTATGGTTGTGAATTGAAAATGTTTATCGGATGTCGAAACAAGAAGATGGCGCCAATGACGCGGTTTGACGGTAACCAGATCGACAGTTAGCGCCACGTGTGGGTAAATTGCGGTTTCACATTTGCAGACCTGGTAAATGTACTTGCAAGACTTTCAAAATGAACGGTACAAATGTACAGATCGGTTCAATACTCCAGAGGATCGAACACAACGATTAAATGTAGATTGTAGATATTTACAACTGGCACAGTCGATTATTTAAAATACGACGAAGAACTCGACATGGACTAATAAGCTGTTGTTTGATTTAGAACATGATGGAATTTCGTAGAGTTCGCGTTTAGTTACAGTACCAGACGATACTTAAAACCTCTGATACTATTGTATAAAACTTGTACGGTTGTGAATCGAAAATCTTTACCGGATGTCGAATCAAGAAGATGGCGTCAATGACGCAGCTTGATGGTAACTGCTGTGACAGCTAGCGCCACGTGTGGGTAAATTACTTGATTTCGAATATAAAGAAATTTTGTAGAGTTCGTGTTTAGTTACAGTAATAAACGATACTCGAAATCGCTGATACTGTCGTATAAAACTTGTATGGTTGTGACTTAAAAATCTTTGTCAGATGTCGAAACAAGATGGCGTCAGTAACGCAGTTTGATGGTAACTGCTGTGACAGCTAGCGCCACATATTTACAGGCCTGGTACATATTATAAAATTCAGAGAACGCATCAAACATATTAAACCGACATCAATTATTCACCATAGAAAGACGAAGACATTCATAAACCGAATACTGTATAACTGTACATATGTGTATGTTCGAATTGATGCTACAAGGAAACCATTTTAAGGTCCTTATAAGAGTCCGTTCGAAGTGATCGAGAGGATGTTTGTCCAAATTAAATATAAAAGGGAAGTGAACATCATAGTAATAGTTTGCATCAAAGTAAACAGGGAAGTATACTTGAACGGTATTAATGAAAAATATTCTTTCCAGATACGCTTCATACTGTGAAAACTAACCTCTGCTAGTAAAATAGAAAACTTCATTATCAACATCGGTCACAAATCTTATGATGGATGCATATCTTGAAGATGTCTATATTAACGGTTTTAAATAATATAAAATTCCATTTTATCAACGTTATTGATGTTCTATCCTACCAATAGCGGTGATGTTGAGTAATTCTAAATTATATTAAATCACTTTAAACACATTGCAAACATGTATTTATCGTTTGCAATGAAAGAATTCCTTTTGTAAATGTAGTTTATAATAAATCTTAAGAATGGAAATATCTTTATCCAAAAATAAGAACAATTAATTTACTTAAAAATAAATTATAAATGTGAGTGGAAAGATACAAACCAGTTATTTTATTTGCTGCAGCTCTAATTTGTTTAACGGTAAGTTCTCACATAACCAGTTTGAATGTTGTTACCTAATTCTTTACACAATACATAAAGTTGCTTCAGCTACTGCAGGTAGCATAAATCGTCCTTTATTTCGACACTTATCACTACGTACGAAATGTCTAATTAGTAAATTCATTACCAAAATTTTATAAAATACCACGGGCCTTTGAAATTTGTTTTCTAGTATGTAAAGGTTACTTCGTAAAGGTGGCATTACTCGAATTGGCCGCACGAAGATAACCAATCATACGGCAGCGAATTAAATGATTCAACTTTGTTTTAATAAGTCCTTCAAAAACCAATTTAACACATAAAATAAGAACAATATTTCAGACCTTGAAACATTTTAAGATTTAACTATATTAATTAAATGAAAATACTCACCACCCGAAGTACTACAGTTCTGTTGCGCTACCTCACGAATTTCTATGTATTGTTATGTTCAATCTTAATGTGTAGTTCGTTGTAGTATACACAGATGTCTCACACTGTTCCATTCTGTAATATATTCATCGCGTCCTGGTCGCGGTGCTCGGCAAAAGTAAATATTTTCAAGCGACTCGGCGCACGTACAGGACCAGACGATTAATTTCCATTCTTTTCTCCAGCTTGCACAACGTCCATGCACTGAGAGGTTATATCACCGAAACGACCGTTCGCGATAGGCGGAAAATTGGACAAAATCCTTACTTACGGAGGTAGCGCGCGCATCCTTGGATACGCGTTTGTGACGACCAATGGCAAGCCGTCATTGCAACAGCGTGCGCAGCTGCTAGGCGCGTCGAGAATCCTGGTGGCAGCGTTCGAATGGAAAAAGCGAATAATCAAGTAAACAATATATTTAACCCTAATTGATTACATAACTCTTAAATTATTAGTACGAAATTGAGAACGATGAATTTGACCCAGTGAAGGGGACTCCTGTGAATTTATAAGAATTAAAAATTCGAAGTGAAACTAACTACCAGATAATGCTTACATCTTATACAAACATTGCCACCGAACACCGTGCCTGGCCTAATCTTTCCGTTATGCGTGCCCACTATAGTCGACATCTATGCGATGATCTACGTTAATTCTCGTTGGTAAGCAAAAATCATGTTTCTAATATAATGCGGCGAAACAGTTGTTACGTAGCTCTCAAAGAAGTGTACATACAAGAAAATTCCAAGATGGCGTTGAAAGACGTGTATACGTTCGAAGTGGCGTCACTGCAGCGGAGCGGACTTCTGTAACGAAAGGGTTAACAGGACGGTCAAATTGCGAAGCGTATGGAATGTCTGAATATTGTTTGCGATGTCTTAATACAGCATTATTTTGTTTAACATTGACTAACGCGAAAAGCGTACAAATTAAATACAGAAAAATTATGTTTCTACCATTTAAAATAAGTGTGTGGCGGCTGTGCCTTCTGCGCTCACCAACAGAGGGGCAATAGGACAAGTTTCTCGCTAGTACTTGATTCGCCTACGGTTCGTATATATTCTTTCTATTTTATTCATGGTATTCTATATAATGTTGAAATTACAACCACTATCTAATGGTTCATTTTTGACAATATCGTAAAAATGACATTGAATTAATTTATTTTAAAATAATGTCGACTGAAATGACTAATAAACTCTTCTTTTTTTAATTTTGACTTAGACCACTTTCATAATCATGGACTCATATACAATATATATGTATATTTAATAAAATAAAATAAAATTGTAATATATTATAAATATACAATACATTATTTATAAAATAATATATTTTAAACTAAATTAATTCAATGTAATTTTTATGATATCGTCAAAAATGGTGTTAGAAAAATGGAATTCGTTTAGTATTAATTATGAAAGTAGTCTAAGTCAAAGATTTAAAGAAATTATATAAACATAACCTAAAAATGACACGATCTAGCACTATTAAATTATTTTCTGGTGGTTGGGGTGAATGATGAACAACAGAATCTCGTAAAAATTTCCAGTTTCATATATTTCTTTCTTTCGTAAAAATGAAAGGACAGGATTTCCTTGCAGTTCGGTACATAATCGTTCTCTAGGTACTTGTATATTATCGGATACAATTATATTGAAAATAATAATACGAGTTCTCGAGGAGGTATCTAATAATAATTAATAATTAATAATAATAATAATCGTAATCTCATTACTCTATCGCTTTTTAAACGATATTCCATTAAATATCCATTACTATACATTATCCTAATTACAACTGTCGCCGTTGCTATCGTTTGTTTACTCGTATTATCGTTACTAGCATTAAATAATCGTAATCTTAACATTGCTGGTATTATCCTCGCATTTTATAATTTTTATTCATTTATGTACACTATATACACTCTAAAAATTTATTGCGTACACTTCTCCTTATACTATTAGACTGACGCAAATATAATATTTCGGTTTCTTTCAGTGAAAACTTCATAAATTCTTCTGAAACGCCATCTTCTGAAACGTAGCCATTTACAAGTGAACTCTGGTCGTTTAAACGAAAAATTATAGATAATAAAAGAGCAGCGAATTCCCAATAAAAATGAATCCATTGAACTTAAAAGTTTCAACATGTGTCCGCAGTTATCTTTCTTCGATTCATCAAATATTGGTTTTTGGAAAGTGAATTAATCGAACATTAGATGTGCCAGAGAGTAATCTCGTATTTTGTACATCAAATTCAAACAACGAATTTTCCGAATAACCTTCGATCTACAAGAACAGCATTACGCGCAAACATTCGAAAATATTCTATGCAGTATCGCTAAACGGTAGATTAATCATTGGCATAACTAATAATTTGGTAGATGTACACGGCTTTCTCCGATCTACCGTTTCGAGTAAATTTCATTCAAATATCTTTTATATAAATAACAAATATATACACTGTATCCTTTACGCAGTAGCTTTACGTAAGATACAAACGATCTTAAAATGTCTAATCTATTATTTCGAGTAATATAGATTCGGTAAACACTAGCTACCGTCAAGTATTTTAGAAATTAGACGCTGTTCAAGTATCCACTGCGTGAATTAATTGAACTTGCTTGCGTAATTTATTTAGAAAATCGTATTTAGAAAATCGTTAAAAAATGTCTGTAATGCACTGGCAGTCAAAGATCCCTAACTGTTGTTAAATTTTTCACTTTATCGCATTTATCGCATCGTATATTTATATATTTATATATCCTATAAGAAATCTATCTCGGATCGACAGTACCGATACGCATTGCATACGAGTACAAATTTTGAATTAACATTAATTTTTAAGGAAAAACCATTTGCACTTACAAAGCACACCGAATTACGTTAAACACAATAACAATATTAAATTGGAATTTATTCTTATTTCACTAGCGTGCTTTCCCGTTCGACTGATTGAGAAAAACCGAGTGTTAAGACGCTGCAATAACATTTTATAAACATACCAATGTGCTAGACACTATGAACATTCTACTAGAATATTCCACGTAAACAATTCTTTTGTAGACCGCGGTGCAAAACTAGATTTTGTTTGGTGTCGCATACGGGGCAACACTAATCAGATTGCGTCATAGTGATGCGCATTTCAGAGGTGACATTTCAGTCTACAATTTTCATGCAGGCAGTTTTGTATTTCGTCTATCATGTCGAAAATAATATCCGTGTGAAAATTAGTGACATTTCTGTAAAAAGTTTTTGGAAAATTATATGGAAAAAAGTTACTTCTGACTGCGGTAAAAATGATTGAACTGATCTTTTGTTATTCTTGTATATTCCTAGCAGTATCGAATCAATTTTACGAAGGCAATTTTATGACTTAAACAATTATAAAATTTTTAAAATGTGAAACCAGTCGTTTGACTGGCTGTGGTAGAATTTAGCGTTGAAAACGATCACTTCAACACCAATTCAATTGTGATCGTTGCAATTTGCTTTTTAATGGAAAAATCAACTCAGAAAGAAGGACAAACTCAAATTGATCCGTAAATGTATACCGTCAAACATTTTGCAAACGTTTGCCAAGTTTCGCTTGTTCGGCGATGAAAAATCTCATAATGATACTTACGGAATGAATGAGCGCAACTCGTTCGACAGAACCGGATGATGATACAGATCAAACAGAACTTACAACAATTAATCGATGATCTACTTGAAAACGAAAAATCTTGCTCGCTGCTACACGGTTTCCGTTTGACGTAACAGTCGATGCTCGGTTTATTCGGTCATGCTGATTTACAATAAAAATTGCTGTCAGCGTTGAGAGACCCATTGAAAAGTTTTCAATCGAAGAAAAAATCGTGGACAATGGACCTTGAAAAATTCTGAAATACTCGTCGGTCGGTAAAGTGTCAACACCCAAAATTGCTCGTTCAGAATGCACGAGATGTTATTAAATGAACAACGGAAACTGCGTTGAACGTGGTAAGCCAGTTTGGAAAATATTCAAAACGCATAATCACTTCGAAATCAATTGTATTACTTTCAGGAAAATCTATTCCTTTCTAACGCGCGAAAGCACACCGTGGCATATTTTTTGATCGCTACGTGCAATTTTATTTTACAAAATTCCGTGCCTCAAAGGGTTTATATAAAACACGATATAGCAAACGAGAAACAACGAATTTTTAAGGAAATATTTAAAAGAAACATTCTTACTTACAAATTATTTTTGCACTTCGAAGGGCCGTCAGGATAATGGCAGGATGTTAACCGTTTGCATTCGAAGCTGTTTCAACTAGAAAATCAAATTATTTCTTCTGACTTAGAGCTTCTTTTCACCGTTATTCGTTCCTGCCACTGTTAAATTTTTATCAGGTTCTTAGACGTAAAAATAACGATGTTAAAATTGTTTTAAATAACAGCGTGGCAATATTTTGTGGTGCCTCAAAGTGGCCACTCGAGTGCTAAGGGTTGAGGCAAGCAGAATTACGATCGTTCACCCCTCCCATGTTAATATAGCCGAGAATTAGATAGTTCCTTCTGGATGAATTAATAAATAACTTGGACATATTATTTCTATTTTCTGTGTTTTCTTATTTGACGCAGTATTGTAGATAATACAACAACTTTAATAATAACTTTAATAACTTCTCCGTAATGTTCCGGATCCAAGATGGCGGCATTTCACGCGACTTTACCGTACCTCCGATGAATTCGAACTAATAGGAGACAAAATGAATTAATATTTCACTCCTGTCCTTTTATAATGAATACAGAAAATTTTTATTTTCCATAAAGATCTGCAATTCAATTATAAGTAATTGCGATTAATCGGCTATTCGTAATGGACAGACTTTCGCCATTCGTTTATAAAATTACGTTGCAACGATTCGGTCATATGCTTTCTTCTCAAAATATTAAACTGCAAGAAAATTTTACGACGAATTTTAAGACGATTTTAATAAACTGTCAAACTGTGGGGGGGCAAGAGGTGGGCCACTTAACAATTTCTGTCGAGAAATTACTGTATAAAAATAAAAGAAACGGCAATGGAAGTTCTTCCTTTTTTTAAACTTCTTTCAGAGAGTATTTTACAGTAAATCATCTTAACAATATATTATAATATATCGACACTAACCACATCGAATGAGATGTTCCTTTCAATGCAGGGCCTATCAATTTCGTTCGAGATGCAAGTATCCAAAGATACTCCTTACGTTCTTCTTTACCTTCTTTCTATACAAACTAGTCGTTTTTATTCGACAATAAAGGGTACGAATAAATAGTTTTCGCCCGTCTCTACATATATGTGGAACGCAATGCAATTTAGTATCAGTATGTCTTCTGACCCCCTGATGAAGCTAGCTGCAATGCCGGCGAAACGTTGGGAAATCCTCTTCCTTTAGGACACGGCTTACACTCGAAAGCCTCGACAGACACAACTGTATGATGCCGGACCGTGAAAGTCTCAAATCAGTGTATCTTGAATGCCGCCTAATTTCAAAACGAGACTACGAACACGTGGGTCGGGGGTGTAGAATTTCGTTGAATTATAAAATATCGTTAAGTACACCCGTGAACTGTGTATTCGGTTCGACCGATAATAATAACGGCAGAATAACTTCTGCGTGTCGAAAAATCGCTTGTCTCCTCGACAGTCGCGAGAAACTTCAGCGATCCGCGTTGGAACCGCCACGATCCGTTGCGTCCGACTGCGAATTGGGGGTGATATAATTCACAAAATAAGTAAACTTACGTTTAATCGAATCTTTACGAAAGAAAATAAAATATTTTGTACAAATTATATGGGTTTGTCGTGTATTGCGCTCCGCGTTCACTCCAAGAATTATCATATCTCTCTTTTTCTCTCTTTCTCTCTCACTCTCTCTCTCTCTCACTCTCTCTCTCTCTCTCTCTCTCTCGCGAGGAGAGCTCGCTTCTTCGGAAACGATCGCAACGCGGTTTTGGTTCTATTCCAGCGGTGAGCCAACCTCGACTATAGTAGCAGGTTAGAGCCGTGAAAAAAGGACTATAAAAAGCAACGTAGCTGTCCACAGGTTGGACGACTGTCTTCGACAGAATAGTTCTTTCTCGTCGACGGTTTCTCACAAGTCTGTACGCGAGGCGATTCACAAGCGATTCCGTCGAGTTCGTCGAAAGCGTCCCTTTCTCTCTCTTTATTTTTCTCTCTCGTTTTCCCCACCGAGAAGAACGTTTGCTCGGACACAGCAGTACTACTCCTCAAGAATTGCTGAACCCGTGTGCTTTCGGAAACCTCGCCTGCAGACCTCTGGATCCGCACACCGTTGCATTAGATACAGCTAGAGATACCCCTATGAACATTTCCTGCGTATACGTGCCGTATACATAATCAATATATAACATTTAAGCGACAATATATGCATCACGATATATCGTTCGTCGGTGTTCCGCAAACGTTACACCATGTGATCCATACGCGATCAGACGACGTCCGCTTTTGATACTGACAGAAGCGGTGGTACGGAAAACTAACAAACCCGGCTCGATGGAGGAAAGAAAACTATATTCGATCAGTCGACTGCGTTTCTATACATGCCTCGGTGTGTACGTTGAGTATCTGTCTGTGTACAATATACTGTTACGAGTAAAATTGTCTTCGTTGCCGCGTCGTCTTAGCGACGACAATACAACGGAGACACGAAAGAGTCGGTTGACGAACGTCGTTGAGGATGGACGAAAAGCTGAGTACTCATACTCCATTTAACACTTTGACGGAATTATTTGTACGGTTTATAAATAAATTTTTGCGTCAATATATTAATTTGTAGCAAAGTTGATGGTTATACAGAAAGTGCAAGAAGGTAAAGGGAGCACTTTACGGCTTACATTTTATTTTTTCAATTTTTATTTCAGTCAATATCTCATTTCGATTTTATAGAAATTTCGTGGCTGCTAGTTTGGCAGTCAAAGTGTTTATCGAAGATGCCCCGAACCCGTAACAATATATATATGTACGTGTGTGTATGTATGTATGTATGCGTTGTTCGTGTATGAATGAATAAGTATGACTGACGGGATGGTACCTTGTTCCATCACCTGTACCATTCAACATCCATTTCGAACTCCTTTTGTACACTCTTACTTTCTTTGCAGTCAGTTTCCGGTATTTAGAAATCGCTGACCCGAGCTCTCTCTCTCTCTCTCTCTCTCTCTCTCTCTCTCTCTCTTTCTCTCTCTCTCTCTCTCTCTCGCTATAAAATTTTGTAAAACGTAGCACTTGCACGCGTCAAAGTCCGTAGGAAAATTAATCGAAGAAAGTCAGTACGATTCTAATAAATTTCTCAACCGTCCACCTCTGGACCGTTGTCGTTAGACTCGTTTTTCCTCTTTCGTCGTTTCATTCGAGCGTTAGGTTCGTCACCGTATTCTTCGCGCGTACAATGTTACAGGATTTACACAGGTCGATTGCTTCGTTCGTCGGTGGATCGTTTAACCCTTTCGATCGCAGCGTTCCGTGATACATCCGCTGTACTCGCCGTTCCGAAAATGCACGCATACCTTAGCGGTCAGTCGTCGTCGTCCTCTTTCGTACGAAGATTTTTCTGCCGAATGGACATGCCGGCACCCGTATCGAAAGGGTTAAACGCGTCTGGAAAAACCTTGAAAGGAGAGGAGAGATGGGACGAGGACGACGAGTAGGAGAAAGAAGAAGAGACCTAGGTTGAAC
This sequence comes from Agapostemon virescens, assembly GCA_028453745.1. NCBI lineage: Eukaryota > Metazoa > Arthropoda > Insecta > Hymenoptera > Halictidae > Agapostemon > Agapostemon virescens. The sequence goes on from CM052099.1 coordinate 14,283,543, forward strand.
TTTTATCACAGGATCGTATTACCGTAGTACGAAGCTCTCGGGCGTTTTTACCGCAAATTAGCTGGCACACGAAGTTTCTCTCTCTCTCTCTCTATCACTCACTCTCTCATTCTCTCTCTCTCTCTCTCTCTCTCTCTTTCGCTCTCGCTCTCCCGTTCTCTTGAACGCACGCGTGGCGCATTGCTTTTTCTTTCTTACATTCGCACGCATTGCACCACGAAGGAAGCTGGGAAGGCACAGTGTATGTACACGTTTTATTGTACGTACAGCACCGAACGACGATCCGGGGACAATCGCAGCACTAGTGTGGTGTACATGATCATTTGAAACGTAAACGCAACATATAAAGTGTATAGAATCGAGCACGGTGATATCTCCGTCGAACCAACCGGCGAACAATTCGCCTTTTTGCGAATTCGGGGATTCGCGACGGACATCCGTCGACGCCGGGATCCGCGGTCCGATCGGATCGTTTTCGATTTAGTCGATTAGATGATTAAGTCTAGCGGATTAAAAGTGAACTCGACGACGTTCGAAACGAAGGGAATTTTTTCCAGTTTCGGTACGGTCTCCGCTTGAACAATCCGCGAAACCCGTACCCCTGGGGAAAGGGGATGATCCACGTGAGAACGTCCTAAGTACCTAAGTTCGATCGCTGTTGGCGATGTTCTCGTTTCTTGATAATTTAAACGGGATTCGGGAATCCGTGCGAGCAACGCGAGTCGCGGTTGCTCTCTTTGAAACGCCATTGACTAGACCTCATAGGAAGCCCGTAAATTCCTGCTTCCTCGCAGTGCAATGATTAATCGTAAACGAGGACATGGCTAGACAATGTTTTGAGGACACGGTTTCGACTCGCGCGTGTCGTCGAGATGTCGCGAGAAAAGAAAGAAAGAAAAGTAAAGAAAAGAAAAGTGAAGAAGAAAACAGTATGATCCCGCGTATACATCGTGTTCGTGTCGATGTGTAAATTATTATTCTCGCAGTTTCCGTGATTTCGGACAGCGTCGATGATCTCGGTTTCGTGTGTTAGTCTTCTTAAACGCGCGAGACATGCAGGAAACGTGTCACACGCTTACAATCGTTAAATAAACCACTGACTAGACCCTGGCGGACGTAACTCTTCCGCTTTTGCTCTTTTCTTCATTAACATTATCATTAGCATTAGCATTATCGTAGTTTGTTGTTTCTTTTTCCATCGTGAAATCTCAATTGAACGTTATCAAGAAAAGTGCGCAACAGTGTTTTCATATCGACCGATCGAGAAAGGATATTTAGCGGTGAAAGGACAAATGAAGAGACGAGTTTGTTTCCGATGCTACGCGAACAATCAGAGTAGTACCACGTGAAAAAAAAAAAAAAACTGTGCTCGTTCACACCGTTTTTCGTAGGCACGAGGAGATATAACAATATAAAAACACTCTTAGCCGAGGGATCCTATCGTTTTTCTCTTGTTAACGGAAGAACAAAAAAAAAAAAAGAAAAAAAAGAAAGAAGAAGAAAACGACGCTGTTCTCGGATGTATGGCGGCGGCGTACTTTGGTAAGACTGCTGGCGGCGATCCACGTCGTTCGAATATCCGTTGGCAGCCTTTCGGGGGACGGAGAATCATCGTTTGTCGCTGCGGTCGGTCTTTTTTTCACAGATTGGCCCTCTTCGAGGACGACGAGGAAGAGGAAGATGCGCAAATATGGACGAGACTGAATACCTTCACGACGAGCCGTAGAGATCACCTGCATGGCGCTAACAGAACTTCCAGCCAACATGGACAAGACGTGACTTCCTGTCTCGCGTACTTCGGTCCCCAGCCTTTGGCGAAGCTGATGCGGACGGAGTTGATATCGACAGGACCAGAGGCGAAACCTGCAGCCTGACTGGTTGTTCTTACGGTACCGCTGCCATATGGAAGCTGTAGTATTTTGGTTCGGTCGAAGATGTTCAGACAGAACCCTGGAGGCACACGATAGACGAGCAGCGTTCTAGACTCCGGATCGTTCAGAGTTGGCGAGTTCACGAAGATTGGACTCTCAGATCTGTTGTATGCCCACACACCGTCTGCTTCTTGACTAAGCATCACACCTGCAAACACCGTACAATTAACCCTCTCGAACTTTTCGATATGTATGTGAACGCGAATTACGTGTAAATGATACAGCACACTGCAATGTGTGACGGATAATATGCTGTTCTCTACACGAGTACATTGGAACGAAGTGTTTGATCATAAAATAAAAGAAAGTATTCGGACACTCTTCAAACATAAATAACTTTTTTAAGATTGGACCAAACGTCTTGACTTTTCTTCAGCAATTAGTTGCATTGATTTAATAAATAATATACAAAATAAATTTTGTAAATATTGGAACTGATGTGAATTACATGACCAATAAAAAAGGAACTTTTTAAATACTTTTTATTTGAGCCACGCACAAAAATTTTTAAAGACGCATCTGGTAGTTCTATGATAGTTATACGCATGCAGAAAAATTCATTAAAATCGATCGACGTACACACGAGCCACGTGCCATCGAAAATGGTGAAAATCGCAATTTTTCACGATTCTTGATCAGTTTCTGCTTAAACTACAGAAATTCTTACATTTTTCTACGCGTGCCATTTTTTCCCGCGTCAATCGATTTTTGTAAGATTTTCAGCATGCGTATAACTAACACAGTTCTGAAAAACGTATATTTTAAATTTTCATTACGAGTTGAAATAAAAATGTTTTAAAAAATGTCTTTTTC
>CM052099.1:14349588-14361593 GCA_028453745.1 Agapostemon virescens
GAAATTAGTAATATGAAGTTGATGAAGTTGAAGATAAAGATGAAATTGATAAAGTTGAAGGCGATGTGCGTTGATGGCGCTAAGGCTACAACGCAAAAATGGCGCTAACGACGCTGTAACGGACATTCGAGGGCAAATTTGGGATCAGGACCTCCCCACACCAAATAAACGTTAGGAAATTATAGGAAATGAGCGTGGGGCTCCGTGGAGAGATCTTACAATAGTTATAAATAATTAGTTGGGATTGCACGATGAGCGATCCCGGTCCTCGCGCTGTCTCACAATCAGTCGGTTCATTTGGCGCCATGCATTCAACCGCAAAAAATTGTCGCGTCCTATCGACTGTGGGAGAGAAAGGGAGACCGAATGAGAGGCGCCAGCAAAATGTGTCTTTACGTAACCCCGACGTTCATTTAACCCAATACTCAAGGAGGATGAACGTCGCTGAACTCGCATCCTTTCCAAAACGGCCATACTAGGACAGCAGTCATTCACGGCTCGGTAGCCTCGAGTGCGACTTACTGCCTCGCCGTCAACGATTCCGCGTCAATTCGAAACTAATTCTCGTTTGTCATGCAAAGGTTCTTTTCGACACAATTGAATTTGCAAATTTGTCATCGGGTTAGTCCGCTGCCAAAGGGCGTAAATTCTTTGTTAACAATTTACCCATCAGCAATTGTTTCAGAATCTTTTAACGTCCACAGTCTATGATTGAAAACTTTTCAAACGATTTTTCAACGCTGACAGGAATTTCTATTGAGACTCCCCAAGGTATCTTCAGTAACGTTATCTAATAATTTTGTTACAAACTACAATGTAAAAGTAGTTTCTGTAACTTCATTTTGTTAAGCACAATTATTGAAAGTCCTATTAATAGGCTTCCAGTCGGTAAAGTGTTAAGTATCCTCAACTGCCATTGCAATTGGAAATTTTAATCGCAATACATTGTGGAGACATGTCTTTTCGACACAGTTAAATTTACAAATTTGTTATAGGGTTAGCCTGCTGCCAAAGAGCGCAAATTCGTTGTTAAGTATTCTCAGTTGCCATTGCAATTGGAAATGTTAATCGCAATACAACGTGGAGGGATGTTTTCTTCTATAATGCTACATACACGGTACACAAGAAAAAATGTTTAAGTCTTATGTCGTATTTTATACTGTTAGTCACCAACGACTGTTGCGGTCTGTGCGGAAAGTTTAGCTAAACTTTATCTAAGTAAACACTAAACTTTATTTAACCAACCGCTAAATTTTCCCTCAAGACCGCGTCAATCAAACGGTGACTTAACGTCTAAATATATATATATATATATATTTCGGAGGCGGATCAGGTACTAGCGAGAAAGTCTTACCCTATTGTCCCCCTGCCCGTCAGCACAGGAGTTAGAGCCGCCACACTTTGGATAATATATTTTATACAATTTTCATGCAATAAACGTGTATTTCCAATAGAAAATTTCCGAAAAAGGAAATCGCAACCTGCAGGAGGTTGACAGTCGCGCACAACCATACCCGTGCGTACGATGCCGATGCATGAGAAATCTGTTTGTCTCTTGTCTGAATTAAATAGACGTAGGTTGATGCATGCGGTAGCGTGGCTGACCAGATAAAAAAGAAAAAGAAAATGGGAAAGAATGGTCTGAAAAAGATTGTCGTGACATTTAGGCGTGAAGCAATAGAAAAGATATTGACGCAGCGGAGGCGATAAATCGAGTTCACGAGATTGGAGAAATGATCGTGGAAGTGTTACTGTAATCATTTTTATGGGCCCCGGTTGGCGCATGACGCGAAACCGCCGCGTCCGCGCGGGGAAACCTCTCGATAACTCGGAACACTGTTCGCCGATATTAATTTTCGAAATTTCACGGTTCGGCCAATCTCCCGGCGACAGGGATTCGTCACAGGCCGGCGCGCCGGCAATGATCGATAATCTCGATCGTTGGCAATCTCGTGGGACGTAAACATCGGTGCGCGATTCAGATTCTTGGAAAATTTTGTTCAATAAATTTCGACGTCGCGTTTCGCGTGTACGGTCGCCGACGGAGAGATAGGACGAGCCTCGATCGATTCGTTTACCCGATTATACAAACGGCAAACGCGTTTCGAAGCGTTCCGATCGAGAACTACTATCGGAATCTACAGGTTTTCGGGGACGGTTGAAACGCGCGAGAGAAAGGCTCGCGATACGGACCGGATAGCAGATTTATTCTTATTGATCAAAAAATTCGAGGAAAGCAAGAGGCAGCACGCATGTTCGAACACAGCGTCCTGCGGCATGCCGGGAACATCATTAAAAATTTATCTAAGACAATAATAGATAGCTGCTTCCTTTGCCACCGGCAGAGTCCCGGCTGAAATCCGATCGAACGCTTGCGAGACGATCTCGAACGGAAAATACTCAAACGCGGACGGTGTACGAAATTGGAACTGATATCGGCTCGAGCAAATGCATGCAACGAGATACCGACAGAAACATTAACGCATCGACTGCCTAACTAGCAGCTGAAAAAATTGCATAAAGTAGAAGCAGCTTATTCAGTGAAGTAAAAATTGGAAAAATAGTTTTCCGACCTTATTGCATTTTCTGGGCCACTATTAAATTTGATACAATGAGTATATCAATGTGAAAATTCATTTAGAAATTGCACAAATAATTAACCCTTAGCAATCGAAGGATTTTTAATTCCAAAATCGAAACATTTGACATAAAATAATTCCATTGTACATGGACTCCTCAAATGCAAACAGAGTAATGTGAAAGCTGTTTTAAATAATAATAAGGGAATTTTTAGTGTCGCCTCAGAGGCGCCATTGGAGCGTCAAGGGTTAATATTTATTATATACTGAATTATTGCGATGTATAAAATTGTATAGTAAAATTGTTTAACCCTTTGCGATCGAAGCAATTTCATTTGAAAATTGAGACAATACTTTAACCTATAATAGCTCTATTGCATTTATTTCCTTTCGCGTGTATGAAATTAATTAATATTACTTGTATTTGGAACATTTACATTTTTATCAATTTCTTAACCGTATACTTAGCGATGTAAAAGTTGTTTAACATTAAGACTACCGAACAAATAAATCCAACAATACACGTTGCTTTCTAATAATAACGAAACTGCATCTATTAAAATTTCATGCAATTTTTATTGCAAAGTATACGTCATTAAAGAGGTACATCCGAAAATTTATGATGAACAAATTTTTATAACTTCAATAATTGCGAAAGAAGAAACTAGGGACCAGTCAAAATGACCGGTTTGGTAGTTCTATTGTTAAATAATAGTATAGTAATTTTTAGTGGCGCCTAGGAGGCGCCGTTCGAGCGCTAAAGATAAAATTACGTTAGTTCTATAGTAAAGTCGTTTTAACTGCTCGGCCAACTACAGGATAAAGTCCCCACCATTGCAGGACCTATTCCGCGAGGTAGCTCGAATTTTGACTGGTATCTACAGGGTGTGCCAAAAATATTCGAGTTCCTTGAAAGGAATGATTGCCGAGGTTATTCTAAGAAACTGTTTCCTTTGCCAATTCGCGATTTAACGATTCGTTTTCGAATAACTCGCGAGAAACACGGACCAATGAGAGCGCGGCTACAGCGGACGTATTTCAGCTCGGTCAACGGCACGTGCAACGGAATCCGTTCGCTATAACCGCGTTCTGATTGGTTCTCTTTTTCTTAACAACTCAAAAACAGGGCCGCGCATGGAATTTTTGCAAAGGCAAAACATTTCTTAGAATGGTCCCAAGAATCCCCTCTCTCAACGAACTAAAAAATTTTTATAATAATATTTATAATAATAATTGTAAGTATAACTATATTGCATTTCACTCGGTGAATGCTTTTCGAATCAGACTAATTTTCTGTTTTAAATTGCACTCGAAATTTTTAGCAATCCACAAATTTTTAGATTTATTAAGTTTCGCGTAAACGAGATTTTTAAAAGATTGCGATTCAAAGGGAATGCGTGGAAAAATAAAGGAGTAATGAAAAGTTGAAATGCTGAAGATGCCTTTCAAAATTATCTATTCTATCAACGCTTTCCTTGCGCTTATTTAAACCTTGTCGGTTGTACAACTTTCTTTACAGCATTTCTCAAAAACGATGCCTAATTTGTCGTAAAGATATTTACGTTCGCGACATAATTGAATTACTAAAGTCTACGTTATCTTGCCGTCGTCGTGTGGGTAGATAAAAAGAAAAGACAACGTGGGGTGTCGCATCCTTTTGTCCCTGACTGTGAATGCAAGTATAGCGACCGTGTGCAGGACAAGATTCTGCCAACGTGTTATGATATACATGGCGACCCATCAGGATAAACGAGACAGGTTTAGAGCACACGGCTCTAAAAATATTTGTTCCCCGTTCAAAAATAAGCATTATTGTGGCGCTAATCCGACCGCGTCTCTCGAATTGCTATAACCACGATTCTAAATAAAACTCCTCGAGAACTCGAAAACAAATGATATACGCGGCGAACGTGTTTCAACGCTCCCGCGATTCCTGCGAAATTACGCTCGCATTAATGCGCGGTTATCGGTTCGTGTGGGTGCGGGTAACTAGGCTAATTGCGTGTTTCGTTTCGTTGTAAAATGTCACCTAAACGTTCGTATTTATCGGTCGTTATCGGAAAACGAAGTGGCGTTCCTTATGGACAAGCCGGACACGCGACCGTGCCAAATTAGGGTGTATACCGGGCGGGCAGGTGGGGGGTGACAAAAGTTTCTTGCAGAAGGTTCTACGAATATGTTTACGAATGTATATTTCGTTTAAGGAAAATGCGCGAACGTCTGCTGACACGACAGACATTTTGCATAAGAATATTCCCAACCAGTTACGAAAGACGTACACGATAAAAGCGAGTTCAAGTTAACCATAAACAAATGCGAATAGATTTATGCGCACGGTTACGCAACATTCTTTTCAAAGAGTACATAACGACGGACATAGCTCGACCGTATATAAACTGCGCGAGATTCTAAAGTAACATAGAAAAATCAATGGAGAGTTGTGGAACAACGAATCTCGTAAAATTAGATGTCGTTTCGATGTATCGAATTCCTACGAACTACGCCCGAAAGCAACTAGAACTCGATGCAACTGTATCTTCATGGTTAAAATGTCACTGGACCGTTTAAAGTACAAATTTCTTTACAGAAGAAACGTTATAAAATTATCGAAAATATTATTTTCAGATTGTTTTTAATCCTTTCTGGAATACTGGTACATTGGCGTACGTTTATTTTTGTTTTACCCTTTTTAGGACGAGTATCGTCATAGTGACATCAGGTTCGCATATTTAATACTTGAAGTTGTAACGAATACAATTTAATTATTGTAATAACTTAATGTCAGTATACATTTTCCATTGTGCTATACTATTATTTAAGACAGCTTGTCTGTTGCTGTTTGCATTTAAGGAAAAAATTGAGATGTTACACGCACAAGTAATAGTAACCAATTTTATATTCACGGAGGGAAAAGAATTATGTACAGTGAAATTATTTTACGTCAGAGAAATGTTTCGATTCTAGAATTAAAATAGCTTGGAGTGCTAAGGGTTAATATACTAGTGTTTAATTTGCTTTAAAAATTTTGCAATGTTAAATAACCTCTCGACCGGTATACGACACTAAGCATTTATCCCTTAGCACTCTAATGGCGCCTCTGAGGCGACACTAGACATTACCTTACTATTATTTAAAATAGTTTTTACATCGCTATGTTTGCATTTATAAAGTCAGTAAAAATTGAGATGTTGTACGCACAAGTAATAGTAATCAATTTTATATTCACGGAGGGAAAAGAATTATGTACAATGGAATTATTTTACGTCAGAGAAATGTTTGGATTTTGGAATTAAAATTGCTTGGAGTGCTAAGGGTTAATAAACTCATACTTAATTTACTTTAAAAATTTTGCAATGTTAAATAACCCCTCGACCGGTATACGACACTAAGCATTTATCCCTTAGCACTCTAATGGCGCCTCTGAGGCGACACTAAACATTCCCTTACTATTATTTAAAATAGTTTATACATCGCTACGTTTGCATTTATAAAATCACTAAAAATTGGAATATTACAGTTACGAGTGATAGTAATAAATTTTATATTCACGAAAGGAAACGAGCCATGTACAATGGAATTATTTTACCTAAGAAAAATGTTTCGATTCTAGAATTAAAATATCTTGGAGCGCTAAACGCTAGCCCTTCGAGGACGAATATCATCCTACTGGTAACGTTAAGGTGTACATATTCTATCCTTAACGTATCAAACAAGTAACTGCAATATTGTAGAAACTAAATGTCAATGTATACTCTTATTTTTCCCCAGAACTAAAAATCTTAATATAAGATTTATTTTATATGAGGATAAAATGTATTTATTTTATGTAAGGATAAAATATATTTATTTTATATATAGGATAAAAATCCCCGTCCGCAAAGGTTTAAAGCCAGAGACGCTATCGGTTCCGTTGCACGTCAACAACTAGAAACTCAATAAACATTCCTAACATAAATCGGTCGAGAATTTTTCTTCTTCGATAACAATGAAAATCATCATAAATCGTGCGTATAGCAAGGTCCGCAAAGGCGTCGGTCACCAACATATTCGTCTCGGCATCGTGGACCTCGATGCAATCGGACACTCGCAATTAGTAACACTCCGCGCACCTTGCGGCCGAAGGAACTTCGAATTACCCCCAATGAAACAATCCCCATGGATCGACCGAGAGCCATGCCACTTGATGGGATCCTAGATCAGGACGTCGGATTCGCGCGTGGAATTCAACGGGCCGAAGAATCTTCATATAGGAACATCATCGGATCCTTCGAATTCCACGCTGAGGTTTCCAGGTCTAATAATAGTGCGGGGTTGGTCGCGCCAGCTCGCCGATGCGTCCGTTGCAACGGAGACCGGAGACGCATTTAGGGAAACAGGATGAGAAATAACGCGAGAAGAATGTCGTCTGCGGAATGAATGAATAGACGACGCGTTAAGAAAGAGAATCAACAGAGCCGGTACCGATGTGTGCATGGTCGCCGTCGCCGTCTCCGTCGTCGTCGTCGTCGTCGTCGCGACGTCGGGGATCCAACCGAGAAAGAAAGAAAGAAAGAAAGAAAACGAAACTAGACGTTTGGGCGAAACAATTCGTACCGGGAGAGAAAAGAGCGAGAAAATTGAATGGAAAAGCGGAAAGAATCGTAGACACGCGCGGGGGGGTAAATCCGCTCGGCGGGGGGATGGAAAATGCCGGTCGCTGGCATTTACCAATAGTCGCGCGATCAAAGTTATGGCCAGAAGGAAATGAATCTAAAAATAAAGCGTATATTGGGCGAGTCGCGGCCTGCCAAGGAGAAGGAATGAGAGACGATGGAGACCGAAGAGGCGAAATAGAAGAGAAAGAGGCGCACCGACAGAAATCGGCGAGCGAGCGAGCGAAGGATAGCCAGAAGAAGGGTAGAGACCGAGAGAGAGAGAGAGAGAGGGGGGAGAGCAGGAAAGAGAGTAAAAGAGAAAGAGAGAGAGAGAGAGAGGCAGAGAAGAAAGGAAAAGAAAGACCGAGCCGAATATTATGGGCAGGGAAACGGAAGCGGGGGAGAGGGACCTGGTCTGAGGACGAGGCGCTGTGAAACATGTGCGGTTCGGTTGGGTCGAGGGGCAAGAAGAGCCAACGGAGCGCATTGGCGCGGGAGAGACGGGACTGCCGAGCGTCGTTGGCGGGATAGGATGCCAAGGGGTAGGGTAGAGACCGTGAGCGGACGGGGCGACGGGGAGACGGGAGAACGGCCCGGCGCCGCTGCATGTCATTGCTGGCGCCAGCTAATTGTCGAGGCCAGTCGGCATTAGCCGACGAGCTGACCGAACCAAGTCGACTCGACTCGAGTCGAGTCGAGTCGAACTGAACGCGCACAGGCACCAACTTTCCTGTCGAGCGTCGAGTATCAGCCACGTCGCGCTCGCGCGCTGCACACCGTACGTTCGAAAGCCTGTTTTCTAAAGAAAATTCCTACACTCGTGAACCGTAGATCGTACGAAATCATGTTTCAGAAAATCTCCAGAGAGCACGGGATCATTCAGTTAATCGACATTGCTGTAACCTTGACACGGTCTTACGTGTGTAATTTACATTACATTCACGAATACGTTTAAAGTCTGTTCAATGATAAATCTACCATAGTGGGTTAAACGAGCCTTCTTGGATTTGTTATTTTGTAATTGTTGACTTTGTAAAATTGCCTTCATGGAAATCGATTCGATAGGTTTCTTCGTTTAATTCTACTTTGTAAGGAAAAGTCGCGAAAGAATGAAGTATATTGAGAGCCTTTGAGAAAACTGCATAGCACAGTATGCGATTTTAGCAATCTGATTGTAATCTTGTATTAAAATATCGAATCCCTTTTTACGAGTTGAAATTGTTGCTTGCGGTAAGTTAATTGCCTGAATTATGTTATAGGAAATTTGCATTCACTATTGTCCTTTTTTTAGAATTATCTGTGAAGTCTATTGAACGCTAAACATTCCACAGAACTCAAAATTATAACTCGTAACGCAAATGATCGAAATAAAATTAATTAAATTAACACTAGAATTACCAAACCAGCCATTTTGACTGGTCCCCAGTTTTTTCTTTCACAATAACTAAAGTTATAAAATGTTTTAGTGAACCACATGTTGCAATAAAAATTGAAAGAAGTTTAAATAGATGCAGTCTTGTTATTATCACAAAGCAATGTATGTCGTTGGATTTATCGTTCGGTAGTACCTAGTGTTAAACATTAACTGTCAGGTAGAGACAGCTAAATCTTTTCCAGAAATTGTACGACTGCTTTCTGAAGAAAATTATTACACTCGTGAACCGTAGATCATACGAAAATATGTTTTAGAAGTTGTACGAGATTTCCAGAGAGCACACGATCGTTTATTTGACTGACATTGCAGTCACCTTGACATGGTCTACGGAGATTACGATTGAAACTTTTAGTGGAAAATCTACATTTTCAATTGCGCCATCTTGAAGGTGACACGAAAACGCTTATGAAATGTTAGAGTAATTTCTACTTTGCGTAAACTATTGGCGAGACGTGTACTCGTCCAAAATTGATGCGTGGATCATGTTAGCATTGTATAGTGTACATGGTTTGAATTTAAATTTAATTAAAAGAATGATCAATTTTTCTTTGCACTTTACTATTAACGAAAGTACAAAAGTGAAAAGAATTTTCAATTTTTGTCTTTTCTAGAATTCGTGAAAATCATACGTATCGAGGATAGATTTATTCGTAATTATTCGTCGCCGACACGAAAGAAATGATTAAACATTAACAAACTGGCAGGGACAGCTAAATCTTGCACAGATTTTTACAGCATATATTTACGCATATTTTCTGTAAAAATCGCAAACTAGTTTTGCGGAATACTTATGAAAACTTGAATGAAAGTCACCGATAGCGTTTAAATTTACATTATTAATTTGATCTCGATAATATGGAAAAAGACATGGGAACTGGTATCAAAGTACAACAAGGTAGGCGCATACCTACGGTGACATACTCTATGGGGAGACCATGAATAGTTTTCACTTTTATAAAACGAATATGCTAGCGCGGTTGAATTGTACATTTTATATTCGAACATTGTTGCAAATATTAAGTTTGTGAGAATGCATCCTTAGAGAATCATTCGACAAAGGGTATAGCCAAAATTGCCTTTGACTCAAATTTTTTGTCGATGCATCAATTGATAGGACGTAGAAAACCATACTGGGTAAAATCTCAACCCTGTATCTCAATCGGGAGGGTAGTTATGGGGTAAAAACGAAAAAACAGTTTTTCGCCTATTTCCTTTAGTTAACGATGTTAAAAAATTCTAATAAAAATCTGAGGCATGTAGAAAACCTAAACGCATACTCTGCAATTTATTTCAGATTTTTAAATTGAAAAACCTGTTTGTAAGAAATGAAAAATCGAGAAAGTACAGATTTCACATGGAAATTCTAGAATGACGATCTTTATATTTTTTACAGTACCTGTACATGCCTCAACGGCAATTTTGACCACTTTATCTGGCTACACCCTTTTATAAAAATTTTTCAAACAACAAGAAATTATGATTTCTTCATTTTGGCCGTTGCCGGAGCATTGTGCGCCGCGACCGGTGCTGCGTCCACGATCACGCGCGCCGGATCAACACCGTTGGCGTTTTAGGTTTCTCCTTCCTTACAACGTATTCCTACCCGGCATTTAGGGCCCCGAGAATAGAGCATGTTTCTTAGAAATGACGGGGATACTGGCCGAACCCGTCGCAGACGCACAGGTAGTTTTCAGGAAGCAATTCGACAGTATTTTCGTCGGTTCTGTTGTCTGCCCGATTGCCCCGAAATCGAGACACCAGCCTCCCGACATTTTTCGCCGAGACTCCCGTGGAATGCGTTTTCGAAATAGGTTTCCGAACCCTTTCGCAGAGTTTCAACGATGCGAATACGCGGCGATGCACAGTGTTAACCTCCGCACTGTTTCAAAAGGCGATTTTATGCGACAGTTTCTTTTACAAACGTTATGGGAACTCGATCGCATGGATTCTGAGATGTACAGGGCGAGGCATTTAACACTTCGCTGACCGGCAATTTTACACAGAAACTATGCCATGTCACCGGCTATTATTTTGTAATCGAATATGGAAGTAAAGTAAAACATTCGAAATAAATTCCAATAAATTTTATTTATACTGAATTAAATGAAATTAAACTTTGGAAATATTTTTTATAGAACTTTTTAAATATTGCGCCAAGCTTTTGCAATATTCTACATATATCGGTTGACAACGTTTGGGCATGAAAAGACGAGTTAACTCGTCACCGGTCACCAATGTGTTAAAACTGATCACCTGAATAACTTGGCTGCTATTGGTGACAGGAAAAAATGCATTAGGCCAAAATTATTTGGTATCGAGGGGCTGATCATTAGATATTACTAGTTTTTTTTATTATTTATCTGTATCAATTATTCGCTGTCTGTGCTTATTGCAGTCTAATAAACCGAATAAATTTACTATAAACCTTTTTACGAAAAGAAAGACAAAAAACGAACAAATGAAACACAATATATAATAAAAACATGAGAATAATTTAAGAATATGTTCTTGTTATTAAACTGTATCGATTATTCGCTAATGAACCTACTAAATTTATTATAATACTTTTCAAGTACACACAAACGAATAAATGAAACAAAATATGGTAATAACATCGGAATAATTTAAGAATACTTTTATATTTCCTCGAATCTGTTCAAATTGTCAAGCGAAGAAATAAATTCTCGTAACGGACGCAGAAAATTTTTATTTTGCAGAATCAAAGATTTCTGATAAATTATTGGTCAAAAATTGGCGGCGGATAAGGTTTCGAAATGATTTTAAATCTTCCAGAGGGTTCACGAAAGTCGTTGAAAAACTCGTACACGATTTTCTATCGGGCACATTATCGCCGGGCATTTTACAACCGCAGAAAACGTGGCGTTCGTCGACATTTATCGAAGGTGAATCGCATATTCGCGGTGGCGCCTTGTTTTCGCAACGCTGCACAGACGCGAGCGTTGTCTTTATCTGTTTTCGCGTTTGTCGGTATTCGGATATTGCGAAGTTGTTAATAATTCGCGCCGATAAATCGATTACCATCGGGCAGACAATGCCGTTACGCAAATGGTCTCGTGTGTACTCGTATTATGTTTTTCGTTGTGGCCAGTTTATTCTGTGGGTATTGCGATTCTCGATTTACAATGGCCGGCGTTAATATTCGGACGCCATGATACTAGAGAACTTCTTTCTTCCATATCTTCAATGTTAACAGATTTATAGAATTCGTCGTTCTGTAATGATAAGAACAGTTATTTTAAATGGTAGACAGCATAGTTTTTATTTATTTAATTTGTACACTTTTCCAGTTAAATGATTATTATGATTCTCGATGTACAATGGTCGGCGTTAATATTC